>OZ023331.1:39220196-39255196 GCA_964007535.1 Brachyptera risi | reverse complement strand
CATCAAATTTGAAATGATTTTTATTTACAATTTTTAATTTTCATCACTCATTTGTTTCGAGGTAATATGTCTCTATTAGCCACTTCATATGACCAAAGTGTGAATACCGTGTTGGATAAGCATAGCGAAGACTCTAAGTCGATCTACACACACAGAAATGTATATTATAAAATGTGTATAAATAGTCCAAAATAATGAATGACAGAATGAAATAGTAGATATGAAACCACAAATCTTCTAGAGTTTTCGAGAGATATGCTGTCTAATCTTACCCTGGTGGGCCTATAATTTTCGGATTTTCAATCTCCTTTGGTTATATCCACTCAAGATTGTTTTGAATAAACTTTTCAATAATAGTTTTGGTCCTATATTTGAATGAACATGACAATGTCAATTGAATGGATTCCTGATCCAAATGTAATGATAGAAACAATTATCATTATAGACTCACATTATCAAATTTTCAACTTTGCCTTTACAATGTTTCAAAAATGAATACATTTGTATCACATACTTATAAATTTGATCACTTGGTATCAAAATGATGTATATTGAATGAAGCAAATCAATTCAAGGTATCAAAATATAGCAACCCGATTGCACAATTAATTTCAATTCAATAATTTTCTTTCAACTTATTTTTAAATAGATTCAAACTCCAACTTTGCGGTCAATAATGAATGCCATGCTGAGATAGTTCTCATATTTCTCCATTCTTTAATTCATGATAATTATATAGTATAATAATACAATTAATAACGGTCTAATTTCAGTCTATTATAGCTTGGCACAGTAACCGCTTATTAGCACTTGTAACTAGCAGTCTATTTATCTGCTCCTGATGATTGTTAATGACCAGCGAAATCCGCCGACTCGAATCGACCGATCGAGAACGACTGATATGTAGCCTACTGTACACATACAGTAATAGAAAATCGAACTCCGCAAGAAAATTTCATGAGAATTGATTTTTTATAACTAATTTAGAATAGTGATTGGGTCAAAATTTTAGTTCACGCTAGATTATCAAAGCACAAAAACATATGAATAGATAAATACTGAATGATGAAATGATTTATCTAAAACACCAGAATTAAATCGATATTAGAGATAGGTCTATATTAATTACTCGATTTTTTTTCAATAACATCAAAACTTGATACAGAATCATCGTTACCCAACTAAGGCGATGAATGGAAGATTATTAAAACCTCTCAAAAATCATTTTTCTCTAAATAATGATTAATTAAAATGAATTCTATTGTAAATTAAGGAAACTGATATTGTTCATCACTAACTCGTCAACTGATTAGTATATTCGAAGGAGTTCAGGTTCAATCATTGACACAGTGCTCATGATAATTGAACGTCTGACCTCTTTCCAAACGGTTCGAAGCTCGAGATTGGGCAACGAAAATGTTTTCCACAAAATCATCTCCCCTTGGAACTAAAATTTTACAGTATCGAATAAATAAATACATTTGAAAATAATATGTTCCACCTTAGATGGGGTTTCATTCCAGTTACGTTTAAAAAAAAAAAAAAGTTTTTAATGAACTTTAATAAATAATCGAGGTATAGAAATGTATTGACAACCTAGATAATCCTCAAATTATCGCTAGAAACTACTAATATTTCATGAAACTGTCCCCTATAGTTTATTTTACAATCATTTAAAATCTAACCTTTCCTATGATTTCAACCCATGTATCCCATAATAATCATCAAGCTCATTGAAACTAACAAAACTCTTCAATTAACAGCAATACCTAGATCCCGGTGAACAACCTCTGAGAATTATTTTTCATCTTCGAGACAATATAACAATTACACTTTTAATCAACGACAATCAACTCTCACATATACATCAAAATAACCTACAACGAGTGCATCATAAAAGTTGTTACACATTATGCATGCGGAACTTGTTAATAAAAAAATTATTTGATTATTATAAGTTTTAGGAAGTAAATTACGGTTCTTAGCGTCCACGGTTTTGGCGGAAGACTAATAAGGTATATGTGGTGCAGAGCCGTGACTGGCAATTGTATGCTAGGGAGAAGCGAAAGTCTAATTAATGCGTAAGCACTATATATAGTAGTAGGTAAGTGTTGAGGAAAGCATCAGTCTTCAGCGATCAAGTCTAGGTACAACTACATTGACTAGACATGAGAATTTCGGTGAGTTTTTATTAAATATAAGTATTCAGTAAGATTTACCGACTTTGAAGTGTTCATTTTTTTATATATTCATATTATTATCATTCATACATTTTCATTTCTTTTTTAATAATGAGAATTTTGGTGAGTTTTTGTTAATATATATTAAAAAAATTATTCGAATCATTAACTCATTCCATGAGTTTATAAAAATGTGATAACTATCATACTTATAGAATATATTGACGGGTTTCTATAAATTCAATTTTACAAAAAAAAATTGCAAGATTGAGAACTATTCTTCTTGAAAATTGGTAGAATTTCCATGAATTTTATATGGAAAAATATTGAAGCATTTTTTGTAATATAATATGGTTTATATATGAAAAAAAACTTTTTTGATGAGTCTGGTACCGTACCATTTGTATAAAAAAAAAACAATAATCCTATATTTCCAGTGTAATATAAGACATTTCAAAAATCATAATGGGTTGTGTGATGAATTTGTATATTTCGAATCATCATAGTGAAGCGAGTGTTTGATTGTTGGTTATTGGATGCTTTTTTCAAACATATCTTTTCAAATTGTAACAATTTTTTTTTCGAGCGAAAAATAAGCAAACAATGTGGCATGCAGAAGAACTATAATTAAAATTCGAAATTTGAGGTGAATGATTGCATTATTTCCTCCAAATTGATAAATTTTCAGTATTAATGATTGTAGGAGGTGATGATCTGATCAAATGATCTGATTTTATACTCATCATTGATGCATTCATGATACAGATTAGAATATAACTTTACATATTAGCTTGATATTGAATAATCATATTTTATTTTATTTGAGTGTCAATTCTCGTGGAAAAAAGTATCGAGCCCATCAATCGTTTTAATATCTAAATCTCGTTCAAATTGAACGACTTCAATGTAAAGATCCAATCATGAAATTTCGAATATAAAGAATATTCATCAACATGAAAAAAATTTGGAGGTGAGAAAACAATCAACAACATTTTATAATTTGAAAAAGATCATGTTTATACGCTGATCTGTATCCTATCATATTATATCACATATGGTATGTGATTTTCACAATTATTCGATCATTATAAAAATCAGCTTTCTTTCTCCAGCTCTAGACGGTACTAAGTTGCTATTTAGTCGAGAGTACCTTCATACACAATGAGTTAATTCATTCAAATTTCTCTCCAAGCGCCCTCATACTCTGCTATACACTTAGGCTGGTAATAATTAAACTCTTTTGCAATATTTGTATTACGACTGAAAGTTGCATACAAATACTGGTGTACAACATTATTTTATGATCAGTAAACTAAATTGTTCAATTCCTAAATCGAAGAGTGATTTGAATATCTTGGTTCATTATGAATTCAATACTCACTTCCAAATACATTGATGTTAATTGATTACTGAATCAGATAAAATCATTCTTCTGGAGAAATTGTAGAAATTCTGGAGAAACAACTTTGGAGTGATTGAACCTTAAATGGCCTAACGTGGAAAAACGTATAAGGTTCTCCATAAATCTACTGCTTTGCTCATTTAGTAATTAGGGGCTTCGAAAGAAAGAAGAGTTCTCTCAACCCAATTTCATTCATTTTAAATACATAATCAAATTGTCAAAAGTGCATATTTATAAAATGATTTTTTCCTCATTCGATGTAATTAATTATTTTGTGAAATGAAACTGTTGGACCAATACATTAATTGATGTGATATTCTGTTGATATCATCAAGTAAATAATGCCACTTATTATTGCAAATATTAGAATATCTCAATTAAAAATTCAGCTTAATTGCCTCACTAACAATTATAATCTACTTGCTAACCATCTGTTGCATGGTCTTCTTTTCACGCTTCGCATAGTAATATCATCTCTTTGTCTCCACTCGAGAAAAAAGGAAACTTATCTTTCCATTGCAATTCATGTTTGTAATTTCCTAATTCCTGTATATACAAATAAACAAACATGAACTTTCTTTTCAGCTTTGTTTTGCCGTTTTGGCAGTATGCGCTTGCGCATATGCCGAGGAGAAGAAAGAAGAAGTGGAACCAACGAAGGTGGAAGAAGACACAAAGAGTGCTGAAACATCTACCGATAAGAAGCAAGATAAACGAGGTCTATCCGACTTTGGTTATGGCGGAGGATTCGGTGCCAGCAGCTTTGGAGGTGGTTTCGGAGGTTTGAGCGGCGGACATGGAGGTGGTGGAGGAGGTTTCGGAGGTGGTAGCTTCGGAGGTGGACGCAGTGATTATGGAGGCGGAGAATCACATGGTCATCATGAAGCACCCGAACACCATGTGAAGACGATTCATGTGACCAAGAAGGTTCCTTATAGTGTACCACAGGTGAGTCGACGACTTGCTTCTATACATTCCTTTCTTATATTACGAATAATTAATTGTACCCTAGCCTAAATTGATCTTTGCACAGTTATGTTTTTTTTTATTTCAATTTTTCTACATTTTCATTTTTTTGGTTATTATTATTATTTTTGTTACGTAAGAAAAAATGACAGATTAGTAACTTGACAAACCAATTTCTTTAGAAGATTCTTCATCTCAATCCAGGAGTCATTCTTATAGAGTCATTTTCAATAATAGTGGAAATTAGCTCGTTTTTTCGATAGAAAAGTCACTAATACATTTTAATATTTTTTTTCCAAGCCGTACGAAGTCAAGGTGTACAAAGATGTGCCTTATCCCGTCGAGAAAGAGATCCCTTATCCAGGTAAATACACATACAATTATCCATAATTAAGTGATTTTCAACATTTATTGGTCAAACTGTATATTTCATCACAACATATTTTCAAACTCTCTAATTTATATTTTCTTACCAACAGTCAAGGTCAACGTTGACAAGCCTTATCCCGTCTACGTACCAGTTGATAAGCCATACCCAGTGACTGTCGAGAAGCACGTGCCTTATGAGGTCAAATACCACGTCGACAAACCTTACAATGTACCCTATACCGTCGAGAAGAAAGTCCCATACCCGGTAAATATACAGCTTCGTGACAATAATCAATACTAACTTTTCTACGATTCAGTTCGCCTTTCTCGAAATATCTTATACTTGGAAATAATTCTTATGGTTTATCAATAATTGCACACTCAAATCATTATATATATAGATTATAGTCCGGTGCCCACTATCCTTTATCGTGAACATTAAAAATGTAGATTGAAATCACACATTTTCATAAAGAATTCTACTTTGCAGCAGATTCATTATGATCACATTTGGTTAATCTCAGTTCAATTCAGTTTAATCCTGCAAATGAGAGATTCAAATTTTATGTGTAAAACATTAGCCAAAATTTCATGCTCATTTAATGTTCTAGGTTCATGTGAAGGTTGCTGTTCCCCAGCCGTACACCGTCAACGTACCCAAACCTTACACCGTTGTCGTCCACAAACAAGTACCCGCCCCCTACCCAGTTCACATCAAGGTAAGCTGAATGTTATGCACCTTCATTAGTCACCTTTCTGTTGATTTTTTCAGTTTAATAGTATCATATTTTTATAATTCTTCAATTTTAGCTCATTTTCATTCGAACAATAGCCTGTTGATAGCTCATGAAACTAATTACCAATTATCATCATTAACAATTACTTCACATTCTGATTGATTATTTTATTATCAATTTAATCATACTGCTCAATATTATCTCTTTTTCTAAATCTCTATATTTCAACTCCACTCAGAATTAATATATATCTGTCTTGTATTTTTCAGATCCCAGTCAACAAGCCCTACCCAGTCCACGTCAAGGTACCAGTTCCCGTTCACGTTGACCGACCATACCCAGTCGAAGTGAAAGTACCTGTCGATCGCCCATACCCAATCCACATTGATAAGCCTTACCCAATCCACGTCGTCAAAAATATCCCCGTTCCCGTTGAGAAGGTCGTGCCCTACCCAGTCATCAAAGAGATCCCGTATCCCGTGAAGGTGCCCGTGCATATCCCAGTCAAGATTCACAAAGAAGAGTCCCACAGTTACGGTGGTGGTGAAAGCTCAGGAGGGTACGGCGAACACCACTAAAAATGCGTGTAATTAAAACAATTTAAATGGTCAAATATTTTCTTCAAAAAAATAATTTCCGCATATTAAACCTCATCTACACAAATTGTTGAAAGATCACGGAGTTATATATTCAATTGAGTTTGTTGTTAAAGTTATTTCATTGTAAGCGAGGTTTAATGTTGCCATTTCATGTTCCTATTTCCGTTTTGAAGTCTTTTTTTTCATCGAATCATATATGTTCTTCGAGCCAAACATATTGAGAAATACGTGAGATTAGTTTTCTGAGAGAAAATGTTTGATCTTTTGTGTTATTAGTTTTTATCAAGTAAACGCAATGTTATTGTTCCCTATGAAATGTTAAACACAAGTGAAATTCCCGATCTGCTGTCGACTGATTCAATATTGTTCAAGTCATAGCTCTGCAAAGAGATTTGACTTTGGACGCACAGATGGTGTTTGGACTTAATAATTACTACCGTAAAATGTTAACTAGTCTTTTTTAATAATTATACGTACTTTTTTTAATGTTTTTTATATATATATATAAGATATTGTAATACCAATAAATGAATACAAGAAAACAAGTTATACATCTGTTCTACAAAAAAAAATCCTTTTCCCTCATTACGTTATTCTTTTGTCATGATTTGTATATCATAAAAATGCATAATCATCTCCTTATGATGATCATAAATGCTCCGATGCACTTGTAGATTTCTAAATTATTATTTTTGTTTCAAAAAGTTTCACCTGTTCTGTAAATTATCATCACACTATATAGCTATATTAAAACAATCACTTACCAGTCAATAAAAGTAGGTTATTATGCTATTATTATGCCGGAAGGAAATAGCTCTCAACTCTTATTGTATGAAGCAGTATAAACACGAATATAAACGTGCAATACTAGAAAGGTGGAACCTGAGTGATATATTATAGTAATCAATGGCAAACCAGAAATTATCATTAATACAACATAAAAACAGTTTCATTGAGTTTCATCAAATGATCAGCTAGTTCATTATTGAAATAATTTGTTCCATCAAACGAAATATATTCCATTGTTCATCTAATTGAAACAAAGCAATGTTCAAACCCCATGCCTTCAGACTTCAAGTTTCACCAATTTAATTATCAAAATTTCAAAACATTTTGATGGTCTATGGCTTGAGGTTGAAATGTCAAATATAATGCAAACAAAAAAAACTATTGGGTATTTTATTTCGCTTCAATATACAGTATACAACTCCATCAGTTTGGTGCGTTCTAAAAACGTACGGAAGAATGTAATTACATTTTAATGAAACAGTCAATAAAAGCTCTGGCACTTCATATAAAATAATATTGAATGAAAAAATTATAGGAGAACTAATTTTATCAGTCATATATTAGAGAAGCGAAAACAACGCGTGTTTCCTGTCAAGATATGTCAATCACTGACATGAAAGTGAATTGTGTACAAACTGGATTAATTTCTGAAATTATGTAATGACTTACATTTTATATGCCTACAATAAAATAACACCTAAAAAAACGTCTATAACTTTCACCATGGTTATGATAAATCATCAATAATCACTCAATAAAACGCGTGAAAGATTTGATATCAGAGGATTAAATTCACATAGTATTGTATTCATATTATCAATATTAATATTATTTCAAATATATCACTAGAATAATCTAGTTTTATGAATAGTTCATCCAGTTATGGTGGTAATATTGTCGCCTCGTTCCAACGATCCTACCTTCCGTCATTGGCCTCATTTGGGGAATAATAAATCCGTATCAAGTTTTGATGTTGCTAAAAAGAAATAAAAAATGGAAAAAAAATTCATTCTCTTGAAATGATATTTCAAAATTAAAATCACAAAAATGTGAACCGAGTGAATATGAGATCTTCAAATACGACAAATTTGATAATTATCAAAAGTCAACGCATAGTAATTTGAGCCTGAATATTATATAAAGGAATGATATATAACTGACGAGAATCATCATTATTGACAGTCATTGGAAATTATTATTGATGATTATAGTATGTATTTTTTATATTTATTATTTTTTCACCAGGAACCAATGATGGTTTAGCATGTAGTTTGTAGTATACACACTTTACGTAAGAAAAAATACTATTACCTAATCATAGTTGCTCAAATGTTCATCATCTTACAATCACTGTTGATAGAATTACATAATTGTCATTTGGAGACATATTATATAACAATATGGATGCGATAAAAGTGAAATGTTATACAGTACGGTAATGATAATAAATAAACCGTTTATAATAGTATCCAATC
Organism: Brachyptera risi; assembly: GCA_964007535.1. Classification (NCBI taxonomy): domain Eukaryota; kingdom Metazoa; phylum Arthropoda; class Insecta; order Plecoptera; family Taeniopterygidae; genus Brachyptera; species Brachyptera risi. The sequence goes on along the minus strand of OZ023331.1, from coordinate 39,246,679 downwards.
AAATCGTCATTAACAATTTCTTCCTATTATTGGTGAGTTTGCATAGTGACAAGATGATTGGTGGAAATGAAATTGAAATGATAAACATAATAGTCGATGGCAGCTTATTGTAAAAGAAAGCAGAAATAAAAAGAAGAAAGGAAGAAATGAAAAAAGAAAAAAGAATAAATTGATACCAAAATTATTACAGCTAATATGTCATTCAGTTTCGTTGTTTCCTCTGCAAGAGGTCGAAGGTTTAAAGTTTGGATCAGAGGTGAGATTTGAGGTTAATGAGATTCAAGACGGATATCAAAATTAATAAATTACCAGTTTTCAAAAAAAAAAATCAGATCAATCAGACGTTAAGAAAATAGATGTTAGCACTGGGCGTTTTACTTCATTTGGGCTCTCATCACCCACTTCAAACTTTTAATAAGCGCTTTATATGAATCGGTTTAATCGGTATAATATTCAATTCGAATATAGAATAAATTGGACATTGTTTGATAGAAGATTACAGAACTATTATATGGCTCTTTGTTGGAGCTGGATAGGCACAAGTTCTCACTTCTTTGTTGAATTTTGTAACGATTCAACCTCAGTGATGGTTTCATTTACTGTCAAGTTTTCTTGGTTTTTAAAGGATTCATTTCAATTATCAGAAGGGAAAAAATTATGGTCACAGACAGCGCAGTCCTGGTGTTTAAGTCCATTAGTTTTAAATAATCAAAATGGGGTGGTAAGATCGCCCTTTTGGTGTCCCGTCCAAACGATCCCATCTTTTATCCAATCTTTATAGCCTTAATTGGGAAACAATGAATTTGTAACAAGTTTCGATGTCATTAAAAAAAATGAAAAATTCAGAAACCATTTATATAATTTGAATCAATCGAATGTGTGAATATTTTTATAATGTGTATTCTTTTGATTTTCCTGAAAATGTAAACAATTACAATATATTGTCTCTCCTAGGCTATGGCACACATTTATTTTGTATCACACTCTATTTTATTATCTTATTGTTCTTTCTATCAATTTGTTATGGCTTATTGTTATGCCATTGCGTCAAACGGGCAAACTTCATGAGAGCAGAGTCTTCATTTTTCTGAAATAGAAAAATTGCATACAGACAAAAACAAGTAAAATGCCACATAATTCACTATAATTGTCATCTTTAATGTCGTTGACTTTATCGTAGATTTTTGGATAATTTTCATATATATTTTCAGCAACAAATCCATTCTGAAATCAGCAAGCAACAACAGATAAATATTTAACAATCTCACAAATCTTAAGTATCATTTGTATTTGCGAAGAAATTTACTTTATCGTACACGAATAATAAATTGTCTTCGGTATCGAAAAAGCTCATCTCTGAATCTCTAATTTATTTAAGTGGCACTAAAAACTTCAACAATGTTAAAACATCTATATTATGTTTAGAATCTAACTCCAAAATACATTGAAAGGGGAGAACTTTATGAGTAAAGAAAAGGATTTGAACATATAACACTTCCTTGCAAAAATTTCTTAAGAAATGAACAACCTTATTGAAGCTGAAATATCAGATGAAATATATATTTTATTTTGTGCTTTTAGAGAACTATAAAGATGATTTTATAGTATGGAAGTATGTCATATCATATAAATATATATTCATCTCGAGCCACAGAGTATTTTATTATGTATATTTATGAGATTATATACAAGAAGCAAACTCTGACAAAGATATTGAGTTTATTAAATCATGATTTTTCAGAACCAAATGTTATTCAATTTGAAAACAGTTACCGTTAAACGCCTAGAATATTGATAATATTGAATATCTACAAGTATTTAGTAACACTATATTGCCAATTCTCTGTTCGGTCCATAGAGAAATATATTCACCTATCACACCACTGTGAAGCTAGCAACATAGAATCCTGATATATGAATATTGTTATGTTTATTACATATTAATACTGTGTTTTGACGGGGGAGTAAATAACAAATATGAATAACAACAACAACAAAAATGTTATTTCTCAAGATAAAATTGGTCAGAAATTCTTTGAAACAGTCATATTGGATTCGAATTAATACATTTCTCACTCAAACGTATGTTGTACAAAAACGTATCATACGTCGAATCACTAATTGAATTAATATTCTTATTCCTCATTTAAACTTTTCCAACTCGATTTGGGGTTTCAAAGGTTCTGAAGAAATATCGATCACATCAGAAGGTGTGCAGCTCATTTAGGCTCACAAATTAAATTAATAAATTTCTCTTCTTCTTTGTCACAATATTTCCAGATTTCAAGACTATTGTATCTATCTCCAATCTAACACATTTCAAACTCTCTATAACTTCGATATAAATCATTATCTTTTCTCGCTTTCTTCATACATGATACCTTTGGAGTTAAATATCCATACAAAGTATGACTGAATGAAAAGAATCTAGCTGCTTACGTGGCGTGCCAAATTAATTTAGATATGACTGTCATTTTACACATACATAATTGATAGGTGCTCCACTCTTGTACACTGCTATATCATATTGAGGTAGATAATATAGCAAGGTGTCTCTCAAAGATTGCCTGTTGAATATAATTAGTTTTCTCAATTGTAACTTATGGCACCTTTCACGAGTGTCACTGGCTGCTATGCCGACCTAACTCAACTAATAGCTTTTGCTAATAGTATCATATATTTTATAACTTGAATATATCATTCATATAATTTGATATAGTGGCCCCAGTCTATTATGAATACGCTTGTGCATTAGAGCAGCTTTGAAGCTACGCTACAAATTATGATCGTCAAATCATACATAATTATAAAATAGGTGAAATAATTACAATTTACCGTGGTTCTGTTAATTTATTTCCTCCAGTCATGTTCATGATACAGTGAAGACTAATGGGAACCTTATGATAAGTAATGGAAATTATATTGATATCAAAGTCGATTAAGAACTTAAAACCATAATCAAATTAGTCAACAGTTTGTAGAATCGGCTCATAGATTTGATGTTCTGGTAATATTTGGAGAAAAGATTTGGTGTTCGACAAAATCCATTTCAAATTGAGTCGGCATGTAAATATTCACGCACTATTCTTCACATTTGATATGCAAGCACTAAAACTCGAACTGAATCTAGTGCACCGCCGATGCAATTAGTATTTAAATCTTGATATAGTTGATGCTTCATTAGGTCTTGATAATATAGAATGAATATTTCAGAAAGTAATTACCTTTTATAGTGAGTAACTAGTTCCGCGATGACATGAATACTTCAAAGTTTGAACTTTAAAACATGAGAAATATTATAAAGCGTACCGAGAATGGAAAAGCCGCAGGGCTCGAATACACATTCTAGTAGCTAATTAAAAAGCCAAGTTCAGGTGATACAGAAAGTTGGCTATTGACTGCTTTCTGATAGTCGCCTAGCTTATCTACACCGGATCACACCCAGATTAACCCAACCATGGATAAAGTGGTCCCATAAAGAAATGTATTTGTTCTAAGTCAAAACTTTATCATCTACTGTTGTCTAGATATTTGGTATCGTCTCCAATAAATAGGCAGAGTAACAATACATCTGATAGAAGTTAATACACATGACTTTTATTTTCAATCAAGTTGGAAATTAAAGTTCGTAATGGTATGATAAAATAAATGAAGTGAAATTTATCAAGAAGCCAAACGTTTAAAACAACATGTTTTTTATTCTATCATTTCCGGGAAGAAATATTTTCTACGCTGAAACATCAGAAATGTAAGGTTTTATTTATTAATTAGTACGATAATTAGAGATAAAATATTCACGCCGGTAGTAATGTTAAGAATGTTATGCTGGTTATGAACATAATATTAAAATCAGCATCTAATAACCGTTTCATTTTAAATCCAATTCATTATTCAAGTACTTTATTGAATCGATAGCCTGTAATTGAATAGAGTGAAACGAACGTTGATATCGATTCGTTGATTGGGAGTAAAATAAGTGATTACTTTAAAATCTTTCATCGAACATCATTAAAGTGAGACCAGCTTGATATCACAGTCAATTTACAATCGAAAGTTGAAAGTCAAGTAAGTCAAATCGAAATACACTATTCAGAATGGAACGATTTTGTGAAAAATTGAACATATCATAATCAAATTGAAAACAACTAATCATAATTGAATTGTAAATACATGCCGATAGTCATTCATTTTTCAAATTATTTTAACAATATCATCATATATTGTTTCAAATTATTTTAGCGACCATCATATGATTGTTGAAAATTTAATAAATGATTATTGATCATGTATTGTAATGTCAACTCTGACTAGACACACAGAACTTCATGTTCGATAATGAATTTATTCGAAAACAATTTGAGTATTACTATTTTAATTATTGTTCACGAAATGAATTGTTTTTTTTTTTGTAATCGATATAATTTATAAAATCTCGTATTCAACAGTTGAGACGAGTTTTCATTAACACTATAGCTGTAATGAATGAAGTCTCTGAATATTAAATATTATTCATAGTATATATAAATGGTCCAAATAGTGAATAGTTATATAGTCTCTAAATGAGGATGGAAATATTTTTAAAATTTCACAATAAATCTATCAAAATTCAAGGACGCATAGAGTCTCAAACGCTTCTGTGGCAATAAGTTTTAATCATCCATGAAAATTATAATTATAGCATCTCGATGTTTAATACTGCCAAATCAGAGACATAATCTATTATCTTGAGACAATTATAATACAACAATTCAGCAGTATGCTGTAAGTTCAACAGCGAATTGGCAAGATATAATAAAAATTGACAATGAAAATGAACTATTGATGACAATTCTGTAAAATACATCATTGGTTTCAATTCATGAATTATGCTAATACTTTAATCTGCCGTAGTTTATTATATCATATTCCGATTTCGAGTGATCTAATCTGTTTCTCAAGATAAGATCTACTCTCGTAAAATCAAATCGCTTTACAAGGGTATAATAACCATCTACTAAATATGTTGATTCTTCATTAGACCATACCATTATTTCCTACAGTTTATGGAAACTCAGTTACGTTTCTATTATACATTTACCAATATGTCTATTACAGAGCAAAGTGAAAACGATTTTTGTTTACATCATATTTTATAAAGTTTTGCTGTGGAGATCGTCTTTTCGGTTGAGGGTTGGTGAAGAGGGGGGAGGGAGGGGGGGAGGGGGTGAGGGGGTTGGCATGGCGTCACTACTCTAACTTTATCGTAATATGTTCGTTCCTTCTTCCACCCATAATGTTCCGCCATCTCCTTTCATCTTCCTCTTACAAACATAGTTCGTTCTAAGAAGACGGGTATATATACTTGTATCCAGTATTAAAGAATGTCGTCTACCAATATTACAAACAAAACAGTGACATATTTAATTTCATAGCTTTCAATTTCGTGATTATATAGTTGTGGTATTTGTAGTGTATATATTTTTCAGGACGAAATTCACAACAAAAAACGCAACTGTATCTTTCAAAAGCTTTGAATTCTCAAAGTTATACAAAGAGATTATACAATTACCGAAGTTTTTCGCACAATATTATCCAGTTGACAATTACTTACCTCTTTCATGAATACAAGTATAAGTTTTATCATGGTAGGCATTTAATTGGATATTATTTTCAGGGTCAAGTTGATGATATTTTTCTTCATTCATTATAATTCTTGTTTATGTATTTCTAGTTGAAATAATCAACAGTTAGAGTAATCAATTTCATTGTTTGAATAAATAATTACTTGTTTGTCGTGATAAGAACATTTGCCACCTACATTTAACAAATAAATAATAAATAAAATAAAATGTTTTCATTTTGACGATTTATCGTTTTCTTAGGTGATGCAGAGTATATCCATGCTTCTCACTCGGTCGCTCTTTACACTATACTATACATGTTGATGAACGGCCCTGTACGAAACTTCACGGCTATTCCAAAACGAACTGATCCTTAGACAAATTCCTATTACAAACTCCATTTGGGAACGGTTCCGCTCGATGACAAATCCAAAAATAAGTCGCGTAAGATTTACATTCACGATGGAATATTTCAGAATAGGACATAAAGTAGTAGACTTATTTTGAAGATGCCTTTTCGATTCAACGTAACTTGGAGAATGTTATTTGTTGTGCGCAGTGTTGATGTAGATGAGGGTGAGAAAAAGAAAGATGTATAGTATACAACCTTTGTTAGTCTCTGACATTATTGTTGAAGAAGCTTCGGGGGATGATAATCAATACGAACATCCATAACTCACTTATGAAAGAATAGGGAATATACTTTTCGTTTATATAACTTGAATCAAGTAGCTTAGTACGGCTTATCGTGAAGAGATGAATATGATTAGTATAAGAGCCGGTTGTACTAAGTGGTCATCAGGTCCGGTTTTAGGAATAATTAATTGTTCGTTAAGCGGTAATTGGTGGATTAACTTGTTATTGTCCCAAGTTACCAATGATATTTTAGTACTTCAATTTTATCGAACGTTTTATCGAACGTTTTATCTACGGCGAAAAATTATGGTCACAGACAGCGCAGTCCTGGTGTTGAAGACCATTAGTTTTAAATAATCAGAATGGGGTGGTAAGATCGCCCTTGTGGTGCCCCGTCCAAACGATCCCATCTTTCATCCATAGCCTTAATTGGGGAACAATGATTTTGTATCAAGTTTCGATGTTATTAAAAAAAAAAGAAAAGTGAATTACTTCAATTAATAATAGGCTTATTATTCACATTCTCATTATTCCTCACACGCGGTCTTGGAGCCGGTTCAAGTATTAATTGATTGATTAATAATCAATTTGAACGAAAATAGCATACGTAACCAAGGGTGATAACAGGTTTATTCACCAATTATTACTTGATTACTACTTGGTAAAAGCAGATATTTTCCAATATCAAATCAATACGGGATAATCAGTTGGTATATATAATACCAGCTCCAAATGAATTGATAGCCGTAATATATGAAAATAAAATTTGTCAGTTTTTGAAATTTAAAAAAAATGACATTCAGTCATAAAAAAGCCGCAATGAAATGTGTACGATTCATCAGAGTTTGAAGGTATACAATACAATGCACCAATGCTAGGAAAAATGTTTATGAATATAGGGCCTAATCTTTTTAAATAGTTTCACTAATTTCTGTACTAATCTAGAACGCCAATATTAAATTCAGCGTGCCATTCAATGTGGCATATTTCATAGAAAGATTTCGAAGAGATATAATGAAAATTTGAATAATGTTTGCTAATTTAATTCAGATCTACGTCAAATCTAGTAGACTAATTTGAAAGACTTTTCATATAAGAGTATTACAGTTAAAAGAACTTCAAGAGGAAAAATCTGTCTGCGTCTTAAGTGCATATGATAGAACTATTATTAAAATGCACTTATTAAATCCTGCTTGTTACACATCAACTTATGAAAAAAAAAATGTATAATTAGACGATTCTCATAGGAAGAGTGAGAGAGGGACACACAGAGAGAGAGAGAGAGAGAGAGAGAGAGAGAAAGAGCTTATATTTCCTGGTGCATTCGATCGTCTATCATGACTCGTAATATTTCACAGTTTGTTCAATTGTAATAGTATGGCTTAGATGATTATAATTTTGTCTCGATTCTAAATAATCATATTGTTATTCATGATTATAAGAATATAAATATGAGTAGGAATTATTCAGATCACTCCGTTCACTGAAAAATCATTTCATTACAAATAATATGTGTAAACCTGATCGCTATCTCATTCAGATCAATAAATTTCCCATGTTTCCTTGGAAAAATAGTTCTTGATTACATCTGTTATCGATTTATTAGCTTATCAATAAATTATATTTTCGAAAAATCAGATCATTTCTCGATAACAAACAACGGTGCATTCATTTTTGAGATGCTAATGATAGTTTTTGTAGAGAAAGTATATATATAACCTGTTGTCTATATAACGTGAGAAACTCTAAAAATATAATTATCATAAATTGCTTCATGTTCTATTTTAATGACAGAATCAAGTCAGAATCCTCAGCTGACGATTATATTGATATTATAAATCCCACCGTTTTCATTTCAATCTGAATTTCACACGTTCATATTCATATAATGATTGTTATTCATAATTATTTATCAGTAATCCGATTTCCTTCCATCTATTTTCACCAAGATTCCTCATATGAACGTATAGTAATAGATCATCGCTATAGGGGATGAAATAGCATTGATTACAGAAGGATTACATAATTTGACCAATAGAGCTTGAATTTTAACAATCTAGTTTTGAAAACAACTATGAGAAATAATTGTTTAAAACGTCGATTATTGAATGATATATTCCTGTGATATTCTCAATTCTGAGGTTAAAAATGATTAGATTAGTCGAAAATATCAAAACCGCATGCAATCCTAATTACGAATAAAAGTATGTCTCACATGAACGAAGATATTATTCTCCTAATGCAAGAATCATCAACGTGAGAGTAACTTTAACTGGGAGTTAAAACCAGTTTTCACCATGGTTATCATTGATATTTGCTATCCATCTCTTTTTCCCAACTCCGATAATAAGACTAACTGGGATTGGTAATACATGGCCCTTGATCTTTTCATATTAAACATTCAATTTGGTAACTTATTGAAATGTATACATTTAGGATGAGAGATTTCATGGTAGCAGTCTTCACTCACTTCAAACATATAAGACATAAAGCAGCCAGTGACTATAATTGTTTTACCAATCTTAATACCCTTCTCTAAATATCAGCCCAAACATCACTTCATCAATGCGTGATATGAATCCATTCAAACTACAAAATAGTAGTGCTCAGTATATTGATGCTACAATGGAAAACGTTTGGGGTCGTAATGGTGGTAATAAAATCGAACAAATGCATAATTGAAATGTTAAATTCTTCGTGAAATAGCAACCCCATGTACAGTGAAGTACTACATAGCATGCTGTGTGACCATGGTGAGATCGCATTTATTGACATGTATTCTGTAATGGACTGGAATCTATAATGTGGATTTAAATTCGTGTTAGTGCTGCAAATCTAGTGTGGGTTGATCCGAAGGTATTGTCGGGGAGAGGGGTTGGTATTCACTGAATTTCTTGAGGAACTGAATTGAGTTCTATAAATGGGCTTGACATGCACAATATCCCCTCGCCATCTATTTCATCATATGGCTCCAATCTCTCTACAAGCTCTCTCCCTACATATTTCCCCAACTTACAACCACTTTCTTTACTTCACTATCTACCACGTTTCTTTTTCTTATTTCCAAATATCCACTGATAACTTCTTCTCATATTGTCCTTGGTATTCCTTATTATTAAGGATTCTCTGTCATTATCTTCGTATCATTTTGGAGGAATTGTGGTTGTGCGGTATATGCGATTTGAAAATGAAATAAAAAACATGAATCTGCATTTTGCAATAACTTTCTTTCAGACGTTAGTTGAAGAGTATGTTGGAAGATTTTACTGATCGGTTCAGTGCTAGAATAACCCACATGGGAAAATAGTTATAACTGGCAGTTTAAAGTTGTCATCACCATGCCTACCCACGCTATTTGCTTTCACTAACTTCAACTGTCTAACTGGACTTGGAACCATATCGGAAGAAACCATTATGCTCATTGAGTCAAGTTAGTCAACTATGCATAAAACCACGTCAACTCCATGGAAAAATATAAGTATGTCTTATATGTATGATATATTTCTTGAACTGGACACAATTATTGTTGAATAAATCAATCAGATGAATGTTATAATCATCATGATTTCTATAGATTAATGCAGCCATTCTATGATATTTCTATAGTCTAAAGTTCTATAGTCACTATTCGCTATAAAACAAACAATACACCACAATCACAATCATTGTTGCAACAATGAAATCGAGGCCGTTCGATCTTACATCGGATGTTATATTGTAAACAAATTGAACATGGCATGATAAACAAACAAACAACTCCTGGTATCGTGTGTTTGTTTTTCATTGACCAATATAATAGTCATGATGAAGTGCGCCATAACTCGTTAACTACTAAATAGTTTCCGTTGAGTGAAATGTGCAAGTTCAGTATGTTCTCATGTGGTTTGTAGAGCAGCTAGAATGGCATTGTTAATAATAATAATAATAGTAATATGGCACTCGAGGTATAGGAAGTTCTAGAAGTGAATGGATATTAGACTCAGATCAATGTTGGCTGAAGCAGCAGTGGCGACAATCAACCGATAAAGGGGTGTTTAATACGGAAATTCCGAATGTTTCCGAACTACGCTCGCTTCTCGCCGTGAGTGATCAAATAATAACTGTATAATAAAGTAATTGCAAAGGAATGTATTTTATTCATTTATTTATATTAGGTTTAACGACGTACTGTAATGATGACTGAGATCTATTGGCGTCGGTGAGTGATATAGGAGATGATGGGATGGTGAGATGAAAGGTTATTTTATTAGGTGTTTTTTGGTTAGTGAGGAGTCGGTCGTGGCCTGTTGTTAAGGAAACATCCCAGTATTGACCTGAACGACAGAGGGAAACCACGAAAAACCCGTGTCAGGATGGTCGACTACGGCGGGAATCGAACCCCGGTCCCCTGAATGACGGTTCAGTGTATTTCCACTCGGCCACACGTCTCAGTCAAAGGAATGTAATTGTAGCTTAGATCTATTGGCGTCAATGAATGAGTGATGTGATGAGGGTTGATGAAATGATTTTTTTTCTTTTGTAATGAGATGGATGATGTGATCTGTCGTGATATATTCTCCTCGTGGTATATTGTAGGAACCATTTCAACATTTAGCCAAGCTCAAAAGTAAACGACGAAAATCTCTGTAAATAAAGATGGACGATAACGAGGTTTGAACAGAGACCTGATCTACTCTAACCGTCGAATGTTAAAACAGTTTTTTTTTCAAGCAACCCTTGGATTATTGTCAGTTTTGTTTAATGTGTTACAAGTGCAAGGATGCTATTCGTTTCGAATCAACCCGTGAAACTTTTATTTTTGAAAATGGATTATATAACGACTTTTTCTCACGGGTTGTGTGGGGAAGGTAGACTTCATTATACCCACAAGTGAATGAATTGTTTTTAATTCACTTTTTGCATCCACATTGTCTCTTTCACTCTGGATTACTGTTACTCCGCCCTCTTGGCGGTTTCTTGTCGGATCTGAGCTACCCAACAATGTTGTTGTCGTGTCGATATATCTCGACTGTGTAGGAACTACGAATCGATATATTACATGTCGACTCTCGAACTCAAACACAAAGTTATAACGGTCGTATATATAATGGTCAACGTTAAGGACAAGACTAACAGATCTTGTTTGTTGTTATGACTCGCAATTAAAACTACATTGTGGTCCAAAATGTTGGCCATTATTGTTGATTAGGTAAAATTGCTGATAATTGTAGATTATTATCAGTGAGAGTTGTTTTTTATGATACAAATGTTGATTTTTTTATGACTGACTGCAATGAATGTTGACTCGAATATTCATATTGACTTATTTTCAAACTGTGCACCCGTCTGGTTTAGTCTGGCTTAGTAGTTTTTTTTGCGTTGAAAACAGAAATCAAGTCAAATGTGGGTTCGAGCTCCATTGTAAACATCATGCAGTCATCTATGAATACGCTTATTCGTACCCCCAAATAACCTTCTGATCTGTTAGTGGGGTTGTGAAGCAAACAATATTCCTCATCATACATGAATAAAAATATACATCAATAAATATATAAATGAAGTATATACATAAAGTAACGAAGTATCATTCACATTTTTGTAATTTAGTTTGCCTCAAGCAATTGAGGCACTCCTGTTGAATCTGAATCCTAACCGGCCCGGGATTCAGTGTCTCTGGGGCCATAGGTTTTTGTAGACGTCCTTTCACTTATCACCACTTCGGCGACCCTATGGGGATCATCGTACCCCCATATAACCAAGCTATTAGTATAAAGTCGTTAAACACCAATGATAAATCATAACATCATTCATTATGTATTCAAATTCAATTAAGTTTTCAGAATTTTGAATTGGGACTAAAGGACATACGGGAGCACTCAGTGTTTCATGGCTATATTCCAGTATTGGTTCAATCGGCATCTTTTCTTGTCGGAACATTCCGTAATAGCCGAGCGTTTCCGAGTCTGCGTGACATCACCTGGAGTCCAGACTGTCGGTTACTGGTCAATTATTGTGGTTATTAAAATGCTGGTTAGCGATTTGTTGTTGATTTTTTTGTTTAATTATTCGAAAGTAAAAGATTCGCTGCACTAAAAAATACCCATTCTGGTGTATGATTAAAATCCTCAGTTCAGATGACACCTAAAATTATATATTAATTGTTTTCTGATGGTCATCATGGTCACCGAACTGATGATCACCCAAAATTCATGATCCACTGCCATCTAGATATTCATTCAATTCATAACGCGAAAATACATCTGGAAAAAAATGAGAAATCACTAATTGGCACTAATTAATATGTAATGTAGAATAATGTTTCAACTCACCGCACGCAATCTCGTCTCCCCATCTCGCGTGCGCTCGACAGTAGGCCCTCGTTTTGTCGACGTGCAAGCGAGGTATCGATTTCTCGAGTCTCGTGGATGCGATATAATCTCGGTCTATACACATACCGTATACACCGCCTTCTCGACGGATCGTAGCAAAACCACGGTAACGTTACGCTGCACTTCTGCACACGAAAAAAAGATCGTCAAATTTACTCCCCGAATCGTGGGGAAACGCTGTCGTTGGTCGCGTCAGCAGATGAGCGAGAAAAATTGAATTGATGTACTATTGATTTTAGTATCATTAATAACTGTGTAGATGAATTCTGTATAAACATTCCATCAAAATTGTTGAATATAAATATAATTTGTGGATCATTATATTTGTATATTTTCTCATCTTTTGATCATTTCAGTACTTTATTCAAATCTAAATTCAAATTTTACGAGACTTTGGTATCATTAGTTCATTATTGTCTGATATAGGGAATTTTCTATGTTTGCTTCATGAACATACAGTCTAATGCTTGCTTTAGTCTGCAAACAAGAGCTCATTTCTCTTATGCGGATTTTTCTGTATGTATTGATGGACTGAAATAAATATTCGTTTGTAAATATATGACATAATATAATTATATATAATATATGGATATATGCTCGATATTTGTGAATATCTTGTGAATACAAATCTATCTGGATTAAAATTGTGATGAATTATTATAAATCCAATTTCTGATTCAGATTGATCGAATGTTATCCAAGTTACCAAAGCTGCCAGAGAAGTTGGTGCATGGCAAACGAACTAATACTGAATGTGTGATCGGACTACTATTCGGGAACAAAGTGATTCACTTATTACAATAATGTGTGACGTCCCTTGTAAAACGTCCACAGGCACAATAAATTCACACATACCAGTCCGAGTATGTTGATTAGTATAATGAGAAGTATATTAACTACAAATGAATTTCCGAATTCTATTGATAACTGAAGTCCGCGACCATTCATTATTATCAAAATTGAACAAACCGGTACAAATAAGACGGTGATAGATGAACGATATTGAAAAAACTGCCTCATGCGGAATTCGAACCCACGTCTGAGTTGACTTCAATTTATGAATCAGTGCCTTGTAGGCACTGCCAAGTATAGGCTTCGGTCCATCACTCAATAAACCGATGTAGATCGTCGGTCCTCGTGATGTCACAAAATATAAAAACCAATCAAGTGGACAGTGAAGCAGAGGAAAATAGGGAAGTGACCAATCAAGATCCAAAATTCCCCCTGCTTCGTATAAGTCACGCCCATCTACATTGGTCAATTGTATAAAACTATATTTTAACTGATCCCATTGTTTTACTAATTTCATATCTTCATTGTACTCAATTTTTTTCATCTATGTCAAGTAAATAGCTACCATTAGTATATAGCACTGATGGGAAAAAAGCGGTTTTGTTCTAGTATTTAGGAACCATCCCAGATTTTATTCAACAGCTGAAGGAAACCGATTCAGAATACCCGAGGCAGGAATCGAACCCCCTATCCGCACATTCCTCTATCTGTCTCAGTGATCCTGGTTGTATATGCCTCCGCAATAGCCATCTTCATAAACTCGGAAAATACAGCATAAATAGAATCATGATCGTCGAGGGAGACAATCTGGGGGGAACAAGGGGAACCGTGAATTTTTTCATCGCCCTCTAGCCCCTATTTACCAATGGGGATAAGGAAGTCTTTTTGTGTTTTCATCCAACTGTACCACAATATACTCTAAACTCATTCTACTAATAATGGCGTGCGGTGTAGATTAATAACCGAGGAAATATTTAACCTTGCTCGTTTAAATCATTGCATGAATACCCAATAAATCCAACGGCGCATTGTTCTCGATATGAGCGAAGAGCAGGCTTCAACGAATCAGGACTATAGGAAACAATCAACAGGGGACGTAAGGAAAACGGAGAAGCAAATAAAAATATTACTTACGGATGAATGAATAAGAAAAGTAGTGCCTTTCTTCAGAGTTGGATATATATATATATATATATATATATATATATATATATATATATATATATATATATATATATATATATATCTCATATATATCACATATATTCATATATATATATATATATATATATATATATATATATATATATATATATATATATACATATATATATATATTTATATATATATATATATATATATATATATATATATATATATATGTATATATATATATATATATATATATATATATATATATTCATATCGTGAAGTTCATTCTTCACTCAAATATATTCATGATTTAAATTTCAGACCGTGAAAATAATTTAGTATTCATAAGTATATTATACTTCACTTATATACCTTATATAAAACTTTGTTGTTCTCATTCTTTTAAGAGAATTGAATTGAGTATCGATCCGAATTAAATACTTTCTGTGTAGAGATTTGAAATCGAATGACAAAACACACTCTAAAGAAACCATACTGAGTGTTGTAATCGTATTGAACAAAATTATGTGGGACACACTTTATGGAATTAAAATTGATGCTTGATCTTCAAATAAGACAATGACAAATATATTATGAAACGTCATGATAAATCCAACCTAATCAAAAACCATTTGTGAATTTAATGTTCAAAGTATAGAGGCGCCGGGTTTTGAATATAGGGACAATACGCATAAAGTGTTGACAAACATTTGATCTGAATTTTTAGAAATTGTATGACCATCTTTCATAATATATATTGAAAATATCAAGGTAATCAGATAATGTGAATGAGTCATTCGTATTATTGAATAAGCGGACGAGCGAAGACAGGCAATCAAAATATTTGTATTATCATTTGTATGTAACGATTATTTGTAGTAGTAGTAGTAGTAGTAGTAGTAGTAGTAGTAGTAGTAGTATTTTTTTTTCAAAGTTCTTCATTTATTCAATGTACATGACGTATTTATTTCTAGACCCACTAAGCCACTAATGTGGTTTGTCTGTAGGTCCATTTTCATAAATAAATTCTTTTTTATATTTCTGGATCACGTACATAAACTAATTATAATATATGTAGGCTACATGAAGTTTACATTTTCATAAACTAATTATAATATAAACATGAAGTTTACATTCTGCATTTAACTTATAGTAACCTTTTTTCAACTGAACATTAGGTTTATAATTTTTACGAAACATCTTTATAGCAAAACATAAGTACCAAGAACACAATAACAAAAACATAGAAGATAATATTTCGAATATAAAAAAAGATGAAAAAAAAACCCAACATTCCATACAAGTTGCTCTAATAATAATTGATTTTTAATTTCTGATATTATTTTCTGCGTGGAACTTACTTCCGTTGACAAAGTATTAAACATTTTTGGAATTAAAAATCTTTTGGTTTGAGTACCGTAGATATAGATATAGTTTTTTTTTTTTTTTTTTTTTTATATTGTTATCAAACAAATACATATGTTAAAAATTCTATAGACCCGCAAAGTCAAAAATTTTAACTTGTCTGCGGGTCTATTACATTTATTACACAAAAAAATACAATCAAATTCAGTTGTCTGGATGATATACAATACATATACATAGATATAACTCACACAATTCAAAATTAAATCAAATTCTACTCAATAATGAATTCCTTAATGAAATAAACAGAACAGAGTTTGTGCTGAAAAGCAAAATATAATGTCAAACTTTCTAGAAAATATGGTGAGATGATATATACCTCTTTAATTCGGTTTTTACTTAAACCATTTTTTGGAAACTCAAAAATTCCATAGTAGTAGTAGTAGTAGTAGTAGTAGTAGTAGTAGTAGTAGTAGTAGTAGTAGTAGTGGTAGTGTTTATTCCTTCAACCCTCTCTCGAGGAAATCGGTTCACAATTTCCATATTTCAGAATATAATTTGTACACTTTTTATTTTGTAATTGCGCTCCCACAGCTAGTTCACGACGCAAAACCGAGCTATATGCAGTTCTTCTGGGCATTGCTTTTTTTGGGCTTGAGATAGTGAGATTTGGTTGAAAACTGATGAAGTTTGAGTATGTCAAATACCCATCACAATAGCAAGGTGGAAACTTTTTTTTTTTAGATGTTGTAAGGAAGAAATACAATGAATACCTTTCACCATAGTTAAATAAAAATCGGGTGGAATATTTCAAAATTTAATGTGTATAGTTTTCTACTATTCATTTCATATAAATATCTCTCATCTTTCTAACACATCATGCTACGTTTTCCTAGTCCATTCATATTACTTTTTATAACAGCAATATATTTTTACATTAACAACAAACTTTTTTTTTCATAAGCTACTTTTTATAACATTCAAACAGAATACAGAATGGTCATATATTACAAATGTTCGGTGTTACATGAACATATGTCAAAATAAAAAAGAAGACAACTTCAAAATCTTATTGGAAACGATATTACAAATCTGAAACAACTGGTATCACAAGTCATCGTGTACTATATTGAAATCGCAAGACTAAGAAATAAATTATTCATTTTTCATGTTTCAACATTTTCAAACATCCTATGATTAATATCAAAGTTTCTATAATCGATTGTCTAACCATGTGTGTAAACGACATGTTACAAACTGCCAAATGCACGTCTTGTCCTATAAATACAATCAAGGTGGATTATGGGTAGCTAAACAGAGGTAATATAATTGTATATCACTATGCAGTTATTTTTCTCCTCACAATAAATAAAAGTGATGAAAAATCTATGTATAAAATGCCCAAGAGAGGTATGCTATTTCATCATTTTATCATCATCATTTTATGAAAAATGCTTAGTGCATCTAATATGATTTATTGAAGCCGTTTTTCAGCCAATGGCATTTTTTAAATTGGGAAAATTACATTATTCTATTTTACAGTGTTGATATTTTTATTTTTGTTATGAGTATTGGTTCATTGAAGAAATCACTCTGAAAGTGCTAGGCCCGTTGAGTTGAATGGAAGGCTTCTATTATGTTCAACCAATGAATGCTAAAAGGTTCTAATCTTTTGATATCCTTTTTTTCAGTTTCACAATTCTCTCTTTCTTTTCATACAAATGGACTATTTTTCAACTCAAGTTTACAAATCCAAATATGGAAAACATGTTTTCAATTAACTAAGCAATTTCAGTTTCTCAATAGTTATATTTTTCGATCTACTTACCAATTCTGAAGAAACGGAAACAAAAATAATGTCTAGCATTTGATACTTATGCATAGAATCAAATTACTCAATGTGTAGAGATTGATTGAAATGGAAAAAATTATAGAGAAAAAACAATGGCTATTTTATAAATGAGTAAATTAAAATATTATTGATAACGATGGTATTCAAATTGTGAGGTGGGACTAATCTTATATCTTTTCTGGATGAAAAAGATGAGAAGTGAATAATTGTACTGGGTCAAGAAAATTTAAAATATATCCAAACGTCAAATTTGCGTATAGCAGGTGATTAGCTGATGATTCACATTCCATTTCAAATTATATGGAAATTATAATCAATGAAAATCAAATTTTTCTAAAAATTATGTCAACAAATAATTTTAATCCCCCCAAAATACAGTGATCACAGTGAGTTTCGTATAAGCTCTAAACTAATTGCAATAAAGTCACGCGCAATCAAAAGTTTATTCATCGAGTATTTTCATTCTAAATTCATATCCATCAATTATCAACATTTGATTTATGAATTATATTCCAACCGGCAAAGTAGCTGAGTGGTTAGCGCACTTGCTTCGTGTGACCCGGAAGGTGAAGGAACATATCGGACCCGGTTCGATCCCCGCCACCGTCCATCTTCACAGGGGTTTTTCGTGGTTTCCCTCTGTAGTCTAGGCTAATGCCGGGATGGTTCCCACAATATAGGCAACGACCGCTTCCTTCCCACTATCCTTCCCATTACCCATAAAATTTTCATCCCATCATCCCATCATCTCATTAATCATTCATCCGACGCCAATAGATCTCAGTCATCATTACAGTGCGTCGTTAAAACCCAATATAAAAAAAAAAAATTATATTCCAAAGTACATAGATGAGTTGGTTATAGTTCACATATTAAAATTAGGCCACCATGATAATCGCTCAGAACGTTATGAATACGTTTTCAGCAACTGAATAAGTACTAAGGAAAATATCGTAACAGAACAAAGATCCAATCTCATACTATTCTTTTCCAACTATTCCATATCAAAAACCCAAACAAAATAAATATCTCACACCACTCTTAATTCATGCGACCTCCTAGTTTATCTTGTTCTACAGTGAAAACATGTTTCACGTTACAAAGTTATATCGTGCAGATATCCATCCATGTTTACGTCGTAGCCAAGCGCCATCATCTATATTTAAATTTTCAACACTTCGTGGTATTCAAACTCGAATAAACCCGGCTGAACGACCGAGTACCAAGCACATTCATTTTACATCGCTCCAAAATAGAGTCTCATCCATCTTGTAGAATAAATACATTACTTGACAATGTGTATACAATATATATATATTGTATTTGTTCTCAACTACTCAAACAAATCAATGAGGACGAAGTTCCGATTAATTGAGCTAGATTTCGTAGCACGTACTGGTTTTGGATTATTGGATATGAAATATTTTCTGCGATATTTAAAGAAATGTTTTGGTCACTGCGTCGACATCTTGGGTCATTTTGCGCTAATTATTGAAAAACATGAAATTTGAAATATTTGGAGGATATCATAATTCTGAGACTGGATTCAACGAATAATTACGATAATTATTTCCCCCAACTAGAGAGAAAACTATACATCATCTCAATTTGAGAAATTGATATTGATTTGTCTTCTAGAACTCAGCCATTTTTCTGAGTCTCGTGACATAAACATTGCTTGATTCTGTTTATGTTTCTATACATAATAGGTAACGCCTACTCATGGTCTCTGGAGGACAAAGAAAAATGATCCTAATTTCTGAAATTGAGATGATAATTTCTAGTTTTCTCTAAAAATAGGAAGATGAATATCGGCATAGAATATTGAAATACAGTTTCAGTGTTATGGAGTACTTCGAGAAACCATCTAAGTGTTCAAATTAAATAACATTGAGCATGAAATACTTCTGCCAGGATGGTCGACCATGCCGTGGATCAAATCCCTGTCTCCTGATTGATGGTTCAGCGTGCTATCCACTGGTTCACCCGTCTCAATGAGGGTTGTTACACAACAATAACAACTGTCAATATACGATGCTGGCTGACCAGTCCAGTCGTCTCCATCATTCTCACTTTTTTTTTCTTTTTTTTTTCATTCACTACACTCGTCCATCCGTCTGCCTCGTGGTCTTCCAAGTTCTAACCTTACTTCTCTTTTACAAAACTCTTTCTAATTATCATGTATATATTCTCTCTTGTTCCATGGCTTATTGTGCATAAATCTCTATCTCTCTTAATTACCAGTGATCTTCTATGGACTCTTTATTCCCTATTCCTCACTTATTCTCATTCTTTCCATCTTCGTCATATTCATAATATTTTTCGGAAAAATATTCTCTATTCAAGCTCTGAAGTTTTCTCAATGTAATACAGTTCATGTTACAGATGATTTTATTAGAATAAGTGACAAAAATGTCATATGCAATAGTTTCACACTTTTCTGGTATTTTCGCATTACAAAACTATTTTCTTACTGCGTGAAAAAACTTTGACAAGTTGGCTAATTTTCACATCGGCACGGTCCGTTTGTTCGTGGCACAAAAGTTAATGGTAGTCCGTATTGTGATGCATGATGAACAGTCCTCACCTAAATGACTAATTTATGCAATTCGATAACCGGTATCAATAGAAATACATGAGAAGAACATTAAATCAATAATTGATGGGGCAAAAAAAAATGGAAAACGCTTATACCGCTTATGAGCTATTACAATAATGAATTATAATTTTCAAATCAAAATCAATGTTAATTCTCAAACATTATTTCAAATATAAATATTTATTCAAAAAGATAATAATTAATATATCTACACATTCGATTATCAGTAATGAACATATTATAACCATTATTATTATTCTACTCGACATATTTTGTAATTTCAGAATAAAAATGACGTAACTTGACCAGATATTACTGCTGGTGACACATAGAGTCAGCTACATGAATATCAACGAGCTAATCCTTACCAGCGCAATATACACTAAATTGTTAATGCTTCGCTCAAGTTTAATTGGGTCATAGATTATAATCAAAGTGTTTGAACCGAGGTCTGAACTAAAGACCCTACGGGTTATACCAAGGGCCACTAGTACAGAATAGTTAGTATACTATGTCCGACTATTATTGCAGATTGTAGTATTATCATTCAATCATAGTATATTGTATTAACAATGAATAAATTACAGTATGCCCTTCAAGGCATACTGTAATGTAAATTAATTATTGGGAATATTATACACTCAATATACGTTTATTACTCTATTTGGTCATGATATTGGTATGAGGTTGCTTAGGAAATGCTATGACAAACGTGTTTCCGTACATATTAATTTTCATAAAATCGATATAGACAATCTTTTGGTTTTCATATGAATTTTAGTTTAATAATTGATGTATATGAAATTATGATGTATTTGTAATTTGAAGTGACGTAAAATACAAAGTTATATTATGAATGTTTTAGTGAAACTAGTTCTTATTTGTATAAGAACAAGATATATATAAGAATAAGATAAGTATAGGAATAAGATATATTGAGATTGTTTCATTTGTAGTTCTTATTAGTTCTTTTCAGTTCTTATTTGTAGTTCGGTATATACCGTTAAATAAATTGAGGAGAGTAGAAATGCAAGTCTCTTCACAAAATTATATTATTTGTTTGTACAATTAATAATTTTGGTGGATAAAGATGAGTTCAAAATTGATTTGATATATAACTCGAATTCATTGATGTATGTATGTGTACAAAATAAATAAGCGTTTCACCAATGCAGAGCCTCTCATCAATTTATATACAATTAAAACTCGATAATTCTCAATTCATTCATCTCATAATAATTGAATTAGAAAATATAGAACATCGGAATGATTTGAAATGGGAGAGTTCTAGGTAATTTACAACCAATTTTCGATTTCCTCGGAAGAGGGTGAGAGGAATAATTAAATAAATAAATGAATGAATGAAAAAATTCTGACTACGAGAGATATGCTAAACGTCGACGTTATGGATAACACTCATCCTGAATCGAAGAATCACTCGATTGAAACCAATACCATTAGTACCATTAATTTGTTTTAGACCTGGTATTACCACGGCCAGTTAGTATTTATCTGAGAGTTGGTGAAAACAAATAGCATAGGTAACCATGGTGATAACAAGTTTGAACTGTCAGATAAAGACTAACTGGAATTGATAATATCGCACCTTAGTGAAAGAGACAAAAAAATCTTCGGAACAATAAATAAATCAATCGACAACAAAATAAATACCGGTGGAGGCATAAATGAATGCAATTAATGCATTATATATTATCATCACATTTCATATATATATATATATATATATATTTTTTTTTTTTTGAATAAATATGAATTGAATGATTGTATACTTGGATGTATACTTGATCATATATGGGGGGGAAAAAAAAAAATATATATATATATATATATATATATATATATATATATATATATATATATATATATATATATATATATGTTGAAAACAAATTACTGAGACGAGTATATAGATGAGTGACAAAATTATCCACTGGACCTTCATTAAGGAGAGCGAGGTTCGATTCCCGTCATGGTCGACCATCCTTCAAGATCACTTTTTTGTGGTTTCTCTCTGTCGTTTAGTTCAATACTGGGATGGTTCCTTAACAACAGGTCACGATCGACTCCCTCCCACTATCAAGAAAAAAAACTGATAAAATAACTTTTCATCTGATCATCCCATCATCTTATATATCAATCACCGACGCCAATAGATCGTAGTCATTGGTACAGTACGTCGTTAAACCCAATATTAATTTGAACATTTTAATTTGAAAAAGGTACCATGCCATAGCACATATTAAACAAATGTTCAACAATGTTCATAATGAAACTAATGTTATGGATTATTAATCGGGTTGAAAACAATAATTGTCCAGAAATTGATCAATAGGATATTCTAGAATAATATCACTGCCAACTTGAATAAGTAGTAGAAAAATTACGGTACAGTATGATCGGTCAGTATTGCTATAAACTATTATTGGGAAAATTCAACATGAAATATATGTAATGCTTTCAATTGATTTTCATATGCTTTTAATTTCAAATGATTCAATTGATGAATTTACCCTTTGGATGGTATAAATGCTACGAATGATTTCTCAGAATGGCAATGGACCCTTTCAACGCCAACCCCCGTATTAAATTTATCAAATCACTTATGAAACACTGACTTTCCCTTCAATAAATTTGTGTTACCACTCACCAATCATTATCATCAGCTAACCAAGTACGAATTAAACACAAACCAATCTACCGAAAACCACATAACCTATATCGTTTTCTTCCCATTACTATACTATTACGTATTTATAACATTATTGTACCACACATACGTGAAGTGGTGTACTGCATGTTAATTAATCTCATCTCCAGTGTGTTAATGCTTAGGTGAACAAAGCCGTAGTTGATAAATGGCTTTGGCATGCATTATGGTGGCAGGTTGGAATATGGTGAGGGGTGAGGGAGAGAGGGAAACTCAGTATACACTATAATATTGATTGATTGATCTTCTCAAAGATGATAATATCCAACAATATTGGAATAAATCGTGGAACTGAAATTAGGAAATATTTCAACTAAATATGCTGTTCTGGTGCATAAAGATGTTCGGAAACATCAAGTTTTTTGGGCGTTTTTTTTATGCTTGAGCAAGCTACTCAAAAATATTTTTTTCGAAATTATTAAGATGATGAAAAATCCATGATCAGTCATTTTCATAATAATGAAACTCGTGTTGTATACTGATATAGAAAACCATCGAGATATAACTGTTAACAGTTTCTGCAATTACTCGGACAAGTTTTTTTGGATATATTTTTTGGTTTGTTATGTGATTTTTTTCATATGTATTTTTGTCAAGGTGGTGAGGTAATAATATTGATGCATGAGTGAATTGAAGTGAGAATGAAATCCTTTCATCTGAAATAATTGAAGAGATTTGATCTCACCTTTCTCATGCAAAATAAATAATTCCAATCCGTTCAAGTGGGAAGTGTATTGTATATATATATATATATATATATATATATATATATATATATATATATATATATATATATATATATATATATACCAGTGATGGGGAGAAGGGGGCCTAAATTCCATGCGAACAGAATCTCAGATGTAGCATACGCGTACATATAATCCCCGTGCACAGCAATCTTTCAAATTAATGGGGTTTTAAATGTGTGTGTAGAATGATTAGAATGTAATCATTCATATCCATTCAGTGAAATTTTATGAAGTATCTGTGTGTACATCAGCACTTTGTAAACAAAGAAATGAGAAGAAAGAAGTTCTTTCTATGACTTCTATAATTGTTATCAAACTGGTTATAGTCTAACCTAGAAATGCTTTGGAAATGAAAATATCAACACATACTGATGAATGACTTTATTATTCCACGTACCTTTCTATATCTCTCTCATTATCTCTCCATCTCTCTCCGAACCCATTAAATGACTGATTATTCTGACTCAGATTAATATCTTAAGTATACATTTAGAATGTGGCATTAGTGACCAACACAAACCAACAAAGTCCATTTAAATGCATGTCGTAAAGAGAATTTCAAATCGAAATTCTAATTAGGTCAAATAAAAATATACCATCCACCCACATATCATTAATTCATAGAAGTAAATTAACCCCGTCACTAACGGGCCCCGTTAAATTAGCCCCGTTAATCCCTATTATTCATTCATTATATACATTCTCAATTTATTTATAAAGAGTTTTTACTCTAGTCAAGAAGTAACTTACATTTTTTAGAGTATATAATATGGTTTTAATATGGTAGCATACTGCCATTTGAGTTCTGATCTTTTTGTGAGTTCCATTTTCACTTCATCAATAATAAACAAGAACTCGGTCTTTCACAAAATATAGTTGCTTAGGAAACGTACAGCATAACAATTACATGTGATCATCGCCCAATGATGTGATGTTGAAATAGATTCACGTTGGATTCAAAATTATTATAAGATATTCAATGTGAGAGAGTAATCAAGCCAATTCGAAATTTCAATCAATTTAATCAATGTGTTCATTGATGATTTATTGCCTGAATTTATTCAGGCAGAATTATTTTCATGAACCAATCCAAATGCACATCTCAACATGAATAGTCTCTGTAAATTAATATTGATTCTCTATATGTATAGGCATAGACAGCAAATATCTCTATTTATCTACAGATTGTGTAAAGTTCGAGAATTTATATAAAAGCTACTTGATACATATTCTCAGCATTCCTCTTCCAATTCCGACTAGCATTATAAATAATTACAATAAACCTATCAAATATCCATGCCTTAACCAGTGTTCGAACTGAAATACTCGAGGGATTTGGCTTGGCTAGACAGTTCTATCATGGTAGAGTCGACATAGTTGGCTCCGGTACGGAAACGACTTTATACTTTATATGTGTTTTTATTAGTTAATCAGCTAAAAAGTTATGGAAAATTTAAAAGATTAGAGAATAAAGAATTGATAAGAAGTAGATAACAGGAAATTGGGTAATATACAAGTGTAAAATGGGTTGAAAGACAATGGTTCATCTTCCTTTATGTGGAGTTGTAAGTAAATAGTCGATAAAAGTCCGAAGAAAAGTGATGTTATATTTTTAAATTTAGCCCATATTATCCGTGAAATAACTTGTGGGTCTATCTTTGGAATAAGCTTGACTTGATTCAATGAGAATATATATATATAATTTTATATATATATATATATATATATATATATATATATATATATATATATATATATATATATATATATATATTCCTCCATTCAAGATTCTGTCACGGTAAAATTGCAACAAAAAAAAACACTCATAAAAATCAATTGATTAGGATATAAAGAATTATCAATAATATCAATTTAGATATTGAGAAATAATTAGTTATTTTAGAGAATAACGGAATAAATTCAATGGGACGAGAAACAAAATATAAGTAAATTAAATCTAGGAATGGTAGTAGGCCTAATCGAAATGAAATGATAATGAAAACTTTGAAAAAAAGACGGAAATAAGTGAATCAAGGTAGTTTATAATGTTTGAATGAAAGAAAATGAAGGAGAAAGGAATAATGAAATGATGATAACAAAATCATACGAGAATTAAAAAGAAGAAGAAAAGAATAATTAAAAAATAATAATATTAAAAAATGTAGAAAATATTAAAGAGTAACATTTGCATAATGTCATCAGCGTAACGGGCATACGTAAATGTTTGTGTTCTACTTGAGAAGACAGTATAAATGCATGTATACAATAATGATTGTATCTAGAAATTCTCATACGGACGTGTTGTGAAAAAGTGATATTACGAAAAAGTGATGATTGGAATAATTTCAATAGTATTATACATGAATAGGACAATTATTGGGACATCGTGCATTACGGACTGTATGCGTTATCTATACACCCTGGACTCCTGGATTGAAGGAATCAGATCAGTCAACACTTCGCCTTTCTAATCCAGATTATTATTGAGAATCCTACTGTTCCCATATAAAAATTTCTAAATTTCCTGTGTCAGATGATGATTTATAGCACTAGTCAAACGCGAAATATGCGTTGTAAGATGAGCGAGATATCTGAATAGGGTATAAAAGTCCTTGAAGTAGTTCTACCTTTGCTACTTTATC
>OZ023331.1:39192696-39212696 GCA_964007535.1 Brachyptera risi | reverse complement strand
GTGATGATATGCATATGTTTATGAATGTTATATTATGTCCGTATGGTTGAATGAGCGATATTCCACTTTTCCTCCAAGTTTTATGTGTCTGTTATCAAATTCAAATTTTATTGGATAACATATAATATGGTATGAGCATTTTTATCTCTCACATACACCAACTCGAGTCATAGATTGATATTTAGGAATGATATTACATCAATTTTTTGCCAAGGTAATAACCTTTATTTTATAGTTTGAAGCAAGTCGTTATTTCAAAGTGAAACGAATTTCTAATCCTGTGTACGCATACAAAAAAAAAATATATATTACCCTCACTCATTGTCTCGATGTGTTTACAGTGTTTTCCTCCTATACGTAGTAAACATTCTTCATTTATTCAACAGATTTCTCGTGTTCATTGATTCAGAATGCCCGCAGTTTAAAGGAGGTTAGACTAGTCAGCTATGCATTCGAGTAACAAAAATAGTACATCACGCAAGGCGCTCATTTCGAATACAAATACTATGATAGACTACTATCATACTACTTCCACTAGAAACACTACTTCTAGCAAATAATTACATATTTTGAATTGACTAATTCATGACCATTCAAGTGAATAATTGATATCAAACTGATGAAAATAAAAAATCAGAAGTTCTGTTCTCTTCCGTGTACTGGCGAATCAATTGAAAACGCCTAATAATATACTAGAAGCAAAACACGTTACAAATGACATTACTTCTTAATATACTCCATAACGCATTCAAATTATAGTCGAAATGATATGTTTGATATCATGAAACATGAAAACGTCAAGGTATATTTCATACATACGTACATATTTATACACACATGCGTGTGCACATATTTTTTCTCTGAGCTTCTCTTCTGTATACATTGAAGTCTTCTTCGTGAAAGATATCTCGTGAAAATGGGAAAATAACAGTACACTACTTCATCAACAAAATGTCGAAGATCACAGTGATCAGATTAGCAATATTATTGGAACTTTATCCAACACGCAAAACTGAAAAATCTAGCAGTTCACCCTCATGTTTCCTAGCTCAAGAGAGAGTCTGCATCAGGAATCAGCATCAGTTGCGTTTCCATACAGCTATGATCCAAGCTTCAAACGACCCATCATTTTAATTTATCGTATTGATCTCACTACCTTACAATAATGGGCTTATATATTCATATATATATATATATATATATATATATATATATATATATATATATATATATATATATATATATATATATATATATATATATATATATATATATATATATTATATATATATAAATATATATGATTATATATATATATATATATATATATATATATATATATATATATATATATATATATATATATATATGTATATATATGTATATATATATATTATAATGTATATATATATATATATATATATATATATATATATATATATATATATATATATATTATAATATATATGTATATACATATATATATATTTATATTATAATATCATAGACAGCAATATATACTGTCTTCTTTGTAACAATCTACTGTTTATCTTCATCTGCCTACTTTGTTCATGGAATGTCAAACAATCTATTTGTCTTGCGTCTGTTTCGCTTGCACTGTTGATTATGCAAGGCATGGTTATTGAATTACGTGTTGAATTGTATCTACACATTTTGATTCTATTAATTAGTCATCTGTTGTTTAATTGAATATGGAAAATTGCAGTATTATTCACAATTTCATAAACCATAGTTCACATAAGTGAAATGAATCAAACTACCAATTTGGCTTGTATCAATTTGGGGTACTGCAAATGGGGGATAATTTGATTTTGTATTCGTTAAGGGAAAAGATGGTGGTGTCTCCTCACAGAACGGGAAATCAAGAATGCGTGTAATATACCCACACTCAATTGGAGAATGAAAGGAATATTCCTACTTCCTA
The DNA here is from genome assembly GCA_964007535.1 of Brachyptera risi. Taxonomy (NCBI): domain Eukaryota; kingdom Metazoa; phylum Arthropoda; class Insecta; order Plecoptera; family Taeniopterygidae; genus Brachyptera; species Brachyptera risi. The sequence goes on along the minus strand of OZ023331.1, from coordinate 39,210,751 downwards.
GGTAGAAGTTACGTCAAAAAAAATATAGACGCTTTCGATGAAATGTCAGTATTATATTTGTTGTATAGAACAAGATGATTAAATACGAATCAGTGCACAAAATAGAGTAAACACTGAATTATTTTGTCAGCGTATTACAAAGTTGTTATTCAGATGGAAGCGCTTTCCATGCATTTATTCATCGCTCCATTCATTTATTCAATCTTCATTCATCCATTCATCTATCCATTTCTTAATTCATTTAACATTCTTTTCGTTCATCCATCCATTCGTTTTTCATTCATTCATTAATTTACTCATGTATTCATTCATATATTCATTCATGTGTTGATAAATGTATCCATTCATTCTCTTATACATCCATTCATCAGTTCATTCTTTCATTCATCCATTCATTCATTCATTTATTCATTCATATTTTCATTCATTCATTCATTTTTTCATTGATATATCCATCTATTAATTCATTTATCGAACTTTTCATTCATTCTTCCATCTATTTGTTCGTCTATCAATTCATTTATTCAATTGTGCATCCATTCGTGCATTCATTCATTCATTCATTCATTTATTATCACCGTTTAATTTCTATTTCAATGATTGGTGAAAGAATCATTAAAAACGTATTTCCTCAGTCTATTTCTATAAACAGATGTATATATTCACGCCTTGACACAATCGATGGATTACATAAAATTATCAATTATTGAATTGAAAACTAGAACATTTTACTGAGCTCTGTTCTGATTAATTTCCTTCACATGAGGGAATAACTCTGACTATACAAAATAGAGTTTTGTGATTCTGTTATTCCAGCATTATTCAAAACTTATCTCCCTCCATCATCTGCCCCATTCGTCACGGCTACCAAATATATAACGTTTACATATTAGGTTAACAACCATATTTACCACGTAAATAGTTTTCGTGTTCATATATGAAATTATACAAATTTAAAATTATCAAAGTGTGAATCTTGTAAAATGGTTTGATAAATCGCTTGACGCTTTTCATCGCGTTAGCACGGCTTCGCGACGCCGACGTCACAGCGACACTAGCGCTAAAGCTCAATCAACGGCTGATAGCAGAAGTTTCAAACCTCGGCACACGAAAGACGTCGATATAGCAAGAGAAAGAGTGTGAGAAAGAAAAAGGGACAGAGAGAAAGAAAGAAAGGAGTAAAGAGTAGAGCGTAAAAGAGAAATGTTAAAAAATATTACAAGATCTAAGAAGGAAAAGTCAAGCATTTACACCATCGTTTATATATAATATGTTTTTCTCCTTGCTGGTGAAAAAAGAGAGTATATATATATATGGAATCTCGCAGCCAACCGATGTGTAAAAATGGAGTGGACAAATTTTCACACTCGGCGAGGTAATAGCATTCAGTGTTGGACCTTTTGGTCTTGGTGATACCATAAAAGAACACAAATCAAAGCGATATACCGGCCACATAGACAGCATGTACAATTTACTGTCGATACGGTTTCTACTGACATCGATAAACTATATGTTCAAATGGTTGACTGTATATCAGATCTAGTACTATAGAGCTTCTATAAATTATACGCACGGTATAAAAAGATATGTGATAAATGAATGTTGCTTTTGGGTTGTTTTTATTTTTGTCCATTTTTTTTTTTTTTTTTTTTTGTGATAGGTAACTGACTTGAAAATCTTTTTTTTTTATTACTTTTATTGTTCCCCGATATTATTACATACAAGAACACGTTCACAAGAAACAAGAACACAATACCTGACAATAACTTGACTGACAGAAACAGACCGGACACATGGACAACTCTATCCCAACTCAATCCCAATCGCCAATTGGCTTGGCCAACTAGTCCGAAATTGGTCATGTAAACGTGACAGTGACATCAATTCGATCGTTGTTAACTAATTGAGTTGTTTAGGATGGAGAGTGCTTCTAAAAACACCAACCCAATCGTTCGATCAGCAGCAAATATAACTACGTCGTTGAGGCGCCGTTAAACCCCAATATTCTTTCAGCAGCAAAGAACCAATGAGAATACAGTAAATTTATGACGTCATGTCTGTCGTCTGCTAGTAACTTCGATTTTCGATCTCAGATTTTAGATATCGAATAAATCGAACTTCGATTATATTTTCTGTCATTCCTGATTGGGCGCTTCATTTAAACCGCGCGAACTCGATCATTACCGAGTTTTCGTCGACATGCAATCAAATCGCGATATGTATTAATGTAAGCAAGTGGACAATCCAATTCAGTTGGTGATGCCAGTTGGCAATAGTGACGATCAGAATCATTAGTGAGTATCGTGCTGAATATAGCCTATACATTATTATATATACATATACTTCAATAATACAAACAGTTTGAATTACGTGAGATGTTATATGTTCAATACAGTTTAATTAGTGTAAGTACTTGTATGCATGTACTTCATTACTGAATTACCAAAGAACGTTGCAGTGTTTTCAAGGAAATAGTAACAGTCGTATATGCGCTTGTTATTTTGCTGGACGGCGTCTTTCTTTTGTGAGAAATAAAATACGTGGAAGGTTGATTTGATGACTGGATATAAAGAGGAACAGAAAGCGTATCAGTTTGAAACTGCATCCATTTATTAAAGTCTAACACCCGTTTAGTCAGCTGAGTCAAAAAGTAATTTTGAAATCAATTCTACATTGGGGAAATTTGAGTGGAGCTTTATTGAACATGTGTATTCATGAATTGAAATTACATCAGAAACACTGTCATATTTTTTTGGCCAAAGTTACAGCGCTTAAATGAAATGTTAAGTTGCTATTTTGATTTCATTTTGGTGAAAAATCAACTATTTTTCTTCTCAAAATGAGTGTGATTCATAAATGAGAACGGGTAACTATATTCATTTTTGCAAAATTATATCCGTGACAATTTCATCTACAATAAAACAAGTTTTTTCATTGAATGTCATTACTTAGTATATTTTAATGATCTGTTAAATAGTAAAAACGCATGAAATTTGAAGGTTGCATGTCGAATGATAGGGAAACATCCAGTATTTGAAGTGATATAACTCAAAATTTATCCCGCGGTTAGCCTATCATCTGTTTGGATATTATTATCGAGCACATCAAAACGAATCGACTGACAAAAAATCATAATTTTTTCATGATCATGAGGTTAGACGCTTTGTGGTGTACCGTCTGACTAATCCTATACCTTGTCATCTCTGAGCCTGACCTTAATCAAAGATTTTTTCATTTTTCATTTCAATGCTGCTTCACAACCCCACCAACAGCTAGATTATACGGGGGTACGAATGAGCGACTGGTAACGAAACGATGAAGTGATGATAGGTAAGAGGACGTTTACAGAAACCCATGCCTTATGCGGGACTTGAACCCGCGACCTACCTGACTTCAATTCCTAACACAGTGCGATAATTGACTGTGCTACAGGGGTGGCTGTTAATTAAGAAACAATGAATTTGTGTCAATGAAAGTGATAGTGAAATCTTCTTCATTATTCCCTGATGATATACGATTAGAACTAGTTACTAGTTATAACTTATTATATTTGGTTTGAAATGAATTTATTCTGTAAAACAAAAGATAATTTATATCGCACTTTCAAATTCCGAATTTGAGTAATTATCAGGAGATTTCTGAAGCTGAAATTACTAATCAGTGGACTACGTTTCAGACTACCTAAAAAACTGTATTGTGTGTTGAATAATATTCCATCAATATCGTATCATAAATTCTGCTCAAACACAATCTGCATGAAATAGTTTTATTACCCTCCGCAGCAGCGGCATGATCGACTATAACTATATACGACAGTTAACTATCATGTTACGTTTAGTTTGTAATCTGTTACACCTTATCAAAGGTCATGAATCAATCACTTTGATGAAGTCCCATTTCCCTGAGTAGGTCAGTAATTATGCTCGTGTTTCTGTTCAGTATGTCAGTCCTTATGTTTTACCACATCAAGTTGCATACGTGTTAGTTTATACCGATACACGTGATTCACAGTTTGTCCACCTTAATAACGAAAATTAATTAATAACATTACTAACGATTTCCAGAAGAAAGTCATATATCATTATCACTATAACAAACATTCTTGTTTTATTTGTGTAGGTATTTTCAGAGTATTGTTATTCTTCAGAGTTTGCTATGAGAAAAAGTTACTGTGATTTTCAAATGCGTTCAATATTTGAAATTGCAACGATATTATGTGATTGTAAAAGTTTTCAGAGTTTTTTGGTTGGAAGACGACTTTTTTTCTTTTTGGATACAAGTATATTTATTGTGATTCAATGTTGATCAATGTAATCAACTTGATCGATTTCATCATCAATGTGATATATATATTTTCGAATGTATTCGAATTTTTCCAATATTAAAATATTTCGAAAGATCGAATGATGCGTCGAAGAACACACAAATCAACATGAAGATAAAATATATCAAGTTATCCTCAAGTGTTTAGTTCTGTGAAATAGGTTATATCAATATAGCTAAACATGATTGAAAAACTTGAGTTAATTAATAATAATAACGTGCTTTTTTAATTGGTTTATTTGATATAAATACAATATGATCTGTTTGACGGAAAACAAAAGAATAAAACTCAATCCAATTGCTAGAGCAATGTTTTCCATTCTATCGAAGAGATATGAAAAACAGTTAAGAACTTTGGATTCACTATGGAATCATCTGTTACTGAAGATTCACTAAATATCAGAAATTCACATTGTTCTCTATGATAAACAATAAGAATAAACAATATGAAATATTATCAAAGTTATGTTGTACGAAAACAGCGGTTTTCGCGGCATCTACTGAAATATTGATTCATAATATGAATACATGTATCATCTCTAGAGAGTAATAAATAATAGAACGAACCTTTCTGTCTGATTTTATGAAGAGGCTATTTTGGTATGTACACTTACGTTCACATAAAATGGTTTGTTCCGACATTTTTATTCAAATAGAATCGATGAATGAATGAAAGCTAGGTGGATGAATGGAGGAAATGAATTTGATCAATAGTTGATGAATCAACTGGATGAATGAAATGGTGAATTACAGATTGATGGATGGACTCCAATTGGTTTTTGAGACAGTTGGTAGCGTCTCAATAAAATCTACATTATATTGTATCTACATGTTATATATATAAATTTATATCTACATACATTTGAAATGGGGTGGTAAGATCGCCTTTGTGGTGCCCCGTCCAAACGATCCTATCTTTCATCGACAGCCCTAATTGGGAAACAATGATTTTGTATCAAGTTTCGATGTTATTAAAAAAAAAAATTATATTGTGGATCTACATAATCTACATTAAATTAGAGAGAGAAGTTGATTTAAACACTGGCCTCAAAACGGTACACACGGACACAGTATAACAAAATCTATGAGAACAATGCATTATTTTTTGGGGGGAATAATAGAATTAAATATTGAAAAATATATAATAGAGAAATTATTAGGAAAAACTTTTTTGTAATGGAAAAAATTGAGTACTAAGAGTTATTTAAAAATGTATTTGAGAAAAAAAATAATGGTATCGTAATAAGGGTGAGTTGGTGAAACGAAATAACAAACGCGAATATAAATTAAAACACCAGAGTAAGAATAGAAAATTGAATGAGATGTTGTCCATATGAATGATTTCGTAATATAGCGATTGATCACTAATTTCATCTACACTGTGCTTGGAGTGTGAACGTAAATTTTCTGCTATATGGTTTCAGTGCGTATAATGAGAAGACATTGTCCTTGATCAACCACTTTATATAATCGCAAATTTACGTGGTATTTTCAATGGTACGGAACTTGAAGGGTGTGAAAAATACCATCCCTTCTTTAATCGTATATTGATGAATGAAGGAAAAGTCTGACAACTATCACCTGACCCTGTACCTTAATGCACTCTTGTGAAGTTTGTGGACAAAATGTTTGGAAAGAGAGTTTGAACAAGAGTTCCAATTAGATATCAAGATATTTTGATTTATTTTCTATTTGAATCAGGGAACAATGATTTATATTATATTCATCGCGAGTCTCCGTGAGAATGTTGAATGTGAGGTGTGTGAAAATAATATCCCATTATTATCACGATTCAAGAAATATTTCTTGACATGTACTAATATATATATAATATATTTAATGAATGATATATATATATATATATATATATATATATATATATATATATATATATATATATATGTGTATAATATCAATAGCCAAATGATGATAATGATAGTATGAATTAATATATGGTATAATAATATATTGATATTTCAAGAAATGTTTCTTGAATCGTAATATTTATCAAACCAATGTATTTATTTTAGTTTGATTTATATAGGCCTACAACTGTAAGTGAAAGAGAATATTGCTCGCACTTGTTGACGATATGTCAAACATTAAAGCAAGTATATATATATAGCCTATGACATAATTAATGTAATGCCAGGTGTGGATAGAGGCCTCCAAATGACCAAATTTAGTATATTTCCCTATTATATTTTCACACTTATGAGTAGTAATCATTATATATACTTATATGATGAATATATCATCATATAATATCATCGGATAATAGTTTCAAAATATTTTGATCAGACTAGCCATTCGCGGAAATGAGTATAACTCTCGCTCGTCGTGTTTTCGGAATTTTGGGGAAGTGTTTTCACCATTTTGTATTCCACTTCATATTTTTGTTTAGAGTGAAAGCATTCTATGCGGAAAGTTCATGTTGACTGGAATAACACAAACAGCATTTCTTGATAAAAGTTATACTTCCGAGGACGCTTTAGCCTGAAAGTAATATTGGCATATTCGTGGAAGGGCCGTACCTTATGAAGAATGTATCGGTAGATGGCATATCTGTACAAATGAACTAGAAAATAACTAGAAATGTCTGAATAACTGAAATAAATGACGAAATAACTGTCAATGTCTGAATAACTGAAATAAATGACGAAATAACTGGAAATGTCTGAATAACTAAAATATATGACGAAATAACTGGAAATGTTGAAGGCATAGTACCGATATTGCAACTATAGCAACTGAGGCTAGGATTTGATAATACGATTCCAGAGAAGTTATTGTCCATTCTTTATTAGACGAGCTTTAGCGAGGATTCAATTTGACATTCTGAAAAAAATTGGTGTTCGTTTTTATGTTGTTGTTGTTGTTGTTGTTGTTGTTGTGTTTTTTTTTGGTTTTTTTTATGTTTTTTTGTCGGTTCTCCACAGGTCAAACGGCTACAGCTATCAACTTCAAACTTTTTTCACTATGGTTCCTCATCTAGCTTAGATCTGTATAGTTTTGTGGCATTATCGGATGGTAACTTTTATTTTTATGAATTTTAGAAATTTCAAAAATACCAGTGAGAATAACACGGCGGAAAAAAAATTGAAAACTTTTTATTTTCAAAAGAATTGAAATTCTGTGTGAAGTTGAATAACATCTTGATACACATTTCTGAAAATTCTCAGCTTGATCGGGTCAACCATTTCGAAGAAAAAACATGAAATGTGCTAAATTGGTACCACTCGAAGCCGTTTTTACCCATTTATAACTCAAATGTTACTCAATTGGCGAATTTAGGAAAAAGTTTGGCAATGAAGTCGACATACCATTACTTTCCGCTCGTCTAACAACGCGTATATAGCGTTTTCCTAGTTTTTACAAAAATATGTGACATCACGCGGAACAAGTCGATCATGTGGTTGTGAAGATTACAAAAAAAAAACTCTACACGAATACTCAGATTAGTAGGCCCAAGTGAACGAAGTGAGAACTCTTGACAGATTTTCTCAGTTATTTTCTCAGTTACTCACTTCGCGAAGAATTTTTGTTTGTTTATTTTTTTGCTTCTTGTATATGGTCATAATCTGTTCTCCAAGAAGTTTGTCCCAACGTAGAATACCTCAGCAAGAATAAAACCACTTACATTTTGGTAAGTGAACTGAAGAATTCATTGTCAAATCATACATACATTAACCCAGTTATCTGTGTGTGTTAAAAACACCGGCGCGCGCACACTCTCATTGCTATAACAAATGGACGACTTGACAGCGCCAATCATGTATAAATTACGTCTACTGCTTTCGCTGAGTTGGAAAAAACGAAACTCACCTAATAAGCACTCTTTATTATTTCGTATTTGTAACACAACTATTGAAACACAGGAAAACTATAGATTACATATAAAATTACCGAAGGGAAACAAACGTCAAACATTACATTTCATATTTTGTTCCTGCAATCTATTTTTCAGCTGGCTGTGAAAACTTCAAGCCAGAGCCGAAAAGGTTTTTTTCATTTTTTATGCATACTGTTAGCTGATAGTATCAATCACGCCTCGTTCCCCACTGGTGCGCATTCGGTCATGTTTTACATTACAGATCCCTCTATAGTACTGTAAAAGTTGCATTGATTCTATATACTTAATTAATTCGTTTATCCAATAATCTTTTCTTCATTTTCTATACCCATTTTTGAATAATTTTGAACGTGCTTTCATAGAAATGAAGGAAAATTCTGGACAGTAACATACACTCATTATACTTAGGTGTTTATAGTAGCATTATCACATAAGTTGTTGAGTAGCCAAACGAGACTGCGTATACTTGAAAACTTGGCATTCGTTGTGTTGTATGAACAGTGTTTCAAGTTAAAATGAAAATTATCTTTCCACATTACTCTGTTATATATATATTTGTTACAGGATTATAAAGTTTGGAAAAGCAGTCGTAAGATATTAACTTGATGGCTAAGTTGTAAGTTTGAGGCGAAGAAGCGGGGCACATGCGTATTTAGATCTCAACCCTTCCCCCCTCTCTCTCTTTGCTTCCTCTACGCGAACTCCTTACACTTCTTCCAGGTTTTAAGACGGGCAAGGGGAATGATGCTGTCAAGTTATGCTATATACTCCTCAGCTTACAAAAGCTCTAACCAAATAACGCGGGAAGAGGCGAATGCGTGTGGAAAGATACTACTAAATAAATATAGCATGAGTGTAACTTATAGGGTTGGTTACGTGTGTGAGGGAGAGGGGGGAGGAATGTAAGGTTTGAGTGGGAGGGGGGAGTGAGAAAGGGAGTAAAAATGTCAATGACATGGTAAGCTAGAGATTTATTCCAGAATATTTTAGCTACGTGAAAGTTTGAGATGGTAATATCAAAATTAGTTGAAAGCTTTGTCAATTCTAGATCTTATCCCAAACTAGATTTTAGAGTTGGAACCTGTCTTATGAAGTATTAATTAGTGGATTAAGCGATAATTAGAGGATTAACTTGTAATCATACACTTGGTTACAAATACCATTTGTGTACTTTATTCAATCATCAGCTCATTCAACACATTTTATTTTTCATTTTTAGCACATTGTGCAAACACACTTGACTTTTTCGTAATGAATGCCTTGATGCAATACCTTATTCTTATGAAGAAATATCAATTTGAGAGATTGAAAGGTTGTAAACCAGAAAGCAAGTACCCACCTAAAAAACCTAATATGTAAACTCCATGTAAACTTGTATTCACGAAAGAAGAAGGTTGTCTACCAACTTAAAAATCGTAAAAACTTCGATAATTGAGTAAACCTTCTGTAAATTGAAGGATTTAACGCTTTCAAAAGTTGTAGTTGCATTTTCTATCGTAACTCTCGTCATGACAAATCATAATGACCCGAAGATACCACATCTACTTACAGCGGAAATACGTGCAGCTGTTATGTTGGTTGACGACCTTTTTCTTTCGTGGATACAAGTATATATTTATATATCGATATATAAGGCCTATAGGTATATGCTATCTGCGCAAGTTCAATATTTACTTATCTATGTATGTTACATGTAGACATGTTCTTTGTAGGCCTATACTTCTTGGAACTTCTATACATGTAACTCCGTCCAAATCCAGTTTAATCCAGAAGTAAATCCAGAATCAGAATCTCTCTCCTGGAGGACGTGTTAATCTTGTGCTCAAGCCGTCTATACTCTTACAATCAAAGTAGTTCGTGAACTGTGAAAGTACTTGGAGGAAGTGTTTATATGACACGTTAATGATAGTCAAGACAGCTTGTGCAATGTGTACAACAAAGCCTGAATGTGAAAATAAGAGGAGGAAGATTTGAAAAAAATGCTGTAATCAGCAATGTGAAGTGCAACCAATGCGCAGATGGCAGGGAATCCTAAAGTTTGTGCACGATGTAATGATACCAACCTATTTCATCATAACATAAAGGAGGTGACCCAACTCGGGTCTTGAAAGTGAAATATTCCCGAGGTCAGAATCTGAGTCCATCGTCCCCATTGCCTGTAGCGCAACCATCGCTTTTATATCGAACTATTTAGAACAACAATGGTCAACAATGCTCAGTACACGGTCCAGTAGATTACGAGAATTATAGATTTTGTTAGTTCAACAATGCCACCGGTACCGTATAGCCATGCACTCTTATTTACATCTAGTTTACAAGGGGATCCGCTGAATCGCTACAGGCAATCGGGACGATTGGCTCTGAAATGACCGCAAGAAACCACAATGCCTTCCATGTCATCAGTATGGGAGTTGGGTCACCTTCTTTATATTGTGATGAAATAGGTTGGTATCACTACATCGTGGTTTGTGTGATCATAAGTTTGGTGACCATGGTAACTATCAGAAAACAATCAAAAGACAATATTCAGCATCAAATTAACTGAGCATTCCAATTAGCCACCAGAGTGAGAATTTATCAATTTACGTAATCATTATTCCACAGATGTTTTCGCACATGATACAAATATAAGAATCCAGACATAACTTATAAAATGAAAGAATTTGATAAAATGTTGAAAATGTGGATGCTCCGGCTCCGTATAGTCCTAAACAGAATATCAATATCCGTTTTGAGGTTTCTTTGCCCGAAGCTATGGTTGTAGTTCTATATTGGAAATAAAATGGACGTATTTTTAAGCAATGTATTATAATTTGTTTCTCCGAATTTTATAAATATAATAACAACAGTAAAATCACCTAGCGGTACCAAGAACTCTAAAATGGATTAAAAAATGTAAAATTATACTGTTTACATTATTTTTACTGAATTGAATATACAAGTTTACGTGCACAACGGAAGAAACCAATCAAAATAAATTGTTTTCATTATTATATTTCCTATCAAGTCAGTACAGATTCATTTCACAATGTTTTCAAAAATAATATTCATTAATCTAAATTTTCAGGATAAATTTACCGATCTGCTTTCTGAGAAATTGTATCTTTCCATTTTGGAAATAACTGACAATCTACATTTTTCACCATTTCACCAACCTCCTCGATCATCTAACAACAAAATATCACATTCATTGAGTACTAAGTTTGAATTACCTCTACCTTCCACTTTTGGCTTGTACATCTGAATCTATTCAGTTATCGAACACTCATAGAAATAGCTATACTAGCTAGCTAGCTGTCTGTATTATCTCGCGGGGGATATACATTACATAACTCTCGCCCCTCTCAATATAGCTAACAACACGAACATCGACGGAAAACCGTTGCCGGAAACTCACAAGACACATTGTTGACAAAAGGTTGTTGGTCGACTTGAGTTAGCAAGGTTTCTACCGAATCTTATACACATATATATATATATGTTACAAACATTAAAACTTGATGCAAAATTATTGTTCTACATTTGAGGCTATGGATGGAAGATAGGATTAACCCAACAAATAATTTATTGTAAATCTTATTATGCAGATTTTCTCTTAAATCTGATTTGTCAGTGTTTCGTTGAGAATGAATCAACTGTTATTGTTTTATCTCTCTTGGGTCCGCTTTTACAAACTGATTGTCAGTGGATAAGGCGATAAGTTAACGGACTTACTTGCTAGTTGTTATCATAATTGGTTAGGCATGTTATTTCCGTACCTCAACTGGTAGTTAGAGGATTAACACTCAACTAAGTTTCGTAAAACCGACTCTTAGGTATATGTGTTTTTTCAATTGACTATTGACTAATTAATCGATTAGCCCAATAAACTATTCAAATTGAAAATCCGATCATTGTAATTGTGTCTAGCGACCTCAACTCAGCTATAGGCTAGGTTATACGGAGGTACAAATAAGCAAATGATATGAAACTATGACGTGATCGATGGGTGTGAGAATGTTAACAAAACCCCATGCCTTATTCGGGATTCGAACTCGCACCCTCTTGACTGTAGACTTGAAGGTAGTGTCTCAAATGTCTGAGTTAACGAAACACATATTTTTATTTTTTTCATGAAAATTAAAAGATGATGATATTCGTTCAAGCTCATTTGTTTGTTTGAATACCTTCGAAGACTTCACCTAAGACTGAAAGATCTAGAGGATCTGGAAGATTTTCAGGAACGATAAGGATGTGGTGTAAAAATTTATAGAAAGACGTAGTAAAATGCTTGAGGAAATGGGATGGGAAAATTTGGCAAAACGAAGACAAATAGAAAGAATGTGCAATTTTGTTACAGTCAAGAATAAATATACAGGATGTGAGGAATTGAGTGATGGATTTGGAAAGTGATTACAAAGAAGTACAAGGGGAGAGGCGAGGATGGAAGTGGAAAGAGAGGATAGAGAAGCAGGGAAATATGGATTCATCCAAAGAACGACGCGTGAACGGAATGAATTGGAAGAAGATATAAAGAATATAACAAAGATCAGTGATTTAAGAAGAGAGCTAAGAAAAAATAGCAATGTATGATTTTATTAAGTACCGGTAGGCTATGTTTGTTTTCCTTCAATTTCCTGAATGTAATCATTACCACCTGTTTTAATAACAATCTGTAATGAGTAAATTGAATACAAATACAGCTATAATTATTTTGTTTGGGGATATCGAATGATCTGAATTAGTTATCCGTATGGATACACTTTATGGGAATAAAGAAATGGTCCCGACTTTATCCTGTAGATATCATCTAATCACGCAATCCCTCTCTTCTCTGCACGTGCCACATTGAAGAGGGGGGATAAGGGGGATAGGGGGGAAGAGGGGGGGGGATTGAAACTACATTTCTCTATTTGATACGATGAAATTGTGTGGAAATAGGTGACTATTGAAACACGGTAATTATACTCAATCACCTATACATTGATTATATTTATTTACATCTGCTGTCTATTAATGGAAAGAAGTGATCATTGCCCGTGAGACTTATGTCAAAGTGGAAGTGTTTTGCTTACTCTTAATTTATTGGTTTTAAATAATTAAAATGGGGTGGTAAGATCGCCCTTGATGTGCCCCGTCCAAACGATCCTACATTTCAGGCTTTCATTCATAGCCGTAATTGGGAAACAATGATTTTGTATGAAGTTTCGATGCTATTAAAAAAAATATATATATATATATATATATATATATATATATATATATATATATTCATTTGTATATAATTGTAATTGATTTTTGTGAAAGATTTGCAATCTTCTAGTATAGTTATAAACAAACTAATAACAACACTTATTAGTAATATCACACTTAGTTTAGCCTAAGAGCGTGGCCATGTGATAGTGACTATAGTTATTAATATTATTGGTATTAACATTGAACAGTCTATTTTATGAATATGAAGTATTACATAGATATGGAAATATCATGGAGAAAACACGTTCTTCCATGAATATTTATCTTGTGTCTAAAAATGTAATAAAATAACAAAGCGTAAGATATATGATAGCATATCTTTGAATGCTCTCCACCAACCAAGAAAGTTATTCTGCGAATCAAAAATCTATACATCTATTACTAATAAATACCAATATAATATACCCCACTGATTCAAGAAGAAAAGTGATCGGTTTGGCTTAGCAACTGAGTCAAAACATTTTTTTTTTAAATTGTAACTTCATTCATGAATATATGTATACCTTAATCCACAAATCTTTCATAATAATAATAATAATAATGGTTTTTATTACCGGAGACTGTACAAACAGTATGATATACGGCATGAATTACAAATATACATATAATAAGCATTGTTCAAGACACCTGAAAGCTAAAAAATCGTCAACAGAATCAAAAGCATTCATAGATCTATGTAGAACTCATACATGAAAGCGATCAGTTATTTTTTGTTATCCAAAGGTTTTATCTCTGGAACATACATTCATTGATGTTTTTTTTTACTCATCCCTTTGTTTTGTATTGTAAATTGTATAGATGTAAAATTCATAACTTCATATAATTATAAATATATAAATACCTTAATCCACAAATCTTTCATAGAACTCATACATGAATACGATCAGTTATTTCGTTATCCAAACGTTTTATCTCTGGAGCATACATTCATTGATGTTCGTTTGACGCATCCCTTTGTTTTGTGTTGTAATTGTATATATGTAAAGGGCCAGATAATCGGAATGTGATTTTTGTTAAAGTAAGTTTGTTGGACGCTCTCGCGGTTTCCAGAGAGTGAAAGAGAGAGAGAAAGAGAGAGAGAGATTGAGAGAGAGAGAGAGAAAGTGCGTGCGTTTGTGTGCGTTAATGCTGTGTGTGTTTGTGTACGCGCGTGTGTGTGCGTGACATTGGTTGCCCCTGACAACCATCGCTATTGACTTGTTGAACAGGGGACGCCAACGCGCGCCGTGGCGTCGCTACGTACGATAATAACGACGGGAACAAAGGAGGGTGGTACACGGGTGGACATCCCTGAGAAACTTAATTATCCGGTGAAAGAGGTTTCTGTTGTTTTCTTTCTTTTCGGTCAATTACGAATATAAGTGTCAAAATTGACAACTATTATATCTACGAAGTGGATTTAGAGTGAGAGAGTAGATTTACCACTTGTATTGTGTGAAACATTCATTCGAATCGAGTTCGATTTATACAGAAACAAAGCGAATTCATTAAAATAAATTATTGGCTGACAAACAAAATTGAATTGGCTATTTCAATGGAATCGAAATAATTGTGCTGAAAATGGAGATGTTTTTTAATGATTGGTTTAATGATCGACTGTTATTTTCAACTAGAACATACGAATTTGAGAAAAGTAATAATTGTTGAGCATTATGAGAATAATAATTTCTTGATGTTCAACTATTACATTCAAATAATGATACATTTTATGAACATCTTCTGTATTGTTTGCTCGTCATATTTTATGGGATGCAACATATTACAGTGAAACAATTGATATTTCATTCGAATGATAAGCTAATTGGTATTTGGTATGTTTCAATATACACCTGATAATAATGCAGATCGAAGTTGTCTGTAATATAACCACATACATTTTTATATTTGGTAATATTCATATATGAAGATAGAAAAATGTGGTGTTCGAATAAGGGGCGTAGGCGCATCAGCGTAATTTCAGTGTTATTGATATATATTTTGGATTACTACATTATAATGTGTTCCCCAGAAACTGAAAGACTTTTATCTGTGGTGGAAAATTATGGTCATAGACAGCGGAGTCCTGGTGTTGAAGTTCATTGGTTTCGAATAATTAAATTGAGGTGGTAAGATAGCCCTTGTGGTGCCCCGTCCAAACGATCCTGCCTTTCATCCATTGCCTTAATTGGGGAACAATGATTTTGTATCAAGTTTCGATGTTATTAAAGAAAAAAAAACAGGATATTATACATATTTTACAATTTTTCACTCTCCATTTTACCCCTCCGGATAATTGATTTCTTATATTGTGCCAGCGATTGCTCCAACGACAAACCGACTCCGAACTTGAAGCCTGCTAACGCCAATAGTCTCTTCGCTTTCTCTGTCTTCCGAATCATCCATACTCTCTCTCTCTCTCTTCTCTTCTTCTACGAATTTCCTCCATTTTTCTTCATCGTCCCACCAACTATCAACTTCATTCCAATCCACTACTCTCTTTAGTCAATCTCTTCTCTATAACCTATCTTCCATCTTTCTCTTGGGCGACCAACTCTTTCTTCCGATCAGAACTTGAAACCTAACTCAAATTATTCTCTAGGAATTCTTGTTACATCCATTCGTCTCAAATGGTCTCATTCCATCTCAACCTTTTTTCTCGATCTCAATTTTTCTCAATCTTGACCTTTCTCGTCCCATCTTACTCGACCACTTTTAAACTACGACTTCTTTCCTAATCTTCCTACTCATTATCCTCTCCATCTTAGAATGACCCACAACACTTCTCACACATTTCATTTCCGCAGCCTCAATTGCTTTCACATCTCTCCATCTAATCGACCAAGCCACTGACTCATACTGGAATAAATTTTAAAAAATTAATGTTGTAAATCAATAATCAACTTTACACTTGTTGGGAAGTCCTCGTTCTGAATTGGGTTCCTCACTTTTTGAACCCTGAAACAGTTCATCCGCTTCACTCTCTCTCTCTCTCTCTCTCTCTCTCTCTCTCTCTCTCTCTCTCTCTCTCTCTCTCTCTCTCTCTCTCTCTCTCTCTCTCTCTCTCTCTCTCTCTCCTCTCCTCTCTCCTCTCTCTCTCTCTCTCTCTCTCTCTCTTCTCTCTCTCTCTCTCTCTCTCTCTCTCTCTCTCCTCTCTCTCTCTCTCTCTCTCTCTCTCTCTCTCTCTCTCTCTCTCCTTTTAACTTGAACATCAATTCTAGCCTGTGATGTGAGAACACTTCCTCAATTTGTAAATTCTTTCACTTCCTCCAAATCCAATCCTCTCAATTTTATCATTGCACCTCACTTTCTCTTCTTCTCACTCATCACTAATGTTCTGCTATTATCGCGCTACTGATCTTCATTCAAAAATTGTGTGTTATCATATTCTATCTGTCCACTTTTCCTTGTACTCCTTCCTTATCCTTCCTCATCTTTCGTATGTTTCTCCAAATAACATATACTATCTATATTAAAACAAAACCTAAATAAAAGCCTTTTACATAGTACGGTACCATATAACATCTTAATGATCTACCATTTTCTAGATTATTTCATTTTTTATCCTTTTTCAACGCCATTTTGATGGAATTACAACCCTGTGCTTAACACTATCGAATCACTTTAGTTTCAACAGTAACGGTCTACTTGACAATAATTGTGGCGCAAATCGATGGCATTATAAAATTTCACTGTATGATCACTAAATTATCATCAATTTACGTTTTCCTTTACGTTCATACGAACACATGAAAAACTCTTTCATTATCAACGTATATTACAAATTCGACAATCATTCCGGACCAATAGAGCCTGTTTCATCAATTGATAAATAAGTTTTCATCACTCAATAATTGATCAAGGTACGGAAATGGCATACGTAATCAATGGGATTAAGAGGTGAATTCATTAATAATAGCTCAATTCTCTAATCATTGATTGGTGAAACCGGAACGAGGTAAAATATTAAGTAAAAATATTGAATTATATGATATGAGAAAGGAGAACATTGTCAGGAAGGAGATTGCATTGTTCACCTAAACACAACTGTAGAAATTTGTCATCCCCAACTTGAAAGTTTTACTTTCAAATTTGTGGAATTATAATTATATTATGTTTATTTTTTTCTTTGAGGAGATGATATCGATACTGCGATGCCCCCGCTCAAACGATTCTAGCTTGCCGTCCCTAATTTCAAAAAACTTCAAAAAAAGTTCAATGTTGATTAGAAAAAATTATACTTGTATCAACAAAAAAAAAAGGTCGTATACCAACGTAAGAATACAACAAAGTCAGCGGTAAAAAAATTGGTATAGTGGTGATATTTCAGTGAATTGTGTTTTTGTCGACAGAGTTAACGATAATACACTAACTTGCATCTTTTCAGTAGCGTTAAATGAACACAAAATACAAGCAAAAGTAGAGCAAGATTTTTAGAAAGAAGTTTTTACAATTATTTTGTTGGCATACGACCTTCTTTTGTGAATACAGGTATATCATATATAAGATATAATGCTCAGGTATGTTTTCCAGTACACATTTTTCATTTTCTCTCACGCGTTTCTAAAAACAAACTACACAGTTGACGCTACCTGATAATACACACCTGATAATAATGCAGATCGAAGTTGTCTGTAATATAACCACATACATTTTTATATTTGGTAA
>OZ023331.1:39152163-39192496 GCA_964007535.1 Brachyptera risi | reverse complement strand
TCTCAATTTTATCATTGCACCTCACTTTCTCTTCTTCTCACTCATCACTAATGTTCTGCTATTATCGCGCTACTGATCTTCATTCCAAAAATTGTGTGTTATCATATTCTATCTGTCCACTTTTCCTTGTACTCCTTCCTTATCCTTCCTCATCTTTCGTATGTTTCTCCAAATAACATATACTATCTATATTAAACAAAACCTAAATAAAAGCCTTTTACATAGTACGGTACCATATAACATCTTAATGATCTACCATTTTCTAGATTATTTCATTTTTTATCCTTTTCAACGCCATTTTGATGGAATTACAACCCTGTGCTTAACACTATCGAATCACTTTAGTTTCAACAGTAACGGTCTACTTGACAATAATTGTGGCGCAAATCGATGGCATTATAAAATTTCACTGTATGATCACTAAATTATCATCAATTTACGTTTTCCTTTACGTTCATACGAACACATGAAAAACTCTTTCATTATCAACGTATATTACAAATTCGACAATCATTCCGGACCAATAGAGCCTGTTTCATCAATTGATAAATAAGTTTTCATCACTCAATAATTGATCAAGGTACGGAAATGGCATACGTAATCAATGGGATTAAGAGGTGAATTCATTAATAATAGCTCAATTCTCTAATCATTGATTGGTGAAACCGGAACGAGGTAAAATATTAAGTAAAATATTGAATTATATGATATGAGAAAGGAGAACATTGTCAGGAAGGAGATTGCATTGTTCACCTAAACACAACTGTAGAAATTTGTCATCCCCAACTTGAAAGTTTTACTTTCAAATTTGTGGAATTATAATTATATTATGTTTATTTTTTTCTTTGAGGAGATGATATCGATACTGCGATGCCCCGCTCAAACGATTCTAGCTTGCCGTCCCTAATTTTCAAAAAACTTCAAAAAAAGTTCAATGTTGATTAGAAAAATTATACTTGTATCAACAAAAAAAAAGGTCGTATACCAACGTAAGAATACACAAAGTCAGCGGTAAAAAAATTGGTATAGTGGTGATATTTCAGTGAATTGTGTTTTGTCGACAGAGTTAACGATAATACACTAACTTGCATCTTTCAGTAGCGTTAAATGAACACAAAATACAAGCAAAAGTAGAGCAAGATTTTTAGAAAGAAGTTTTTACAATTATTTTGTTGGCATACGACCTTCTTTTGTGAATACAGGTATATCATATATAAGATATAATGCTCAGGTATGTTTTCCAGTACACATTTTTCATTTTCTCTCACGCGTTTCTAAAAACAAACTACACAATTGACGCTTTCAGTGTAAAACCACGAATCCTTTTAAAGACGAGTTTTCCGGAATTGTCCTCGTAAGTTGCAACATTTCCCCGAGCCATGTGTTTCGCTAGTGTTGACAGTCTCGATCGATCGGTTTCCCATCAATTAACGTTGCCGACCGACAGTGTCGATCCACCAGTTCAAAATGTCATTTACTGAGAAAACATAAACGCTAGGTTTGAATTACCAATGATTTCTAGCGCAGAAGAAAAATTGTGCAGTGGGTTGGTGGGATTGCAACAAAATCCTCTTCTCGTTAACTGGAGTAATTCATTCTTGGAATCAAGTGAATCCTCATATCTTCACTCAATATGAGGTTATAAAACGGATTAAAAATGTTAATTATTATGTAATATGTTCTGTAATATGTAGTATAAATATATAATATGTTTTGTAAAATATAATATGAAAATATTATTTGAGCTACAGGTAATGATTAAAATTGAAGTGCGAAACCAGCATTGGTGAAGAATGATAATATCAACTTGGTACGCTCAATATCGCCCAATCCTAAATAATCAATACCTAAAAACTTTTCTGAAGGCTTGAGTTTTGTGGATACTCACCCCTCGGAACATTCAAGAGTTGAATTTCTGAAGTCCATCTTCTATCATATAATTCATCAACATAAATTCATATATATATTCATTCATTAATTTCTATATCTATATATTTTGATAATATTCATCAGAATAGCAAGTGAGAACTTTATATAATGGTAAGTGAGAGATCCCACCTTTTGCGACTCGTAAAGTTTGTATAAAACTCTGAGATGCCTGTACCAAGTCATAATCAAATATAAATTAGACAATTATTAGTTGGTGTACAAAAATAACATACGAAAATAGGGGTGATAACAAGGGTAAAAAGGGTACGTAAAGGGGGATAACAATTAATTCTAAAATTGTTGCCTAATTCACTAATCATCACTTCTTACATGAATTATTATACTTGATTGTTCCAAATATGTTATGGTACACAATTTGTCAATCATCGTGAGATAAGTGGGCGTGTACATCAAAAGCGGTCACTTAATTACGTTACAATTCATTGAGAGACAGTTTTAGTCAAGTACTAATCCACTAACTAGTTAAGTTGTTGAATCAGTTAAAGTTGATGGTAAAACTACGAAAATAGTATATGTAACAAAGGGTGGTGACAAATTGATCCACTAACTATCAATTTGAAAGACTGGGCCTCAGTGAATCGTTATCATTTCCAAAATGATCTATTTTCAAGTTTAATTACCGACGGAGTGAGCACGAAAGGGAATTATTGCAACTCAAATATTGACTTTTTTCAAATAACATCGAAACTTGACACAAAATCATTGTTCCCCAATCAAGGCTATGGATGATTTCATATGAAATAATTTGTTGAATTAAAAAAATATGTATCCTACCAATTATTATAATATTCTATCAAATTGCACACTTCTCATATCTTGATAAACTGAAACCAATTTTTTCCGACCACACTTGTCCATAACAACGTGTCAAATGAATAATACGTTCCAATATTTTTCACACTTTACGTTTTCCTATCAATGGCCACTGGTTACCCCTGCAAAGATTCCCCCTACCCTAACCCTGCTTCATAAATCTGTACGTAAGAGGCGGCATTGAGGGTGCGGAGGAGTTGTGAGGCGCAGCGCACGGAAAGTGTGGGGAGGACGGGAGGGGGGAGGGGGGAGAGAGGAAGGGTGGAATTGAAGGGGTGAGGGTCCCCAGGGGAAATACGGAGATGGAGATAGAGAAAGATCAACAATGCGGTGAACAAGGCAATGATAGAAAATGACGGTAATAGAAGAGGATGAAAGATTTTTGTGTCATTGCTGTTTTCTGTGATCATATAATAATAAATATATGTAGTTTTAATTTCGATCTGAACGTCGCCTGATTTGTTAATCTTTGTTAATTGACGTGTAAGGGAGGAACGAATGAATGAATCGAGGGGGATCATTATTCGACTCAAGTTTTATCTCGTTGCCAATGAAAATGTTGTCGTGAATTGTAATCAATGAATGCAAAAGATATTTTAGGTGTACAAATTATATATTCCGACAGAGCGAATAAAATCTCTAATAATTACTCATTTCGAGAGAAAATCATTCCAATATTGATTATCCGCAAGGACTGTTATTTCACTAGCAATGAAAAGCATTGTATGAAGGTGAATAAATAAATAAATATATATATATATATATATATATATATATGAAGTGAAGAAGAGGATGAAAATGCGAGAGGATTGGCCAGCCGGCATTATGTAAGAGGCCCTAGATGATGGTGATTTGACACCCCCCCGACCTGACTTGTTGGAACCGGGTGAAAGATATTTTATATATATATATATATATATATATATATATATATATATATATATATATATATATATATATATATATATATACATATATATATATATATATATATATATATATATATATATTTATATATATATATATATATATATATATATTTATATATATATATATATATATATATATATATATATATTTATCATATTATAATATATTAAATATTATATATATAATCATAATATATATATACATATATATATATATATATATATATATATATATATATATATATATATATATATAACTAATTATTCATGCATTCATTCATACATACATACATATTATTCATATTATTACATCATTCATATTATTCATGCATTTATTCATCATTCATCCATTTATTCATTCATTCATCCATTGATATTCATCAATATATATTGACGAATCTTGATGTATCTTGTGAAAATGATTATATTGCAGATAACAATCAGTCGTGGTTATAGATCAGATTGTCGGTGGAGGTGCCGTGTAATTTCCCTATTGTGGGTATAGATTCATAACCCAAATGTCTCTCCATAGGTAATACGCGCGTGAACAAACTTTACTTTCCAGTGATTGATGGGTGATGCCAATTTACTACATAACAGTGTATTCTCTACGCAGCAGTATATATCCACGTGAACAAGTGAAATAATAACACGATATTATTTAAATGAATGATTGAAATTACACCCGTGTAGTTGCATGTCAAGAGAGCTGTCAACTGTCAAACAGAAGCAAGAATAATACAATGACGTATCGACATAGCTATGTCATGTAGATACTGTTTTTTGTGACGACTTTGATATCACGCAAAAAGCTGTAGGGGGTCAATGATTTGAGGTGGAGAGAGTGAAAATCGAAATGTATATTTGACGGTTTATTTTCAGTTAACGCTCTATACGCAATTGGTCTGTTGGTCGGTTTGTATTCGAGTTTGTGTAAATATAGTTGGTGATACACTTATTGATTAATCTGATAAAGTGAATATGTACAGCTTTATAATGAATGAATATTTCACTTTAAAATATGCTGAATTATACTCATGGAACATTAATTACACAGTCGTCGCCGTTGGCAGTGTTTTTGTACATTTGTATCGTCGGCTCAGATTTATGTATTTCGTCTGAAACCAATCTATAGCTTCTGATGAAATTTCTCATAAAATCGAATTTTCCACTCTGATTTACAGTAGGCTTATTATCTGTGGTAATAAATGTTTGTTCATATTGATTTTTCACTTCTGTAAACTCGTGAAATATTAATTCCGAACCAAGATGATCATTATTCATCACAATTGTATTAGTGTGAAATTGAACACATTTTCACCCGTTGACGATCATTACACGTTCCAATTACATTATTTACACTGTAATTGAATGATGGCAATAATTTGTTCATCAGAAGTGATCGTCATGTCATAAGTTCATATGATCGTGATGCTGAGAATATTGATGTTGAAGTGAAATGGAGGAGAAATTATAAATTGTCATTAACTATGCTGGAGAAATGTGGCTAAGAGGAAATTAATGACGGAAATTGAATTTTCACTTCCATTTTAAATATCCACCGATCACACAAGTCGATGCGTGAAGGAGAGGTAAAAAGGTTGAGGGAATTTTATAATTGATTCAAAATAGTGAGAAAATTTACTTATAGAAAAAAATATATTACATAGAATGTATCATGATGATTGTTAAATGTAGTATGTACTTCAAGGTGACGTAACAAACTTAGTTGAAACTTCAGAGAAAATAATATTTATACTGATAGCATTTATAGCATTCTCATTATTTTTCATTTTTCATTAATACTCACAATATTGTTATACAATATAATATTAGCCTTAATTGGGAACAATGATTTTGTATCAAGTTTCAATGTTATAAAAAAAAATAATAATAATATTATTCAATATTTCAACAAACTAGTAACCACTCGTGAGTACGCAACTTAAAAGTGAATATGATATTTTTGCTTTCACGAATCATTGCAACCCAATTTGTTCTCGTGAATAGACCAGCATCTAAGGTCTTCGTCGCGACTGTCACTCGAAATTAAATGTCGAGCCTTATTTTCTGCAATTATTTATTCTTCATATTTTTCTATATTTAGCTAGCTCAAGGAACCAGAACTTTGATTCCTGAATGTATATTAAAATTCGAAGGAGCTTATTAGGCCCTCTATGGTAGCACAATATAATAACTATGATATAATAACATAATAACTTTATGTTTATAAATATAAACACTGTCTCTTTGACTGTATGAACTCGACATATTTCGTGGTCCACCTCATACGCTGATTAGCTGAGATTTTGTGTAAACAACAATGGAAAAATGCAGATTCTGTTTTCCAAAGTAGCTAGCTCGTATAGTCAACAATAACCAATCAATGTACCAGTCTTTATAGGAGCGTCAAGAACATTATTTAGTGTCAGAACGGAAAGAATCGTGCGGCAGTGATTTAGTTTTTATTGTTGAAACATTTATTTTAAATGAAGACTTTTGTTACCAACAATAGAATCGACAATTTTTTTCATTCAAAGATTCAAAATTCACTTATTCCACAGTCTGTTTATTGGAAAATACAAAATATGCGGCCTATAACGAAGATTGCCATCATAAATACGTACACTAAACAGAAAAGCTGTGCTGTGTATTATGTGACAGAGCTCCTACACATTTTTCATGAATAAAAATTGAGAAATGTTTACGTAAAAATGCATCAACTTTTTCACCTAAACACTTAGATTTTTCAGTGAATTAAATTCTGTTTTAATTAATGACCATAGAAAATCCATCAAGTCCCATAGGTACTGGATGAAGAAATTAATAAATCAAAACCATTATATGACTCTGGTAGTTGCTTATAAAACTTGAATTTGGTGAGTGCTGTTCTAAAATCTGCTCACACCAACCCAGATTTCTATATTCTTAGTTCATTCATCTTTCTTCAACAGAAAATATACCCGAGCTGCGCTATATAAGTCACGTATATATCGTGGAACTGGATTTACGTGTCTGATATAACCGTAACAACCTAAATTATTAATATTGAAACTATTCGCGCACTCTAACTTATACCACTGTGGAAGTATAGGTAGAAAAACAAACACCACCAGCCACACACATATATATATATATATATATATATATATATATATATATATATATATATATATATATATATATATATATATATATATATATATATATATATATACATATATACACATAAAACATTGATGTTCTAGTGTATACTATGTATTCACTGTACGGAAGTTATTTCAGTTGCGTCAAAAAAACAGTTATGGGTGAAAAATGATTCGATACATTTTTCAGTATTTCGTTTTGACTGTTTGTGAAATGGTTTTACATAATTCAGCTCATTGGAAAAAACAATAATTCATGATTCATCCATCCATTGGGTCGTTCCTCCAAAATACTAGATCATACTAGCACTGCATTTGAAAATATAAAGATCAGGAGAACATAATCTGTAAGTTGATATAATGCAAAATTGCCCGTCTGGATTGTAAGCTATACTCAGTCGAACCTATATAATGCATTGAAGATAAATGTATCTATATTAGGTTTAACGACGCACTCTACAGATGACTAGGATCTATTCGTGTCGGTGAATGATATATGAGATGGTGGAATGATGAGATGAGAGGTTATTTCATTAGATGTTTTTGGATAGTGGGTAGGAGTCTGTCGTGGCCTGTTGATAAGGAACCATTCCAGTATTCACCTGAACGACATAGAGAAACCACGAAAAATCTCTGTCAGAATGGTCAACCATGGCGGGAATCGAGCCCCGGTCTCTTGAATGACTATATGAATCATATATGATATAATAAATGATTTGATATAATAATATGGAAATGATAAATAATATGATATAATGAATCATAATGGAGCTATTATTCTTAGGGTGGTCAGATCGCCTTTGTATCCCGTCCCAACGATCCTATCTCATATCTCCCGTCCATAGACTTAATTGAACATAAATGATTCTGTATCAAGTTTCGATTTTAACAAAAAATAAACCAATTGAAAATGACCATATAAGCTATATCGTTGCATATCACCACAATATGATAGATCTTGCATAACAGATATATCATAATATATTATAATATATATATTGCATAATAGATCTTTGCATAGATCTTGATTGTAGATATGCAGCGTTGTGAAAATATAGAAAATAGTTAATATTACACGTTTCAACATGGTTGAAAATGAAAAAAAAATATATACACTTTTTAAAAAATAATTTAGTTCCTTCGTTCAGACTTGCTTTTCGATATTCAAACCCCCCTCTATTTCTTACATATCTTGACCTCATAATGAAAAATCCTGAAAAATAGCTATAGATATGTACTGAGCAATTACAAGACTATCATGAAAAATCCAAAATGTGTAGATCCTCTCCAAAAAAACCCTCTTCAGAAACCAAATGACTACAAATTATGATTTCGTTTCTGTATTCAAACCTAATTATCCGGCGTCGCCGTAGTGAAGTCAGCATCGAAAAGATAATGAAAAACTGTTTCAAATCAATACACCACCACCAGCACAATAACTGTTCAGACCCAGACAAATTACCGTGAATAATCAAAATCATCGCACAACTTGACCTCAACCTTTTCCTTCATCAACCTACCTAAGTTCAAAGGTCACACCTCTCCCCTATTTCTATAAATTTTAATTGTTCATCTCTAAATATCGTTTTGCGCACTGTGAACAAATATCACGTCGAATCTATTTCCATCTTGTTTGAGGGTGTGTGTGTGTGTGTGTGTGTGTGTGTGTGTGTGTGTGTGTGTACGTACGGGGGTGGCAAGTGTGGATGTGGAGACGTCATTTGACACTGCCCTACACCACCACCACTGATCGTGACGTAATCTGTAACGTCACACAAGTGAAGTGTGCTTTCGTCGGTGAGTAGCGGAGGGGGGAAGGGGGAGGGGGAGGGGGGGATGGTTGCGTAGCAACAGGCTCGTTACAACGCAATTTCAATCTCAAGGATCGTGGGTTCGTAAACCTTGGTTATTTCTCGTGCGACGTATTGGTTCTGAAGAATGGAAGTTGTATTAATATTGGAATGTTATGATTGATTTTTTCCCTCTCTATTATTCATGATAAATGACAATATAATAAATAGTAAGTCATTTCGTGTTTTTTGTTCATTGTGAATCCATAAAAATATATGGATTGTATTCTGTGAAGAAGGAGAAGAAGAAGAAGAAGAAGAAGAAGAAAAAGAAGAAGAGAATGGAAATATACTGCAAGCTTTGATGATGAACTTATATTTTAAATGATACGTTTACACGCGAAGGCAGTAAACATATTTTGTAAACGACTAAAAATAATAATAAAAAAAGTTATCACAAAGATGATATAAAGTTGTGTGGTTGTAATATTTTGTATATTGAATTATTGCACGGAGATTGTTTGATGTTATCAAATAATATATGGTGAGATGCATCACATATAACATTCTGAAGACTCCACGTCATTACAAATCAGGTGAAATAAATGTTTAGATTTTCATATTTATGACTGGTAGGCCCTACGAGAGTCGATAAAGTAGCATGGCCAGAGTCTACATAACTTAGAACTGCTTTATCGACTCTGGCCCTACTGTTATTTTACAAAAGAAAAAAGTGCAAATTTCTTGAGAGTCGCATTGAATTTCATTACCTTCATCGTATACGAATAATGTTATAGCATTGAAGGAATGGTTTTTATTTCCTTTATTTATGATCGTCGTAATTTGGTATGTGATTTAGTATCAGAATATTAGTCTGAATTATAACATCTTGGCCCTTATTCTTTAACTCGAAAAGTAAAACCATCGAAATGAAATCCACTATTCTCAGTTTAATTCCGACTTCTTCGTATATAGCTTTTATTTCGTTTGCAATTATTTCGTTTGCAATAGAATAAATGAAATGTAATTCGATCAATATTTGAAAATGGGCTCCGACATTCATCACCTCTGTATATCACTTTTCATTATTGGAAATGATGAAACCACACTATTCGTTATTCACCGAGACTAGACTTTGATTTCTATAATCTACTATTTGTTGAGCACATTTCATATATACATAGAAATATTTGAGAAATAAAAGCACGAAAAATTGATTGTCAATTAGGAACAAAAGCTTTTTGTAGTTTGTATATCATGGAATATGAAATGTATGGAATCATAAAAAATATAAAAAAAGTCTTGAAATATGCAAATAAAATAAAAACCTGAAAAAGCAGATGGGTGTAGACGGATTTTCAGCAGACCATACTATTCACGATATTCGAATGAGAAAAAAAGCAATTCATATTCTCATTAAAATAATTGATTATGAATATGTGACATGGAAGCATATACTAATCAGGAATGAAAACCTTGCGTGTGGACCTGTAGATCAATATTCGATCAGTAAAAATGACATGATTAAGTTATATCAGATAAATGTTTCACATAAACTATAGAAATATTTCACGTACCAATAATTGAAAACTTGTAGATTTGCTTGAAATTATCGAATGTGATGATGATATGACGTCGTTATTCATAGTTTAATTATTTAATTAGCATAATTGATTCAATTTCAACTTGAAGACCGTGCCAAAATTATACAAGAGAGTTGAGTTGAAGTTTGGTTGAGAAAACAAACTCTAGAG
This sequence comes from Brachyptera risi, assembly GCA_964007535.1. Taxonomy (NCBI): domain Eukaryota; kingdom Metazoa; phylum Arthropoda; class Insecta; order Plecoptera; family Taeniopterygidae; genus Brachyptera; species Brachyptera risi. The sequence continues at coordinate 39,182,114 of OZ023331.1, read as the reverse complement.
ATTTCTTTTGAAAAACTAGTTTAGGCTTCAAGTCTAATGGTAGACATGTAACATCCGGCATGAATACTTATTTTGTGCTGGTGGTAATTTTGAAGACAATTAATTAACTAGCACGGTAAACCGTCATTCAGGAAACCGGGATTCGATTCCCGCCATGGTCGTCTTTCCTGACTTACGTTTTTCACGAGTTCCCTGTGGCGTTCAAGTTCATACTGGTATGGTTCCTTAGTAACAAGCCACGACCGACTCCTTCCCACTATCTAATAAAACACACGATAAAGTAATCTTCCATCTCATCTTATTTTCCATTTATTTCATCATTCACTGACGTCAATAGATATTAGGAATCATCAGAGTGCGCTGTAAGTCCAATATGAAAAATTAAAAATGTCATTAAAGACCAGTTCATAGAATAAAATTGTTCCTGATGAACATTGATAAATAGCAATGTCACATTGATGAATTGGTTGAATTTGCCATTCAACGTTGTATATAGACAAAATAATAATAAAAAATACATGAATGATAATTAATAAGTATAGCAAATTACAGTAGCGTATAATGATATAGTAGAGGATTTGTCTATGTAATACAAGTTTCACTACGTATTTCGAAATGCTAATGCAATTGCTCTCAAAACTAATTAGTAATTGAATAGGCCCCTGGAAAAAGGGTGTAAAGACCATTCCGATTATTGTGAGGATCATTTTGCAAGGCCATCTTGATCGGATGAACAACCTTTTTCCACGCAAGATTGATCACGCAGATTTATTCATTCACATGTAATAGTTACGAAATTCGATACCAGAGTTCACTACATAACAGAGATATGGATATTGATATGGATATGGATAGACCTATTTCAACCAAAATCTCGGGATCTGAAAATAATGGTCTATACACCTTTTTTCCAGGCGCCTATTCAATTGTTTTGGCTATCCCGTTAGTTATAATGTAGTGTCAACAAAGTACGATGGAAAGTCGTATTTACCGGCCGCTTAACCAATAAGGGTAAAATCGCTACCGTCTTGTATGAAGTGTAGTACTAAACTTAATTACTAGGTTTAGATCTTAGCGCCTCTATCTCTCTCGCTCGCTCTACCGGCTTGACTTTTGACTTTTCTGCCTGAATAATGTATGAACTACCGCCATGGCAGCCTAGCGAGCGGCGCTATACGTACTCTGTAGCTATCTTAGGGGTAATCGGGGGATGAAATGTAAGGGTGGTTTTGAAGCCTCGGGGTGATCTCCCAATTCCCAACTCTATGTCGTGTCTCAACTTCGTTTTGATACAAGTTAGAATAATATAGGACTGAAATGTTCGTGGGATAGATGTATTTAAGGGCAGGTTGTCCAAGCGCCTATACATGCGACTTGCAATTACGTGTTTTTCAATTACGTGTTTCTTTTTATAAAACAGAAGCATTATAATTGTTACAATCATCATTTGTAACGTATGGTTCAGACTGTTTTCATTTACTCATAAACTGACAGAAAAATGGATGGAATGGGTCGCGAGATTATGGCCATAATTCCGATTTTTTTTATAGGGCACGAATAATGTTGAAGGAGCAATTAGGGTACGAACAAGCAGGTGTCAGCAAACCTCATGCCTTATGCGAAAACCAAACCCGCGCCCCACTTGATTGCAGCTTCCAAAACAGTATATATATATATATATATATATATATATATATATATATATATATATATATATATATATATATATATATATATATTATTTTTATTTTTTATTTTTTTTTCATCATTATTATTATTATTATTCAAGACTTACATCATTTATTTTTGTATTATTATTTTTTTTAATAACATCGAAACTTATATTATATCTTACATTATAAGATTGCAAAAACACAGAGTAAAAATCAATTAATTAAAATATAAAAAAATCATCGATAGTAACATTTTAGAGAGAATAACAAAATAAATATAATTTGACTAGAAACAAATATAAGTTAATTAAATCTAAGAATGGTGGTGATCAAAATGAAATAATGATAATGAAAACTTTGAAAAAAAATGGAAATCAATAAATCAATGTAGCTTAATGTTTGAATAAGAAAATGTAGAAAAAAGAAATAATGAAATGATGATAACGAAATCATACAAAAATAAGAGAGAAAAAATATTTTTAATTTATTCATAATTATGGTATAGCAATCATATTTATTTTTAGACGAGCTTTAGCGAGGATTCAATTTGACATACTGAAAAAAATTGGTGTTCGTTTTTATGTTTTTTTTTTTTTTTTTTTTTTTTTTTTTTTTTTTTTTTGTCGGTTCTCCACAGGTCAAACGGCTACAGCTATCAACTTCAAACTTTTTTTCGTCATGGTTCCTCATCTAACTTAGATCTGTATAGTTTTGTGGCATTATCGGAAGGTAACTTTTTTTTTTATGAATTTTAGAAATTTCAAAAATCCCCATTAGAATAACCCGGAGGAAAATACTTGAAAAATCAAAATTTTTCAAGACCTCTCAAATTTTCGCCGAATATAAAGGAAACTATTAAGCACATTTTGAGAGATTTTTTGCATCAATCGGATGAGAAATAACGAAGAAAACGCATTTATAATGCATTTTCCCATCAATTTAGGCTATTACGGGAACCAATTAAATCTATAGCAACAAGTGTCAGCAATTAATTCAAAACGATTGAAATGAATGAAGAGGAAGGCCGTGACATAACTGATTCTCGTAAGGTTTTTGAACGTTTGGAGTGATCCAAGGTCTGTAGATGTAGATTGGGTTGACAAATTATTTTTCATTCTAGATTTCTATACCCCTAAGCTCGTCTAACAACGCGCATCCCGCGTTTTCCTAGTACTATAAATGATATTTATATACATATCTTCATTAAAGATTCTGTATTACACTCAAGATTAGATAATGAAAACCAAATTAATAGAGCATACGTAGGCCTGTTTGCAAATAACATATTTGAGACAATAATAAAATGTCAATAGAAGGAGAAACAGAATATGAGTTCATTGAATCTAGGAATAGTTGTAAATTGTAATCAAAATAGAATACGAATAATATTATTATTATCATTATAGTTAGTTAATGAATGATAGATATATTTGAAAACAATGCGTGATAGATAATTTTAGTTATGCCATCTATCTATCTATTCGTCCGTCCTCTGGTTTCCCCATCGAAAGCAGTATAGGGATATTAACACAGGACGAGAGAAATGTATCAGGGTAACATGAGTTAGTTGGAAGTTATACGAGGTAAGTTTTGAACGCAATAGCGGCTTGTTGCTGATTGGTTGACACATTTTGAAAATAGAACTGTAGTGACGACTTGCCTGACAGCCGCCAGGCACTTTGAAGCCGATCTGCTCGTGTTCCAAATGTAGCTTCTTGTCGCTGATTGGTTGATAGATTTTGAAAATAGAACTGATGTGACCGTTGTGACGTATTCATTACCTGACAGCCGCCAGGCAGTTTGACGGCGACCTAGTGCGTTCTCTACATGTAATTGCTTAAAGCCTTGTATCAGGATCTGTCATACCTCTTCGTGGTTCATACTTGCCTGATACTTTTCACGGAATCCCATGTTAAATTGTTATGGTGGAGAGAGGATAGATATAAAGATGAGAATTGTACTTTTTTACTCAAGTGAGTTTAAGAAATCCAAATATGGATGACTGGAGAGATGAATATATATATATATATATATATATATATATATATATATATATATATATATATATATATATATATATATATATATATATATATATATATATACACTGATTATTGAACTTTTATGATGAATTCAATATTTTGATTCTTTATTTATCTGGGTTCAACAACGCACTCTACTGTTGACTAGGATCTATTGGCGTCAGTGAATGATGGATGAGATGAGAGGTATGTTACGGTACTACGCTATTACGGTATTTATTTTTGGATAGTGGAGAGTAGTCGGTCGTGACCTGTTGTTAAGGAACCATCCCAGTATGAATCTGACCGACAGAGGAAAACCATACCAGAATGGATCCTATCTTTCATCCATAGCCTTAATTGGGGAACAATGATCTTGTATCAAGTTTCGATGTTATTAAAAAAAAAAAAAAATGGACCCCTGTCAGAATGGTCAACTGTGGCAAAAATCAAACCCCACTCTCCTGAAGGACAGTTCAGCGTGAAAGCCACTTGACCATTAGTCTCAATAATGAATTGGGCCCACTTTCTTTTGAGACACATTATGAGACACATTTAGAATTTATGTTTATGACTTGTACGCCCTACTCATTGTGATGTGCTCAATTTATATTGTATTGAAAGCAGAGTGAATATTATTATTAAGACATCCATCCTACTCTTATAAAGATTTGCCTGCATGTGTGTTGTTTGTTTGTGTGCCCTGCTCAGGTCGCAGGGTTTGACTGATGATCATCATGAAACTTTTTCTGTATATTCTGACTCACTTAACTTAGAATTGTGTACATATTGGGATGAATCCATCAGATCATTTATGAGAAACACCATCTCAACCTTCATTAAAAAAAAAACATAAGATTCGGCTGGGCAAGAAAATTTGAAAGTAAAATCTTTTCAAAAGAATTCAAATTTTCCCTGAATGTGAACATACATATGATACACACTATAGCGAATTTGTATGCAATTCGGACCAGCCGTTTTGTATGAGGTAATTTGATAAATGGTTCTTAATCATCAAATAGATCAAAATAATAGCAGAATTATGTTGCCAAGATTCACGGCTTTTTAGATTTGATATTTGCCTTGGGATTTGGGAAGTATATTTTATATGCGTCAAAGTGTGTAAGAGTTCTCGACTATACTTAAATATATAGCTCGCTCATCTTAAATGCATATTATGCTTCGTTTCCTAGTGTAGTCAACATTGGCAACATTGTGTACGTAGTCAACATTGTGACAATGGACATACTTCATTATTCCTAGACTGAAGTTGAAAATAATGTTGTCAAATCAAAATGTCGTGAAGTATACAGGTAGATTATGAATCATAATATACTTTATTGTTTATTTTTTATTGTTGGTTGACGATTTTCATAGGAGACAATACATTGTATAAATCAGGTCAAGATACAAAAATTATAAAACTAAAGATTAAATTAAAGGACTCAATTAATAATTTTTTATTTCAATACCTAGTAGGAGTGAAACACGATATGTACAAACATAATATGTTATCTTACCCCTACAGTCAAACCAGCATTTTTGGCTTAGTAGGATTTTATGATGAGTGTTTCTATAATAATGTATTCAATGTGTGACAAATAAAGAAAAAAAATTATGTTCAATTTAAGTTAAGAGTTTAAATATTCATCAATATTATAATGGCATTCCTTCATTAGGTGATGCTTGACTGCTATCTTGAATTGAGTCAACTCTAGTGATTTTATTGCAGCTGGTAGGTAATCACCTACCATACCTATAATCGTCTGCAAGACACCGTTTGACGTTAGCTTCAAGAGGGAGAACTCGTGGGCAATGTCAGTTGCATTCCTTGTATTGTAGCAATGGTAACTGTTATCGTTGAAGAAGCTACATTAATCCTAGTGAAAATACAAATAGCTTGAATGTACAGGCATGGAGAAGGAAGAATTTTTTGCTCCTTGAATGCTGATCTACAAGATTGTCTTGAGCTCATTGATAGCATCGAATGTATCACTCGTTTCTGGGATCAGAAGACCTTGATGCTTTGTGAAGCCGAGGTCATTCAATACACATTTTTAAATTTAATTTTTCAAACAGAAGTATAGTATCACAGTATAGGTAGTGCAGGCCTAGCTAGTTGTGCCTCGGAGATAATCGGAGACGTCACTGTAAGCAATAGCAATAACATTATCATAGACAACAGATGTACTTGCTTATGTCAAAACTAGATTCAATTTTCTTGTGCTTGAGTTTCTCGCATTTTCTAGCATTTTGTAACTTCTCTAACTTCTCATCAATTGCGGACTCGAGGGAATGAGAGGGGTATACAGGAAATTGAATCGTGTTCTGCCGTAAGCATGAACTGTCTTGGTAGTATATCTATGGTCTATCGACTATCTATGCCATTACTATTGGTTTGAAATTTTAAATATATGAAGATCTACTTGTCTCATATCAGCCTTTCAACAATCGGAATCAGACAATACGTTGCGAAGCTCACCCCACTACCCCTCTTGTCGTATATGTGTGTAAAACTCGAGGTAAGCAGGCTTGATGAACAATTGCTAGGGCAATGTTTCACAAACTTTTTTCTGAGGTATGCCAGGTAGCCCCCTTCTGTATGAGCAAAACACCACACAAATTAAGCACCTGTCAAAGTTTATATACAGCTATTGCCTAAAATATGCCAGATGATGCCACTTTTTTGTTTGGAAAAAATGTAGGTTACCTCATACAGAAAGTTTGAGACACTGTCCTACTCAACATCTAGGCAACAGCTTACCTTGTATATTTTTTGAATGAATGGATGGTTTTTGAAGGCGCGTCGACAGCAAGGTCATTTTGCGCCTGTTCTATAACTTTCAGCATATCACAGATCATAAAGTACTTTGTAGATACTTCATATCTAAACTTGTGGTTTTCTCTCCCAATGAATTTTTGCGCTTCCATTTACCTAAATCAATTTATCTTGAATGAATCATTTCTCCCATTTTGTATGATATTTTTTTCTCTAGCAATCATTATAGACAAAAAATGCAGCTTTTGAAAAAAATTGCAAAACAGAAGACATCAATAATCATTGTGGAACGTCCGTGGCTTTGAATGCATCATATAAATTACGCGCTGATGAACGCCATCAAGAGCAACGCTCGCCAATGTTTTGTACATCCGATGTCCTACTTGTTACGTTACTCAGAGCAGATCAGAGTGGGAGAGCAAAGGTTGCGTAGGGTGGAGGGGAATGTGCGAGAACTTTAGATTGCCAATCGGCTGCAAGGTTTTTTGTTCAGACAAACTCGAACTTGCCCGAACATGGCGAATTTAAGCTACTTGAGAGTAATTGAGACACCACACACTCACGGCTCGTGGGACGTTTCCTAATCTCTTCCTACTAGGAGCTGGGTGTTTCGAGCTGCCAAATATTTTGGCATGCTCATTAATAAAGAGAACACTAAAATGACCTAATATTGATATCAACATTCATTAAAATATTATTATTAATATTAAAAGAGGAACATTATTGGGGAACAATGATTTTGTATCAAGTTTCGATGTTATTAAAAAAAAAAAATTATCAATATTAATAACATAAAGATATCTTGTACTTTTTTGCAATTTGGAACACAACTGACAGTACTTCCAAAGACTTTGAAATTTTAGTTTTGACTATAAGCACGATATGATTTGAAGTCATCTGAATCCATAATTTTCTATGTTCTCTTCATGTTTTGTGACATTCAAAACCATTTGAGGTCAAGTTCTTGCCCGCTATTCGAAGCAATATATGCTTTTTATAACGATAAAATCAACATCAATTTTCTCAAAAATTAGCGCTAATTGACAATTGTAAGAAACTGGCAATTTTTCTTATAACATTGCCAGTTACACTTTTTTTTCAAGTCAGATGCAAGTGACAGGAAAATTTAAATTTTCTTTCCAATACGTTCAGATAAAATATGTATTTACCGACATTCGTTGGCAGTTATTTACGATGCTCTTTTCGTTTGTGCAGTTCAAGTCGTGTTTTAGTGTTAGACATATTGACTCAATGTGTATATGTCTGCTGTCTTGTCAGAACTTGGTCACTACTCACGTAAGGAATGTGTCAAAAATAGCTTCTAATATATGCGCACATCATTCATATTTTGGATCCTTTACAATTGTCCAAAGACTTTTTGGTTCTAAATTAATGCTTATTTCAAATTTGATTCAACTAAAGCTATAATATGCTATTTTTGAAAGAGCTAATGCTAAAAAAAATGAATAGTAATGCTACAATTCAATATCATGATCAATATTTGCAACATTACAGCATTGAATTTCAGAAATTGGGCAGTTTCCTTGATAATAGAAGTGAATGTTCAGATCTGGATGTGGATGTAAAACGAGGAATTTGCGTATTTTTTATGGACGTTCAAAATTTAGTCCTGCAGACTATTTGCGGAGTTATACAACCATTGTTCTGTGGCTACGTAGCTTTTTATATTTGATTGCAGCGCTCCCCAATATTCAGGCCACCACCACTGAGATTGTAGTTTTCAATTTGTCTCGTCAATTCCATGCACCGTGGACAAGCTAGGACAGTTATCCACGTGCAGGTTTCATGTAGAGCTCAGAGGACATACAAACATGGCTATAAACTTGTTGTGAGGTTCACCAATTCTGAAAAAATCACAGAAATCTTGGAATTTAAAAATCACCAACTTGATTTTGACTAGCCATTTTGCCCACAAATGAGAGTACCCTAATGCCGACCTCCGATATTTACAGATCGAGACATTTTGTACGACTGAACAGTGAAAACTAAAAAGACAGACCAAGTGCGAATTCTATTTTGTAAATAAGTGCCAGGAACTCGTACAATTAGTCCAATTCTTTCCAATGATCCCACCAACTACTAGGTCATCTGGGGGTACAAATGAGCAGATGATGATGAAACAATGAAGTAATAAAAGGCAAAAGAACCTGTAGGAAAAGTTATGGCTTATGCATGCGGTTCTCGAACCCAAGCCCGAACCCAACCGACTGCAGTTTCTGAAGCAACGTCCCTTATTTGCCAGAGTCGCGGGGGTGTCTCGCTTCCTACTGGTCTGCATGTGCATTTACCTAAATGCTAGATATTTTGTCACTTTTGGATGCATATTTTGAGTCTTCTGTTGCATAAATATCTCGGTTCAAGTAATTACTAATTAACAATTATCAAAATACTCATACTCTTTAGTACGTTTTTTAGGGGACTGACCAAAAAAACTTACTACAGTGAAAAACTCACTGAAGAAACTATTTTACATGCAGGAGCATATAGATGGGATTCCAAAATGAAACTTACAAAGGTGAAAAATATACTAACAAAAAACTTACTAGAGGTTCTACTGTACCAGTATTACTGCACCTACACAAATAATTACATGTACTGTACATAAGTGCTTGTACCTTAAGTACCGGTAACAATAAACAATAAACAATGAGTGAAGACTAGGCCTCCATTAGCTATACACAGAATTTGGTTCTGGATGCTATAATTATGTATTTTTTCTGGATGTGCATCATAGCTTAAAAAAATTGACATATCACAAACACTCGAATTTGTATACACATTTAAAATTATCAGTTTAAGAAAAATACATAATAATAACACAGTAGAAAGGATTTCCCCAAAGAAGAATTTCAACTAAAATATTTCAATGGGGTAGGTCTTCTAGATACTAGATAGTAGATAGTGACATTTGAATTTGAAAATAATATAAAACAATTGCTTTTTCAACATGAATTGTTGTTACTTATATGAACAGTCAATATTATTGATGACTGACAAAATATGATTTCTTAAAAATAAATGAGGATCGTTTCAAATGGATGAATAAATAATACACCACTGATATTAGATTAATTAAATGAAAAAGTTTAATTTTAAAATAAATATACATACAGTATGCTACTGTTTACAGATTGACTGTTGGCTAAACAGTGAAGCAGGGTTTCCAGTTACGATTTCTTCTTGTCATCAAACACGATTTGCCCTACTGACCAATCACAAGCCAGTATTCGTCTATAAAATATGGCGGATCGAAACACCAAAAGGGTGTCATGATTATCAACTTTTCTCGGCCAAAATTACAATTCTACCAGAGTTTCATCTTTTTATGCCTCTATTTGCAGTTGGGTTTCCTGCACTTGTGCTTTCATTTGTTTGGTGTGAAAGTGAATTCATCGAATTTAAAGAAGCCTGTGCATTTCAATGCGATAAAAGTTACGGCCATGAAGTCACGAAAAGGTCAACAGTACAGCAAAGTAGAAGCAGGCCTGCTAGAAATCGTACCGATATCGTGTCAGACAACAAGAAAAAATCGGAACTGGAAATTCTGCTCAGGGTATACAATTTCACATGTAAAAACTGAAACAAGAAAGGTGATCACTGATCAGCGTCACTGTTTCACAAAGCTTAGAAACTAAACTCATCAGGAGGAATAAAAACGATAACAAAATAATATACAGTGTAGGGTAGGGTAGTCATTAATGAAAAATTAACTAAGCAGGCATTAGTATAAATTTAGTAGTACCACTAGCAGCCCTATGAATGGTTTATAAGCTCAATTTACATAACTGGTACTTACTTTTTAAAAATATAATTTTGTGAAGAACATGCTTTAAAAAGTAATACAGTGAAACCTCTAAGCATCGTTCCCTGTTCCATCATTTTCCTGCTTGTATCATTCATTTTTTCTCACCCCACTCCAATTTAATTAGACGAGCTTTAGCGAGGATTCAATTTGACATACTGAAAAAAATTGGTGTTCGTTTTTATGTTTTTTTTTTTTTTTTGTTTTTGTTTTTTTGTCGGTTCTCCACAGGTCAAACGGCTACAGCTATCAACTTCAAACTTTTTTTCGTCATGGTTCCTCATCTAACTTAGATCTGTATAGTTTTGTGGCATTATCGGGTGGTAACTTTTTTTTTTATGAAGTTTAGAAATTTCAAAAATCCTCATTAGAATAACCCGGGGAAAAATACTTGAAAAATCAAAATTTTTCAAAACCTCTCAAATTTTCGCCGAATATGAAGGAAACTTTTAAGCACATTTTGAGAGATTTTTCGCATCAATCGGATGAGAAATAACGAAGAAAACGCATTTATGAAGCATTTTCCCATCAATTTAGGCTATTACGGGAACCAATTAAATCTATAGCAACAAGTGTCACAAATTAATTCAAAACGATTGAAATGAATGAAGAGGAAGGCCGTGACATAACTGATTCTCGTAAGGTTTTTGAACGTTTGAAGTGATCCAAGGTCTGTAGATGTAGATTGGGTTGACAAATTATTTTTCATTCTAGATTTCTATTCCCCTAAGCTCGTCTAACAACGCGCATCCCGCGTTTTCCTAGTCTATGTTAAATTTTCCTGGATGGATCGTTTTCCTGCATGGATGGTTTTATTTTCCTGGTCCCTAGAAAAACGATGGATAGAGGTTTCACTGTACTTGCAATGGCTGCAATTCTTATACGTTGATCCTATGATGTTTGATTAATAAAACATTCACACCTTTAATATCATATCAATGAATATATTGGATAGGATGCAGAGGATGATACATACATGATTGTACGTATTTTACATTCAATCAGATTAGAAATTACTTTACAGTAGGGCTACCAGCTACCTACTCAGGACCAGTTTATGAAATATAAATGAGTAGAATAAGCAATAATTACCATATTGACTTGTGATAACTATCGTGTCCGTAATAATGTATATTCATGTATAGAAAATTGAAGATATGACGGATTATGACAGGAACGTACAGAAATAAGACCTTTGAAGAGTGACAAACAAGAGAAATATCAAAAGAGCAACGTATACTAGCCAATACGAGTGTAAGAAAACATAAAACGGTCTGACAATATTTGCAATTTGCACGCAATAATCATCGAAAATTCAGTCCACATCTTCAGGGCGAACTGGATGAGTTAACGGCACAACGGATAACTTCTTCACGTCTCGAGACAACGCTTTACGCATATCTGGAATTAAGAAGAATGAGTTAGCCATGACATTTGTGTCAGGATGGTCGACTATGTTTCGGTCTCTTGAACGACGGCACAAAACCTTGGCTAAATCGCTTCAAAATTTGATGGAATTGGCAGGCCTACACCAACACCACTTATTAGTAGCTCAAGCTAGCCTAATATTATCATCACAATGTGAAGAAAATGAAGCAAATAAATAATAATCATCCCAAAGACGTTGATAATGAATTTAGAATTACAGTACAGTATCTTGAATTCTTTGAGGAGATAAATATTGAATGGACTTCAATCAACTGACTTATCAATTGACTTTTACACCATTTAATAATAATTCACCAGTAATGGAGACAAAGTTAGTAGGACTACATAATAGTGACATTAGGCCTACCTAGTAGCCCACTGTGAACAAATCATAAAACGATATGTAAATATCAAAACCACAGCATAAAAATAAATGGAAGGAATGATATTTTTGATAATCATTTGATATCAGGGTTTAGATCGATATCAAAATGAATGCTTTAAATTTCAGCTATTTGTTCATTTCAGTTTTGAAAATGAATTTGATATCAACTTTCCTAACTCGACTCTCCTAAAAAAGCATCATAGTGACAATGCACATTCTAATCAAGATCAGAGCATCAGTCTTTGTTGATGCTCGAATGTGTGTGTGTGTGTGTGTGTGTGTGAGAGAGTGTGTGTGTGTGAGAGAGTGTGTGTGTGTGAGAGTGTGTGTGTGTGTGGAGACAAAAGTAAATCCTAATTGCACGTCACAGAATAATTACAGAAGGCTAAAATGATTTAGACCTACTATAAAATTTTGATAATTTTGATCGATATTCAATAGGCCTATCATTAGTTTAATTCGATGTTGAACGGAACTCCAATTATTCAATACTTTTATCGATAATTAATATGGCAAATTCGGTATTACAGGTACTCACATATTCTTGACTGAACGACAACCCTACTTTTTTTTATTTACACGTAATCATGATTATTTCTCACAACTGGAATTTAGTCAAATCTGTTCAGAAGCCGTTGGTCGATCGGTGTCACTGTTCACTATCGACTTGTGCGCAGAGTAGGCCTACTGATGACTGGCCTGGACTGAGGAACGATGGTTACAAGTTGAACAACTCTTGCTGTCATAAGAGTCAGCCACTCAGCAACGTGAAAGACAAAACGCGGTGAAAGTCCTCGTGCAGCTATTTACGTTCATTCGACTCACATAATTCTGATTCCTAACCATAATTCTACTTGTTCCGATAATTATTGGTTGTAGCAAATTCAAACCATTCAAGTTCATTTGTCAAATTTAAACAAAATATTATCTCTGATAAATAGCGCATCAACTATCAAATGTAAGATCAACTTACCAAATGCATCTTCATCCGGATCTCCGGAATAATACTCCAACACGGTTCTATAGACGATGTAGCCTAATCGTTCATACATGTTAATCGCTACTTTATTGGACACTCGCACGAATAAATCAACAAAGTATGCTCTCCTCCTGATGGACAAAAGAAAAACAATTCCAATAAAATCACGACATAAGAGATGAATAATGAATGAAAAGTAATGAAAAGTGCGCTCACTGGTACAGTTAAACCATCGTTAATTCAGAGCTCACGGACATATGAAAAAGGAATTGAGATTTGACAAATTTGAACCAATGAAAAAAAAATTATGAATGTTATCAGTAGGCCTACGATTAGAGTAGATAATAGGCATAGTAGTAGATATTAAAAGGTATTAGATGCTTCAACGTCAAAATAACGCTGTTCGCACCTTCCCGTAAGCTATCCGAAGCCGGCTATAGAAGCCGAAGTGACCCGAAGACCAGAAAATTGTCGGACCTGGGGGCGTAAAATGTCTTGATACGGCCTTGTGTAGATCTATAATTTATTCAGGCAAAACGGTGGTGAAAAAAAAATGCAAACCACTATCTAAAACTGTGTACAAGTGAGACGTTTGCGTGAAGCTCTGAATCAGGGCAATATTTCTTCCCATTATAAGTTACACAAGTTTTGATCGCATCCATATCCATATAGACCTACGTATAATGACCCCCTCACATTGAAGTTCTTCGGTGAATTTTCAATCCAATTAATTTTTTCTATTCTGGTCTCCTAGGGAGATTCACGATATCCACTCATCGTAATTTAAGCCTACTAATAGATAAAACAGGAAGTGTCATTCATTTTGTTCCCACATTAGAGAACACGTAGTAGTAATTAACAACTTATGTTTCAATAAAGGCAATATCAATTTGTGATGGACAATATTATGAGAGATGACTGATTGATGATAGAGCAGTTAGAGAGAAACGTATGATAGCTTGAGTACGGTAATAATGATCAATGTGAGTAAGCTCGAAGAAGATGTGTTTATATGTCTCTCCTTCAACCTGCATGCACCTCATTATTCATTATATCATGTGTTTCTCTTTCTCTGTTTCATCTAACATTCATCTCTCATACCATCCATCACAAATTGAAAAATTCTTCAAATCAAGACCTACTTTCCAAAAATGTAGGCCTATACATGTTAAAATAAACTATACTTTATATCAATAATCACAAATACACAGTCTTACTTCTCTGAGACTTCTTCGAGCCAAGCCATTAGCGTAGCCGCAAGTCCTAAGCGCCTATAGTCCGGAGAAACTGTAAGCGCAGTGACATGGCCATGCCAGTTCTCTCCTTGACCTTCTGCTTTGCCCATTACTAGATGGGAAAAAAATACGGCCTAATAAAAATCAATTTTATGCGTCACGTATAGTTTACATGCATAGCTTGGTTTTCTAGTTAGTTGACTTGGAACTTCATTTTTTTCCTGTGAATATGGACCTGGATTCACGAAGAGTCCTATCTTCAGGACGTCTTTTAGTTGGGACTATTTTAATGAGTTGGGACCAATATTAGACCTAACTCAGTGAAATAGTCTCAACTTAAGACCAATATTGCTCCTAACTCAGTAAAATGGTCCCAACTTGAGACGTCCTAAAGATAGGACTCTTTGTGAATCCGGGCAATGGTATACTTTGATGATGAATTTAGTAAGTTAATAGCTGGTACTATACTTGTACGTAATGAGTGACAAAAGAGAAAGTCATGTACCACCTTAACCTTTGTCTTTATTGGGGAAAATCAAATCAGCACATATTACTTATAAATGTATTCTCAAATATCTAATTGCAACATGAAAAAGCAAAAGTGTTTGGATTATGGTCCTATGTGTCTACTTTTGACTATTGTTTTCTCAACAACCCCACCAACAGTTAGGTTATATGGGGGTGAAAATGAGCAGGTGGTGATGAAACTAAGATGTGATGATAAGTGAAAGGACGTTCACAAAAACCCATGCCTTATGTGGGACTCGAACCCGCGCCCAACGGTGACTTCAGTTTCCGAAGCGGTGCCCAGCTGATTGAGCGACTAAGGGTGGCTCCCTATGTGTCGTATCTCACGTAAAACAGATAAGTTAATTGTTGCATCCATTGAAAGCTGTGCATACACTTAAATAATATTGATAATTAATTTCCCAAGTTCCTTACTCGACTAACTGGGACGCTTATCGTTTACCCATTGAGCCCAGGGACATCGGCTTCACGACTATTTCCATATGTGTTTGTATTATTATAACAACTTTGGAACAGTATTCAGAAAAAGTAGCAATCAATTATTCATGTTCAAGAAAACCTTGAATAAAATACATCATCAGAAAATTATGGCATAAGAGAACATCTTAGTTTTCTATCCCTGGAGCCAGAATGCATTTATTACCAACAAAACCCCTTTTGAGCATATGACAATGCTCAAAATAAAATCAACGGTATCGTAAAAGGCCAACGTAGGCCAATGTGCAAAGGGCAACATATGAATCCATAGCAACTTACTATAACCCATGATCTCTCCGCTAGGTGATTCAGCAACCTGGAAGTACTCGGGCCAGTGAGCAAGGTATTGCATATAAAATGATAATCCATACTAGTTAATGTTGAGGAAATCTCTGGAAATATTATTCACTATGTACAGAAAAATGATTACTCGACTTTCAGTGGTTTTTATTATAGTAGGCCTACTCACAGAGTTGGATGGCAGTTTATTTAAGATGCTACAATATCGACTCATTTATTGTTCAGTCTTACAGTGCAACACAATTCTAATGTAGAAGAAAGACTGGCTTCCATGTCATTTAACATGTGAATAATAATAATAATAATAATATTAATAATATATAAAGGTAAGCTGTTGGTTTTTTGGATACTTATTGGCTTAGTCCGTCAGCTTATCGAGTATAACTATCACGTCTTTCAATCTACAGTTAGATACGCCTACAATAAACAGTAAGATGAAATACCGTATATTCACACATTATAATACCAACTACTACCAGTACCGGTGAATCTGCCTATTGAATTACAATTAATGACTGATCGTTAACAATAGGAACTGTGAACCGTTGATTCACTGTGAACAATAGGTCTTCTGAGATTAAGATCTAGCTACATGTAAATGCAACTAGAGTCAGAGGTAGCTTAGAAATGCGGACGTGGTATAGTATGATCCTCTTGAAAATAACATCAAAATCACCTGACATAATCTTGAATAACAGTTTTCAAAATTTTAAATCTTCAAAAACACTTCTGAAATGCGAGGAGTAGTGGTTAAACGAAGGTAGGTCTATCTACAAATCTTGGCTACATACTCAATGTCGTAGGTATTAGTACCGTACCGTCCCCAAATGATTATCAAAGCCACAGACATTTATAAAATACCTAGCTTGACTTACAAAATTGTAAGCAAAACTTTTACTAAAATATGAAGGATACAGTTTCTGTAAGAGGATCAAAGTTCCTGAAATAAAGAAATACATTGATATTAGGTGCATTAGGATTCAATAGGTTAGGCCTCACTGAAAAGTTTACGATTATTCAGAATTGACCAAACACAATAGGCCTACTATAAGGTGCCTGGGCACTTACCGCGACTGCCACCTAAGAAGCCCGCCGATCATTTTAGCATGGGCGGGCTTCTTAGGCGGGCGCTTAAGTGGCAGTCGCGGTAAGCGCCCTGTACAAGTATAATAGGCTTCCTAGAATCACTATTTTCATATGTCCAAGAAGCGTGCAGGTACAAAATCTTTTCAATGACAAAAAATATATAGTCTATTGAATTATTGAATTACTATTTCCACTCTACCATAGTTGAACAACATTGCATTCCCATTTATTATACACCGTATATTATCATATTTTCATATTTTGGGGTGGTAATATCGTCCTTGTGGTGCCGTGTTCAAATGATCCCACCTTTCATTAACAATGATTTTGTAACTAGTTTCAATGTTGATAAAAAATTCATGAACGAAGATCAAGTAATCTTGCACAAAAGTATACCGTACGTTCTGCGAGGTGTATATCACCAGGTGATATATCAGGTGCAGGTGAATATTATCATATCTAATGCAGCATGTGTGTCTGCAGTAGAAAAAAAGGGCCTAGATCCCTAAACTTCCTACGCACACGAAGATTAATTAATAAAGGCTAGCTAATAACAGACCTGCCTTATTTCATAGGGACTAGCCAATCTCAATAAAAATTAATATTGGAGCTGTTTGAATTAAAACAGACGATTTGTTTGACACACGTCGGGAAACGAATTAGCAAAATAGTTACAGCCTGAAATGATTCAAATATTCTAATATACTCCATCGATTTTTGGAAAAACAATTGAGTTCCATACGGTTTATGATGTGATTGAGCACTGTCAAATTGGTCTGAAATGTGTAATGAACAAGCCAATAAAGTTTGGTGGGTGATATACCCAGCTCTGAGCCAATAACAGCGTACGCGTGGTGTGAATAGGCCTGAACAAAATATGCTCAGCATTTTCCGATTTTCAACTGTCTTGACTATAACGTTTTAGGGTATCGTTCATTCATTTATATTGGATTTAGATTTCAGATATAGGTCTACTGATAACTAAGATCTTTTGGCGTCCATGAATGATGACTGAGATAGTGGGAAGATGAGATGAAAGGTTATTTTATTATGTGCTTTTGGATAAAGGTACGGAGCCGGTCGTGGTTTATTGTTGAGGAACCTTCTCAGTGTCAACCTAAAAAATCTCCGTCAGGACAAGTGAGCTTGGTGGGAATCCTAAATTATGGGTCAGTGTCCTAGCTACTCAACCACTTGTCTCAGTTTCAGGGTAGGCCTATTGTGACATACGTGAAATATTTCTACCGTTTCTGGTTAAATCGATTTGACCAGACCATTTCCCAGCTGTGCGATAGTCTTAGTCAGTAGGCCTAGGCCCTAATAAGCATAGGCATTGACCTTACAATACACTAGGCCTAGGCTAGTCTATGCCATTGAATTTGTAGAATACTGCCATAGGATAGGCCTGCTAACTCAAATTCTAGGGCATTGATTTTATAACCACTAGTTCAAGGCACTAGGGTTAAGTAGGTCCTAGGACGATAGGCATAACAGAGTCAATATTAGAACATGTTATACTTACACATTATTAAATTTAAACATGTCGTTGCAAACAAAAGGCCGTAATGTTGTCATTTTTACCGATTTGTACGTTCACTTCCCAAGTGGTTCAACCTTAACCTCAAAATAGAAAACAAATTATAAGCTCTAGAACTGTTGTAGGCCTATCCAATGCGTTGCTAATTTTATCGATAATTTGATTTTAAATAACACCAGTTATAATGTCTGATGTGATAACAATAAAAAAATAAGGAAATTGAGTGCAAAATAATATGATCACAACTAGGCCTAAAAGTTTTCAATAGCAAGTTACCGCCATTGATAATGGAGTTGTTGCAGTGGACGCCGGACGGGCTGGTGTGGCTGAGAGCGCCACTCAAAGAATATGGCGCCAATAGTTGAAAACACAGTTTCGGTGTTTATTATGAGTGAAATTAATTATTACAGATCCTTTAGAAAATACTAATAAAAATAGTAGCCAACGCAAAATGTTGCTGTCACAAAAAAAGATAAAATTTCATCAAAATTCTGGCTTCTGGCTTGTGCCTTTTGGGTTACCTTTAACTTTATTATCTCTTTATTTTATATTAGAGAATTTTATAAACAAGTATTTCCTAATACCCTGTTCACACCGAAAAGTTAATCTCGATCAAGCTAATCGAGATTAAATGTACGCATGGAATTGTGGGTAATAAACTAATGCATTAACATGGTTTGCTGAACGAGATTAAGACGTTAATCGCTGTTAACGTTAATGGAGTTGCGTTCACACTGCACGGTAATTGAGATTAAGTCGTTGATCGTGATTAATATTTTCGGTGTGAACGGGGTCTAAGGTGCAGTGGCATGGACATTGAGCATCAATAACGAGAGAAAAAATCAAAATTGGACAGGATGCTCTCTTTGAACATCAATGTTGTTTCTGGATGGTACCGCGTCAATTGTTATTGAAAAAAATCACTTTGTAAGAAACAACTTGAAATCTGCTTCAATACAGGGAGCATAAGTAACCGATTGAAGTGAAATTGAATTAATTTGTGCATATCTATGTAAATTGTGATACCAAGACGAATTTTTTTTCATCATTTTTGAAATTCACTCATGTACCAACACAACTACATTGTGAGCTTATATTATTCACCGAGGTAAGCTTGTTGCCTTGCCACCATCACTCCTCATCACTTCTCAAGTAAGATAAGCATGGTCTACCAATAAACCGTGACTCGAGACCAAGATATTACTTATACGGATAATTTGAATTTGAATAAATATTGGGAATTTTTCAAAAAACTTTTAAAATTATCAAGTATCTTAAGAGTGTTGCAGACAAATTAAGCTTTATGGCAGCTATGACTTTTTTTCTCAACATTTATAGAAGGCCAACAGGATATAGCAATAAATCATGGATTGAGACAGAGATAGTGATCAATAATGCAAATAATTTGAATAAATATTAAAAAAATTTGCATGTACTTTAAAAATATTTATCACTAATCTTAAGAGTGATGCACACTTAAAACTTGAAAGTAATAGTACTATGACTACCCTGGTAAATTGCTACTAGTAGTTGACTAGTAGAGGCAATGTGAACAGTAACCACCTTCTCAAGAAGAGTCTAGTTTTTTGCCTACTAAATGAGGTTATGATATTGATTAAGTTACTTTATTTTATACACTTTAGTTACATGAAAAAACTTATACTTTTTATTATATACAGCACATTTATTTAAATAGCCAACTGCTAAAGAACCTATTCTTAATTTGGCAACATCGTACACAATTTTAATCTTGCCTCATTCATTCGCTCGTGACATGTAATATGAATTGAAATACGCCTAGATTTGATATGATTAAACTGTAGATAGAAAAGGATTACATACATAACTTTCCTTTCAGTCACACCAATAGTAACAAATACATATTTTAATTACAGATAGTATACCTCCTGATTTCTAGGCACAAATGAAAATCATTTATAATACAACGATATTGTAGGAACACATAAATTAGCTGGATTTTTGAGTGAAGAATTCACAATAATACATTTTATCACACATTGGTTTCAAATATTAATTATTTGTTTAATACAGTTAAATATTTAAAATTCATGTGAGGCCATATGATTTCCCAAAACTCTTAGTGAAAAACATAACTTGTTGAATGAAAAACAATAAGTAATGGTATTTTATTAATGAGAGTTTGATGAATTGTCAGTTTCTTTCTGTTTGCTCCGAGGTGAACGATTTGAATACATTGTTTAGTAACTTTCAAATGTACAAACTTCATTTGAAACAAAAGTGAAATAGCATTTATGTGTGTGAAATTAACAGAAATTTTTTAATATTTTGTTACGCTCTTGAATTGCACATAGTGCAACATTTATTCACATAAACATGTTTAATTTGAATTATTCTCAATTTTTATTCATATGTATTGATGATTCAAGTAAATGTGAGCGGAAATCAGATATAAGGCGTCAAATACTGCTCATTTGAAATACAGCCAGTATTTAAAAATCCAGCTGCATCCAAAACCAAACCAATCAAATTAACAAGACAGCATTAAATTGTAATAATACTGAGACTCACAACATTCCAACTGAAATCACTTCCACACAGTCAAATGATACTTCAACAAAAATTACAATATTATATACACAGTTATTTTAAGAGACACCATAGTGCCTTGTTTTATATAATCATTTACTCTTTGAAAGTAAAATACTGTTATTCTTTCCAAGGGTCTTGATGGAACGAATTAGATTCTTCAATAAATGCCATCTGATTTGCATCGACTGAAATGTTATGATATTTGGTAATACTACACGACTTCAACAAAGAAAGAGACAGTAGGCCCACTGAATTTACTTCAACAGTGTAACCTTCAATTAAAACAAATATGGTTTTGTTATAATGATGATAGGAATAATGAATAATTATATTAGTATTATATCAGTAATTCTCTTGACTGACATTATGTAAAGTCAAGACCAACCACAATTTTTGTATAAATTATCCAAACAACTCTGTTCCGACAACAATCATTTCATCCGAATGTAAGGGTAAGCTGTTGGTATTGCATACTGAGTTTCCGTTTACAAACTATTTGTTTATATATTTGTATCTGCCAATTTGTCAGTAGCATTATTCTGAATGGATAACTTTGATTAACAGAAGTTATTTAATAACACCTGGTTATTTATATAATTTAATTTATGCACATGTCGACATGCGTTTAGAGTAGCATCTAAGAAACATAATTTTCTCGTGTGTAAGAATAGGCCTACTGAAAACTAGCGAGAAATGAATGGTCAAAAATGAGCAAGTTCCATATTAAAATTGCTTCAAAAAATTCACTTCACAGTAGAACCATGATAATAGTAGAGCCCTCAATACATTAACTATTACAACATAGCAAGATTTAAGGAGAGTCTGTTTAAGACAATATAGGCCTAAGCCTGATTAGTATCCAACTATTCATCATCTCAGTTAGAAATTCTATTGATTATACTTGTGTCCACATAAAAAGAAGTTTCAGAGCGATTGTCTCCACTATCATACGCTATTAGCGCTTGGGTGCTCAACGTCTTCTTCTTCCTTGGATATAAGTACTCAACGTTATTTCCCTCCACAGTCATGCCAACAAGGTGTTGGGTAATTGTATTCACAAAAGAAGAAGGTTGTCTACCAACATGAAAAATCTACAAATAACATATTCTTTTTTGTGTATATGTAGTGTTGAGGTTTCTTAAGACAAGGTTTACAATGAAATACGCAATTTTCATCTTTAAATCTTTCAAGTTGCAGCGTGGTTACTTACATTATCACAATTATTCATCTGAATATTTTATTCAATATTTATTTCACTGATGGACCTTCTTCTTTTGGGGATGGCAGAATATATTAAAACTCATCACAAACCTTGGTTTAAATTCATACTATAACGTTCAGGATATACCGTTGATACGTGAGATATCAAGAAGCGGACCTTCGATACACAATGAGTGCTGAATGAATGCTTCATTTCTTGATTATTTGTTATATTAAAAACTCTAATTGCCTCATGAAAAAGATGTATTCGTTAATCTGTGAATGTAAATAATTCATTAGGACTACATTTAGAAAATTAGTAGCCCCATATTTCATATACATTTTCTTTGTCTATTGAACCTGCTTTATTGAAATTGATGTGAACATTTCGAGAGGCTACGAGGTTGCCTAGATACGTTTACGATTCAGCCCAGCTCTGCCACAAACTTAGAATAAAACGCCATGATTCACTTACACAATAAATTTGATTTGATTGAACAGTAAAAAAAAGTATCTGGTTCATTGTCTATCTTGATCCAGAAAACTCATGAATAGATGTGGGTGAGATAATTTTTTCTCAGTTGGTACACGTAGTTATTATCTTCTGCTTTATCTTAAACAGCTCATGTAGATAAACTATTTTATACATTTTAAGAAATTTCTTTGATATATTTCTGTATCTCAAAATATCATACTGATATGATTCTGGTCATCTCATCATAATAACAACTGAAACAAATTTTGAAGTCACACAGAAAGAAATTGCATGCGACAAGAGATTGTCAATTTTTGTTTAGCTCGAATTGCACGTCGTTAGTGGATTGAGCCAACAGTGCATCTGGATTTATAAGTTGAGCATTTTAACATACTATCTGAGAGTATAGTTAAAGCTACAATTGCTATTGAAATAGAGTATTTGATTCACTGCATACAAAGTTGTTCTATATTGCATGTCACGATGCAATATGCTTCAAGTTCAAACATTTTTCAACATAGGTAAGCTGTTGGTTCTCTTATTTCACTTGTTTCTTTAAAATGTTTAAACTATACTTGATCAATCACTATACTTTCAAATACAGATAATTATGATCAGTTATGGCTATGGAAAATAATAAATTTATTTATAAGTCAAACTGGTCTTGAGCATAATAGATTTGTTAGTTTTCTCTATGTAGGCCTACATTTGTTTGTAATCCTTACCAAATATTGTTAAACTAGTCATTCACATGAATTTCTAGATCTGTATCATAGGTCTGACTTTGTGATCAGCTGTATTTATTTACATGATTTACAGATTATGGTACAAAGCCTTAATCAATTTTTGATGACTTTTTTTAAAATTTGAACATTTTAAACAGGTAGACCTGAAGATTATTTAATTTTGTTTGAATGAAAGTGCAATCCTAATTCATACAATCTGCATAGAAGAATGTAAATCAGTTGCTTGATAAACGTATGATATTTGATAGTTTGAATCTTTTCCACCGATTACAAAAATCACTAGAATTTTAAAAATAAATAAATTATATTATTTAATAATTGGCCTATATCTCAAATCACATTCTTGAATCATAAATATAAAATTTAGAATTTTTTTTTATATTATGCAACTAAATGTGTGTATTCAAGATGATGGTATAGTATAACATAATTCAAAAAAATAAATGTTGAAAGAAATCCCAAGTCTTGTAAGTTTCCTATAATTCTATCATATTCAGTGACAAAGCTGCTGCTTGAAGAAGCTGCTAGTGGAGCCGGTGCTCGTAGTAGAGTTCTGATTGCGGCTTTAGATCCATTACGTCTGGTATTGTAGCATCGGTGCGGCCAGGTTCGGATGGTGACTTGTGTTCATTCGTAACGCTGATAAACTCTTGTTGTACCACTCGTCTTCGGGACTCATGCCTGAAAGAATGAAGTCTAGAATTACACGTTAGGTTAGGTCACCTTCGACTAAATTCGATACCAAATGACGATCGAGCTGCAAAGTATGATACAGTAGATGTGACAGTCCATGCTGATTATTATTCACTTCAAACTTCACCAATGGATAGTTTTTTGGGGGGTACAAAAGGGCAGGTGATACATAAATGGTATTTACAAAAATATACATGCCATGATGTATTATTTTTTTTTATTTTTTTTTATATTTATTATCGGCGACTGTACCTTACAGGCTTACAGTATGATAAAAGTAATAAATTCATAATTCAAGCCTACGCTTGACTTGGCTTCAGTTTATCTTGGTTTCAGTTCAGTTGAGTTATAGTTGGTTAGTTCTGTTCAATTCAGTTTATTAGTTGTTCAGTTTGTTACACAGATTTTAGAACAAATGTTTATATTTCTATAAGTAATGAAAAATGAGATACGTATAATTAAATTCTGCTCCCTTCTAAAGACTATGGGATCCATTACATTGTACAATATTTTCATGCCGTTTTATTATAGCCGTATGAAAGGAATCATGAACAAAATAGGCTTCTCACAATTCAAGTCATCAAAATGATTTGCTGTTCGCATATACTTTATACACCTTCTGTATACCTTGTATACGTTTATTAAACAGTTGAACAACCAATTGGTGAAATTGTTCATTTTTTATGTAGCAGCTGCATTAACAAATTATAACTTTTAATTATAACTTTTTTTCAAAGTGGTAATGATAAAATCTGTTATATGTGGATGTGAAATTAAAAAATGTTAAATCACTTTTTGGGGTGGAAGATCGCCCTTGTGGTGCCCCGTCCAAACGATCCCATCTTTCATCCATAGCCTCACTTTGGGAACAATGATTTTGTATTAAGTTTCAATGTTATTAAAAAAAAATGATAGTAAATTGTCCACTGTAGGTTTCCATTTCTTTTGTTCTTTTCGTAATTTAGAAATTCATATTGATAATATTTGGTAAAAGTTTGATTAAATCAATGTAAAATATTCATGAAAAAGTGAATAATCTGTTTTTTTAGATCATCTGATCTATGTATCATTCTGAGATCATTCTATGATCATTCAGATGATCATCTGATCATTGTAGTTCATTAGTGGAATTTCTATCAATTAATTGAGTCTGTAGAGTATGGGACTTTATAGCTTTAATCGTCTGTTAATGTCAAGCCCGCTGCCTTCAACCAAATGTTGACAAATCTTAGCCTTTCTAATGCACCCAATATGTTCTTGTGACCTAATCACCTTCATCTACCCATATATTTATAATCATAACTGTATATATTAATCATTCATTCATTAACCATAGATTCGTTATTATTATTTCATATTTCTTAAAAAAAAAAAAAAAAACTGCCATCGGATGTGAGTCCAAAGCTGTAATTAATTAAATAATAATAATAATAATAATAATAATTAATAATTATTATTTTTTATTATTCAATCTAAAGTTAAGAATAAGTTGTTGGTTAAATACATGTCATCAAAAATCGAGAACATATTTCACTATTTAGGCCTACTTCCCGATTACATCAAAATGCTCTAGTAACAACCACAAAAATTCTACTTCATTTATCTGGAGGGTTGCCTATATGAAACGTTGCAGGTGAACTCAGCAAGTGGAGCGCTCTATACGTATATAATACAACTCAAACTTCGACAGCGTGCTTCTGACAGAAATATGTACAGAGAAACCTTACAAAACATTTTCAAACTTGAAAAGGTCTCTTGTAGCCACATTGCTCTTCATGATCTCATACACTTTGATTAAAATGATAACATCATGTCATTCTTATTTAGAGAAAAAGTTTTGATAGTCTGAACGAAATATAACTACGGTGAGCATTATTATTCAAGTATATTCATAGCAGTTCAAGTATGACACATTTATAAATATTTCAGTTGACTCGTACGGTATTGATATTAATTGATAATTTATTATATTTCCTATCATGCTGGATAAAAATATAAAAACAAATGATAGGCTAGCGGTACTGAATTGCAAGATAAATGAGTTCAATTCAGTTTTCGGGACATCATTTTCGGAACCATCAAAAATCCATATTTTCATTATTGAACAGTCTATTGAAAACTTATTATTATAGATAAGAGAATTATACCTGATTCAATATAGGTACCCGGTACCAATTTAGTATAATTGCACGCTTCCAAATTGAAAACAGTGGATTTTTCACCAATAAATATAGTCAAAATATAGGAACTTGATACTTTAAAAAATGATAGTGTTTCTAATATATGCTAATTGAACAATATATTTGTTCCCTAAAGCTGAACTTGAATTCCATCCATGCAGGATTACTCTCCCGTATGTGTTAGTAATATGTATTCAATAGCATGAATGAATACAACAATCTAAATTTTACATAAAAGATACAAAAATTACAAAAGTTGAATAAGAATTCAGTATTAAATGTGTGTATGTGTGTGTGTGTTTGTATTTGACGTATCATATATTTTATCGTGACCCATTTATAGAATGTAAAAATGAACCAGGCAAATAAAGCATTGAAATTGAAATTGAATATAAAAACGTTACACAAAATGGAATTTTCCCGCTTATTAATTCGACATCAATGAATTTTTATCTTTTGTCTCTCGGCTCGTGCTGACACCTCGGTCCTATAGCCCAGTCCGCTTTTCGTATATACAAGGAGTCTTATAAATATGTTAAAAGAATGACGATATCAGTTGAATGATTTGCAAATTAATTACAATTTCAAATTTCCTGCTCATTTATTTTCTTCTCGTCCGGAGATGAGCGTTGATGTTGACGTCTTCTTTACGAAGGTAAAAATGATCCTCGTCGCATCTTAGATTCATAATTTCCGTTACAAGATGGAAATATTAAATCCAAGACGTAGGAAATTCAAGACACTGTCGCTACCTAGTTCCAACGAGAATCTATCTCATCTCACATGTTATATCCTCATTCGGAAATTTGATGTGGTGAAATTAATTCATTCTCATTTTAAACTCTTTTTAGAAAAAATACTTTTCACATTGATTTCTTCTGAATAGAACATTTTTCACAAATTATTATCTGTCTTGGATACTTTGTGTATGTCCCTTATGAATAATATATTTTTTTTTTTTTTTTAATAACATCGAAACTTGATACAAAATCATTGTTCCCCAATTAAGGCTATGGATGAAAGATAGGATCGTTTGGACGGGGCACCACAAGGGCGATCTTACCACCCCATTTTGATTATTTAAAACTAATGGTCTTCAACACCAGGACTGCGCTGTCTGTGACCATAATTTTTCGCCGTAGATAAAAGTCTTTCAGTATAAACACACGAATGTTGATATCTTCCGCTTTGAACTAAGTCTCTTGGGCAATGATTACTTCTTTCCCTTGACATCAGATGTAAAATTGATCTAATTGATAAAATTGAATGATAGTTATATAAATAATTAAAATATGGATGGTGAGTGCATATAATGTAAATAACGGATGTAAAAAACTCAGAAAGATGCACAAATAAGAGCCCTAGCATTATTATATAGGTTGATTAAGTTAGTTACATCAATTAGGGCTGCGCGCAACAACAAGAACAACAAGAACAACAACAACAACATATGTTATATAGATTTGGAAGTGGTCTTATGTGTGAATGATTTCACGCTGAATATCACAAATCCATCGAATTAATGTGTTAAATGTTTTGAGGATGTGTCGCATTTTGTAATTACTCACGTTTTTTAGTTTGTTTTTCGTAGAACATCTCATCCCTTCGGATAAATACTTAATTCTTTCACTTCATAATATTTTAAAAAATGAAGGTAGCAGATCTATGAAGTATTTATTGATACATATTTGTTCTGCCCCTTTCGAACGGTTCTAACTTCAATTTGCATTTGGTTCACAAGTGAGTTCAACTCATTTTTGTAAAACGTGTTTGATAATAATTTAAAACTGTGTGCTCACCAGTTTACAAAATAATTTGTCGATTCAAAAAGCCAAAGAGTAGATAGAAATGAATAAAATATTTCTATTGCGAATGGTGAAGCACCAACTTCACTTGTGACATACATTGAATATAATTGTATCCACGAGAGAACAAGGCCGTCTACCAACATGAAAAATACTCCAGAATCACCGTTATAAAGCTTCAGACGTATCGTGAAACAATGATTTTTTGGGACAAGATTCACGATTAGATACACAGCTAACTCTTTCGAAAGCATCAAATATCTTGACTATAGGCCTACAGTGATTTTCTCTACCACTTGGTTTCACCAAAAGTTTGAAGTTCTCGCGATGATTTAGTTATTCAGTGTTTTCTCTCGTAGATGCAAGTATACCTCTGAATAGAGAAAAATTATATGAAAGGAATTCGTAAAATTATGATGTAGAGCTGAAGATTGATGTAGAATGGTCCAATAAAAACATAACGTATGGAATATTTCCTCAATGTGCAATGCAATACGGAGAAAATTGAAGATCTGTTTCTAAATAACCCTCCCTTAGATTCTTTTCCTCTTTCTCAGCATCCTCCTTCCGATGTATTGATGACATACGTTCAATTGCTGTAAATCTGATACTGCAGACCCCATTTTATCACATATTCATCACCCTATTACCTGATGGAATTATTTCTTATGAGCAGATTTGTACGCCAATGGATCGTAATCATCAGTACAGTGCGTAATTAAACCCAATATGAATGAATAAATAAATGAACAGATTTATGAATGGGTTTTAAAATGTTATAACATCTTTTCACCGACTTTTCATCAGAGCAAAGTGTGATAATAAATTATTTGGTTTGCTATATCTGCGGTCTGCAGAACTTTTGATAGTAAACTCAGTGACTATAACTAAATGAATGCTGATTGAAAATTTTCAATGACAAAATTGAGTGATTTGAAAATTTGATCCTGTAAAGATGACAGGAATAAAATAGAAATGGAGTTATGAAATAGAGTTAGAGATTACTTAATTGAAGAATATTCTCATGTTTACTAGTATCTAACGTTTCGGCATAGACTAAAGAAGACTAGTATTCTTTAGTCTATGGTTTCGGTGATCTTTTTCGACTCTAAATCTCTTCAGATATGGAAGGAAACCTATTGCACTGTTTTTATACATTTATATCATCCATACTATTTCATCACTAGAAGATTTTTTTACACTACTGAACTATAGCATTAACGCCCCTTTATATATAAAGGTCGGTGTAATTATTTCATTCAAAACTTTGAAATATCAAATATATATTCTATTATGGAATCAAGCTGGGTTTTTTCCGAGAAATACTACCGATCTTGTGTAACAGTTGTCACTGATCTTTATTACTCATCAAGTTACACGTTACATCAAGATACAAGCTATACAGCTCTATCTAGTTTGATAGGTAAAATATCATACACTCATTTATGAACGCTGAGAATAAATGAAAAGATTAAATTTCTGGTTGCTGTAAATTCATTCAGTTTAATTAAACTGAATGTGAATCACACGAAGTGAATTAATTGAATTCCTTTCAATGACTTCGGTAAACTATTTAATGTATAATGTACAGATGCTTGAATACACTCCCTGTTCATTCAATGTATGATAACTGATTTATATTGTCTTACAGTGCATTAACCTAATTAGAGGAATAAAAAAACGTCACGAACTATAGAAGACATTCAATATCAATCCCAAAAAATCAGTATTATCTCTGACTGATTTCAAGTATTTAATAATATTTTGTCCAGAGAGTCACCCAAATTCTTGTCTATTGCCCATCAGGTAGATTATAAGGGGTGGGTGATAATGAAAGGATAATGTGATGGTAGGAGAAACAACATTCACAAAAATCCATGCCTATAGCTGGAGCCGAACTTGCGCTTTCTGGCGTCAGATTTCAAACCAATACCTCAACTCGATACACCTTGTTATATAATTGCTAGCCGCCCTCCGTGACTCAGTCAATTAATGCACCGATATAGAAACTGAAATCACATCAGGGCGTG
>OZ023331.1:39024663-39147163 GCA_964007535.1 Brachyptera risi | reverse complement strand
TTAACTGGTTGATGTGGTCTGGTTTATGGTTTAACTGGTTCATGTATGTGATGGGTACAAGGTATGTCAGTCCAGAGAAGTGTCAAGTGTGTCGACTATTACATTGTTGTACTAATCAATTATATAATTTCCAACATTTAAATGCCAATTGAAATCTCCATTCAATGATAAAAATAATATTAGATCAGAATAAGTAAATTTGAATTCGAGTAGAATTTTCATGTAGCTGTTTCTAAAGATTTAAACACTTAAGCTACACCAGCCGCAATGTAACTTCTGAGATCAACATTTTCAGTTTTTAAAGTAGGAGCAATAAACTAAAAGATGTAGAATCAGAATAAATTTAAACAATGAAAGATTACACACAATTTTTGAAAAAAATTAATTGATCAATATGGATTGAGGGAATGTCACAATGGTTATGCATTTTTTTTTGTTCGCTCAAATTGTCTTTGAATCGGAAACTGTATTTTTAATTCTAACAAAATTCAATTCAGTATTTATAAACAATTGATTTTCGTATGATGTATGTACAATTTTATCAGGGTGAACTTATTCCTCTCTTCTTTTTTCTAGTTCAGTCAACGTTTTTTTGTGAACTCATTTTTTTCTCGTATTGTTTCAATTAAGATTATTGGAAGATTGTTCCATTTTTCATTATGTTTGGATGAACTTAAGATACATTCCATTGATGAGAATTGTTTTGAATGTGTTATTTGTCTTACCTGTGGATACCTATTCATCGTATTAATGGTATTTGGATGCGGATAAGGTTGATAGCCTCTGCTGGCAGTCGGATAGATATTTCTCATCATCGCCCCATTACAAGTTGGTATCACTGAAGGGGCAAGTGCTTTCTGTAGTTGTTTCTCTTGTTTGCGATATTTAGCTCTTCGATTCTGAAACCACACCTGTGCAGAAAAAAAAATTTAATTAGTTTTGGTATATTGTAGAGACCCGATTCACAACTGTTTACGTGTGAATAGTATATTTTCAAAGAACAGACGACAAACCACATGAACTGTGTAATGAAAAGGGTCGTGGAGTGACGATTTACGCTGAATACACCCCCGCCAATAAGTGGATATCAACTAAGTCTGGTCTGTCTTCATCCGAATGGCGCGATGCGTTGAAAATGACAGGTAACGTTGCTCCAGTAAGAGCTCTCCACGGCAGGAGCCATGATGGACACCACTGCAGACATTGTCTCAGTGAGATCGAATCCTTAGCACATGTCCTTGGCTCCTGTAACCGTGGTGAGCTCTTACGTAACTCTCGTCATCACAGTATAAGAAGTGCAATTGCCAATGAGCTGAAGATGAAGGGCCTGGAAGTGTACGAGGAGGTTGCTTGCACGTCAGCAAATGGTAGCTCCCGACGCATAGATATTATAGCCATCAATAGATTCACAGAAGAAGGCTACATCCTGGACCCAACAGTGCGCTTCGAGACCGAAGCAGGCCAAGCTGAAGCAGTTGATGCGGAAAAAAAACTTATTTATGAGCCTACCATACCTTATTTCAAAACAAAATACCGTCTGCAGAAAATAGAAGTTATAGGGTTAGTGGTAGGGGCTCGAGGCACAATTCACAATTTCTTTGTACAATTTTGTAAAAAATTCAGACTCAACAACAAATTCATTTATAGCATAGTTTTACTCGCCCTTCGAGGATCCCTACAAATTTTACGACATCATCTTTATAGTCTTCAGCTTTGATTTCCAATTTTTGTTTTCATTGCATACTATTTTTCTTTTTTTCCCCTTCTTTAATTTTTGTATGATTTCGTTATCATCATTTAATTATTTCTTTTTTCTACATTTTCTTATTCAAACCTAGTCAAATTATATATATTTTGTTATTCTCTAAAATATTGTTATTGATAATTTGTTTTATATTTTAATTAATTGATTTTTATTCTGTGTTTTTGCAATCTTTTAATGTAAGACAGAGTCTGAATAAAGATATCCGCCGATGGTATAAATAATTAAACGACGCGAAGACTAAATAACTCGGAAAGAACTTGATTATGTGCGTTTTTGTTTGTTTCTTTCACGAGTTACTTGGAGCCAGATTTACGAATCTTCGACACCATATTACCAATGATGAAAAATTAATTAGGCTCATTCAGTCTTATTAAGTCTTTATCAGGTCTTAATAATTAATTATAATTAATAATTAGGGTACAAAAATACCATTTTTAATCAAGGGTAATTACAAGTTGATTCACTAATAATCGCTCGATCAACAAATGTATCATTCGTTAAACGTGACCTTAGTTGACTACTTATTCTATAACTATTACTCAAGGTACGAAATAACATATGTACCCAAAGGTGTTGACAAACTAACCCGCTAACTATTGCTTAATCCACTAATCATCAATTTCTAGAGCTGGGCCTTATTACTTTTTCGTTGAATTAGTATCACAAAATTTTGGACAACTCGATGAGCACGTTATAACCACGAGATTTCTTATATGCACCCAAATTTTGAATCTGAATATTAATTTAAAAAATGATTATATTGATTCAAACTAACAGATTTATTTCTCATCGTTATTGTTTGGAAATTTCCTCAAACCATATTTCTCTGTGGAAAATCACCAAAATTCATATTCCAAAGATGATGAAGCATATACTCATATAAATAATATAAATGCAATCCTTAATTACATTCAGCTTCTATAAAACTAAACTTTACGTTTTTGCCATCGTGACGTGGCATTATGGCATACAAGTCTCCGTATATCTATCTGTATCTATATTTGATGTCAGTGGAACTGAAATCCCATCAAACAGATCCCTAATATAATTAGCTACCCTATCAACACAGCGTAGCGGCTCGAGCCGCTCGGAGATCGTTCACTCATCGCTCGTTACACGGAGCGGATAGAACGGAGAAAAGGAGCGCTTTACTACACACAGTTGTAATTAGTACATTTTTAACGAGAATCCGTATCCCATATATATGATGCACAAAGTAGAGAACCAGCAACTCGAGTTTATCATGAATAGATAAAACTCTAGTAGTATACAAAGTCATGTTGTGAATCAAAGAAACTTTTCATTAGGTTTTCATGATGCAAAATGGTTGCTTTCTATATACGAGAGTTTATTTAATGACTTCAAAACTATGATAAAGTTGTGGATATTCTACGTAATGGATCCCATTATCATGTTATAATAAACTTGATGTAGATAGAGTGTTTAGGAGTGTAGAATCTATTAAAAATGGGAATATTTATCAAAGATCAAACCTTGCTAATGTGGTTTCTAAGCAGGGCTAAAATAATGATTGGGTTGAATATTTCAAAAATACATTCTGATCTCATGTTCATCATTATTTCTTCTCAAAAAACGTTCCTCTGTGCATTTTCAGAATTTTCTATTCTTTCGTGAATATGATCATATGTATATATATATATATATATATATATATATATATATATATATATATATATATATATATATATATATGTATATATATGTATATATATATATATATGTATATATAAATTTGCCTAAATGGACACATATTTCCTTGTTGTTGAATGTATTAATTGAATTTAAGGTCTATGTACAGATCTGTAAATATCAGATCAGTGCATGCTATTATGAATGTTTGATACAAAATGTATCAAACAAACCAAGTTATTCAAAGCTCAAAGTAATACTCGGTGTTTTCAAAACGAACGTAGCGACAATATTTTTAATGATAATTGTGGAAACTGGAAAGACAGTTATTAATGCAGAGTGCAACATCCCAGCAAAATACGTCAAATGTACAGTTGCGGTTACATAAAGTGATCAACCAAACTTCACTGAAATGCATCCTGAAAAAAATTATAAGTTTATTGAATTATAAAACTAGAAATCAAAATGCATGCATGGGCCTACTCCAAGCAGTATGTGAAAAAAAATAGCGGTCAAGTGAGTGTATATATTTTGATGAAATTCAAATTTTTAATTTTGGATTTAACCATTTCATGTGACCGAAACCGTATTTTGCTTTGAAGAAGCGTAGCAACTACATATAGGTACTATAAAAGCTTCCAAAATATGAAAAAGACAATTTTAAGCAAACATTTCGTCAATTTGAGGGCATATTTCTAAGATTTAAAGCACTCATGTATAAATAAAATACATACTTTCACCGTCAATTTTTCAAGTCCTGATTTCAAATGGTCTTTTTAAAGTGTTTTTATTCGTGTTTTGTTGTTGATTGCTCGATATAAAATAGTCATCAGTTCGTACTAGGTCGTTCTGATTTTTTTTTTTGTGTGTGTTCAATGTGTGTATGGCCTTTTACACCATACTCATATTAGCATGCTCTGTGATGATAGTATTATATTATTAGCATGCAAATATATGACAAGATGTATAAAATGTAGTACAGATGTATTGGAATGATTATCATTTTGTTTTATTGACGAACCCCTCAAAAACTAGGTAATTGAGGGGTGAAACAATAATAGGTCGATTTTGAACACGATTTTGAATGTAATTATCGAAGTATAACGTTGCGGTAGATTCGCATGGCGTAGGTTCTGTACTGAAATATTAAACCAATTCATTGGTACTTGGAATGAAGTTGGTTGTATCGATATAGACTATGCTTCACATAAGTTCAAGTAGTTCATCTGGAATGCATTCATTGAAATACTATCGAAAAGCATAAGTAATTTATTATTTTGGTTCTTCTCACTAGTATGAACTGTCAATTATTTGTTCGTATAATAATTGAGAATTTATCAATCAACTTGATTGAAAGTTGTGAATTATTGTGATTCAACAAAATAGATTACACATTATTTTAATAAAGGTTGCGGTACTTTATCTTGATTCAATAAGAATTGATTTTCATTCTTCAACAATTACATTTTCCATCATAGGGCTCATAATACCAGGGTACTTGAAACAAACATACATTTTGACCCTCATATTAATTATGAGTCTTTTCAGATCAAAATGGTAGAGCTCGAGAATTTAGCAGTTGAACTTGAATAAATTTATCCATCAGATATAAACGAACGCATTCATAGCCACCCTTAGTATGGTTCGTCTATTATGACACCACGATTTCAGAAACCAAAGTCATTGTTGGGCGTGGGTTCGAGTCCCGCATTAGACACAGGGTTTTTAAAAGTCATTTTGCTTATCATCATTCTCCATTATTGCATTATCACCTGCGAATTCGTACCCCAACATAACTTGAATATTGGTGGGGTCATTAACCGAAAAAAAATCAATCAACCAATTCAGATATTTCAAAGATAATTTATGAATCGAATAATAATTCGTAAAAGTGAAAAAATATCGATGATAGGAAAACAAAACTCAAATTAATATCCAGATATCATCTTACCAAACATTTATATTCAATGTATACTAGGAAAACGCGGGATGCGCGTTGTTAGACGAGCTTAGGGGTATAGAAATCTAGAATGAAAAATAATTTGTCAACCCAATCTACATCTACAGACCTTGGATCACTCCAAACGTTCAAAAACCTCACGAGAATCAGTTATGTCACGGCCTTCCTCTTCATTCATTTCAATCGTTTTGAATTAATTGGTGACACTTGTTGCTATAGATTTAATTGGTTCCCGTAATAGCCTAAATTGATGGGAAAATGCTTTATAAATGCGTTTTCTTCGTTATTTCTCATCCGATTGATGCGAAAAATCTCTCAAAATGTGCTTAATAGTTTCCTTTATATTCGGCGAAAATTTGAGAGGTCTTGAAAAATTTTGATTTTTCAAGTACTTTCCTCCGGGTTATTCTAATGGGGATTTTTGAAATTTCTAAAATTCATAAAAAAAAAAGTTACCACCCGATAATGCCACAAAACTATACAGATCTAAGTTAGATGAGGAACCATCACGAAAAAAAGTTTGAAGTTGATAGCTGTAGCCGTTTGACCTGTGGAGAACCGACAAAAAACATAAAAACAAAAAAAACAAAAAAAAAAAAAACATAAAAACGAACACCAATTTTTTTCAGTATGTCAGAAAATTAAATCCTCGCTAAAGCTCGTCTAATAATTCAATTTGTACTCAACCATATAATATTAAACAACATCCACACCACTACCCTATTCTGATGAGTTAATATCTGTGTACAATAATTCATGCAAACAGCTCTAATTGTAGCATACCGGCAGCATTACCACGCTAATGACCACATTGGTAATTTCACGAACATAGCCTAATATCTTCTAGCGACAAAACGTTCAAGTAATGACGCCTTTGATACATTTATAACACCTAATTATATTCGAAATGTAATTACCGCCACAGATTCTAATTCCATCAATTTCGGGACTTTGTCTCTAATATCATTTCAATCACGATGTTAATATACTCTCGCAGTAGTAAAGAGGATTTGAAAAAATATATGAAAAATAGAGTGTTCTTTTTTTTTTAACAAGATTTGTGACAAATCTCATTTTCTGACTATCAAAGCGTTAATATACCATTGTGAATTCAATTAGTGTCGTTTACTTATCGAGTTTCAACGTTGATTTGTAGTGAGTGTACGACGCATGCGTAGATCATGTGACGTCATAAAATGGATGTGTTTCTATTGGTCGGTGAGTAGCGTCGGTATTGACATTTGTTGGAACAAAATGGCGGTTTATGGGGTGGGTTGAGGGTAGTGGGTGGGGTGGGTGGGTGAGTAAGGGGTTGGATAGAGATAACGAGGGATGAAAAATAATTAAACTCTCTCGATCAGACGGGGTTTGTATCGAAGTAAATAGCTGGAGATGATAATATTCAGGTCACGTTTTTTTTTTGTTCGGAAAATGGTAGGAGGGTAAGATTTGGAAAATGGAAATATGGAGACAAAAAGTTGAGAGATAATAAGAGTTTCTGATCAGATATTGTCATGTTGTATAGCTCTCTCTGTCTAGTTCTTCGCATATGAAATGAATATTCTAATAGTGTTATTAATGTTATAAAAAGAAGCTATAAGCTTCAAAGCTATAAGGCGCAGCGGGGAACCTGAAATCTTTCATTTTTTTTATAAAATAAGTGATTGGTTCAAGTAGGAAATTCGTGGATTACTTTAAATCGACATATCAATTTAAATTTTGAACAACATGGATGTTGAAAAATTTATGAGCTTCATTCATCTGAACTAGATATATTATGCTAATACGCTAACTTTGTCAATGAAGTTGAAAATTGGTTGTAAATTCGAGTTACTATTTTATTGTATCAAATATTATATAATTGTGATTGTAGGAGAGCAATCAATGATTCTGAGAAATAACAAAAAGTTAGTTGAATCATTCGTAAGAATAACTTGCATACCATGCGAGAAAACCATCTTGCCTAAATTTCCACTAATTGACATTAATTCCACCATTAATTTCCACTATTTCCACTATTTCCCTTATTTCCACTTTTGCTAAATTGCATCTGAATTTTCCACTCCATACACAAATTATTGTAATGTTTTCACAAATAAGTTATATTTATCCATAATTATGTGTGTTTCCATTTTTTAATTC
This sequence comes from Brachyptera risi, assembly GCA_964007535.1. Lineage (NCBI taxonomy): Eukaryota > Metazoa > Arthropoda > Insecta > Plecoptera > Taeniopterygidae > Brachyptera > Brachyptera risi. Next base: position 39,139,646 of record OZ023331.1, on the reverse strand, counting down.
GTTCATTCATTCATTTATTCATCCATTCCAGTCCAGCATACTTATGATTCCAACTCGATATCCACACCCTCTTTTATCGAAAATATCATCTCAAATTTTAAAATATTACAAAAACGTGAGGTAATTTAATATGGTAGAGGCTAAAGTCGAATCATAACAACGCTGACGCAAATAATGTTATATATAAAAATAAATCCTATGAAAATTTTATCTTGTTTACAACATTGCTTGAATTTACCAAAATTTTATTTCCACATTGGATAGAATATCCTTTGATTGTATCATTAAATTCATGCCATTAAACATAACATACAAAGACAAAGGTATAATGCTAACTTTCCATCCCTCATCCTTACTTATCTCTTAGATCCCAAGGTTCCCATCTTTCCTAACTAATTCATCTTCTACATTTGGAATATACACAACACGGTGGTATAAGGTATGAAGCTATATAGGCTTTTGGGGGTAAAGCTTTCAATGTAGTCAAATTAGATTTACTTGTAGTAAGCTTAGTAATAATGGTGCGGGGGTTGGGGTTTGGAGAGGGAATCGGGGATGAAAACCTTTTACCTTGGCTTGCTGACTTGAGTCATGGGCTTCGTATGCCTCTTAGGGCGTATCTTTTCCATTAGGATCGGTGGATGTATATAGAGAAGAGATATTTTTTATATAAAGCTATATAGCATCTCCCTTTTTCATGGCACTAGCCTAATATGTAAGAAGGCATAGTAACTTATGGATATAGTTTGGTTTGAAGGGTTTATTTTGTTTATTTTTTATTTTTTCATATTGAATGAAATTCTTCTACATGATGCGCGTAATGAATCTCAATATCATTCGGATTTAGTGAATGTGAGTGCTATAATTTATAAGATTTTTTTTTCATTCTCATACATTACGTGTACCATGCTCCGTATTTTGTATACTATATAGAATAGTGTTTTGTGTATTTGATTTTTGATTTTACGGTTTTCGATTTTTTATTTTCTATTCACCATTCTTGCAACCTCGAACATTCTTAGAAATAATGTAGACCAACAAACCAACATAGATAATTTGCATTTTGTCTTCAATATCTAAAATGATTGTCTAAGCTCTGCAACAAAACCCGGCACCTCCATCAAAAAGATTTGAAATTTATAAACTCATAAAAACATATACCGAAACAAAAACATTCAACGAACATTTAAGAAATCCATCAATTTTTTAGTCCGAATGGCAACAAAATTCAACAAAATTCTTAAACTTTTCCAAAGTTGAATAAAAGATTTACCAATATTTCTCAAACGTCCCACACAAGGTCTTTGGTCCCACATATCCTTGAAGTTGCGATATATTTTAATAATTGAATATAAATTATTCATATAATTATTTCAACATTCATATTATATAATGATTCATCAAAACATTGAATGTCAGTATTGAACTTGGATATTCTGATTTTTCTCCGGGTCTTGAAAACTAAACTATTACTGGAAGTATTTTTCATTTAATTCGAATCTCTTATTCCTAACATTAAGCTACAGAATATCAGCCTTCAGACATTTAGAGATCTTCAACAAACTTCATTCAAGCCTCTGGATTGGTGTTCGGACCTTTACCAAATTTGGATTCCAGTGTGTCATTTGGTCTTCATCCCCCTTCCCCATTCCCCTGCTCGATCCCATCACTGGCTGATGCCCCATCCCCCCATCACGTATATAGACCATCCCCATGTCTTTGATTGAATTAGTCCCTCATTACGACCACCCCCACGACTGTGTCTTCCACCCCCAACAACCTGCGTGACACCCCTCAGTTCAACCCCTAGCCCCCCTTCCTCCTATCCACCGCCCAAAAACCCTCGAATCACCCTCTGAGATGAATCGCAAATTCATCTGCCGATCTGTTCTCTCGATTTCATATATAGCTGACTCATAACGATAGGCGGTAACGAAATAATTGAATCTGAAATCATATTTAAGAAAAGATCTTGAATTCTGAATCGAATTTATTCCCATTGAATCGAGCAGAGTGTCGTTTTAATAATTCTTTCTCAATAATACGTTTATATTATGAAGAAAAACTTGTAATACAATCACTTCTTTTTGTTTCACAATAGTTTACATAGAATCTCAATAAATAATGTTGTAAATAATTATTTTGAAGCATATTCAAGATTTCTATAGATTTGTTAGAAACCTAAAATAATTCCAAATGTTGGATCTAAGACATCCCATTCTTTTCTTTTTGTCGGACGTCAGATGAAGATCTTTCAAAGATTATTCAGATACATTTTTACATCTTTTGGAGAAGAATAAAAGCAAAATTAACTCAATTTATTTTGTGAATGATGCATACATATTCCCATGCAAAATTTTAATAAATTAACTTATTCTCTTCTCTTACGGACATTTTGTATACGTTTATACATTGATAGCTCGTCTTTGCAGTTCTCTTTCATATAAATCTTATATATATATATATAAATATATATATATATATATATATATATATATATATATATATATATATATATATATATATATATATATATATGAACGAGAGATGAATCAGTTTAGTTCCCTCTATATAGGTTGGTTTCAAATCAAATAAGATTTCATCAGATTTCCAATCCTATATGAGAATTTTTAACTAAAACAAATGAAATCAAAAAAGTTTACTTGGTTGATATTTATGTTCGAGATCATTTTTCCATTGTCCCATAGTACTTCGTAAATCAATCATATTTGCTCCTCAATACATCTCTCTCTATATATATCTCCCTCTTTCTCTCATATATCTCAATTTCATCGTCTAATGCGTTTCTTTATCTCGTTTGTTCTCGTTTTATTATCGAAACTCGCTTCCTTATTAGATTCCTCGATGAGACTTGCTTGATTTCGTCGATTCCGATTTGCTATAGATCGATCGGTCGTTCTCTCATCTCGTAATATGAGAAGAATTTCATTTCTAGATATACGCTATTTTTCTTTCGAATAAAATGAATCTAGTGACGTCATATTATTTTGTTATCATGATTTCTGTGAAGCGGAAAGATTGTTAATAAATATTCGGATCGAAACATATCGTTTGAATCTGGGTTATCAAATTTATGAATAAGATTCTCATAATCTTGGGAAAAATGAATTATAATCAATATACCAAGATTAACTAGCAATACATTTTCTCTAGAGTTCAAATTTCGCGCAATTAATATTACAATAATGACAAAACAAAGTTGAATCATATAATTCTTGAATCACATTCAAATGTCTAAATGTTCACCGATCCTGAACCCACCAACAGGCGGATTGTATGGTAGTATGAAAGAAAGTGTGATTATGTTGAACTATCTAATCTATTCCTTCATCTGAATTCAAACCCATGTCCGTTTGACTTCAGATTTCAATACCTCGATCACCTTACTGTTCTGAATCAGGCGAAATATTTCAAATCCAAATTTGAATTTCAGAATACAAATTTGTACGTGGCATAAAGATCAGGAGATTAACAATCAATTTGAAACTGTTTCTGCTCATTGTTATCATACTAAAATAAGTTGAAATTTGTTTTTAAGAAAAAATCGGTCGCACGGTTCTCTGGGAAAAAATCGGAAAGGTCAGAAAATTATCAAGAGAATAATCTGAAAGAAAAATATTGGTGGAACGGTTTTTTAAAAGCTCTAAAATTTTCACCAAAAATTAAAACAACTTGTATACACATACTTTCTCAGTAAATTTTACAACAATTGGATGGGAAATAACGAAGAAACCATATTGAAATTATAAATTTCATCGAATATTATAATCGAAAGGTGTTGCAATTGGTCGATTTCTGACGCACTATTCATATATCAACAGGCAACTGGTACGATTTTTGAAGTTCTGAAGTAATTCAAGGTCTGTAGATGTAGATGAGATCACCGATTATTTTTCATTCCAGATTTTCATACTTCCAAGCTCATCTCACAACGCACATATACTGCATTTTCCTGATATTATCAACTGATACATTTCCAAACTGAGTTCCGTAATGATTCTGGTAAGATAGTTTTTTTGGTTCTATTGTTTTGCATTGGATCTATTTAATAATTGTTCCCACGGACCACGGTGAATGGTGTATTAGAAGAGGTACTGAAGCTATGAAATGTAATCAATTGATACATTTCAAAACTGAGTTCCGTAATGATTCTGGTGAAGAAGTATTTTGGTTCTATTGTTCTGAATTGGATCTATTTAACAATTGTTACCACGGTAAATGGTATTTTAGAAGAGGTACTAAAGCTATGAAATGTATGCTTCATCTAATAGCAGCTAACTCTCCTGAATTGATAGCAGTGAGAATGACCTTTAAATAGATTAGCTGTATGCCATGGATCTTTAAGTAGATTAGTTGTGTGACATGGTTATGACATGGTAAGGATATGGATATAATATCACATTAACCTAGAGTATGACGTATCACTCACGTTGGTTGTCCGTATTAGCCAAGACTTATAATTGACTTGTATCTGTCAGCGAAATAAGAATACAAATTGAATCCCGACAGCATGTCACATACCATGTCACATAAGACATTCGGAAACTGAAAGACTGTTATCTGCGGCGGAAAGTTATGGTCACCAACAGCGCAGTCCTGGTGTTAAAGTTCATTGGTTTTAAATAATTAAAATGGGGTGGTAAGATCGCCCTTGTGGTGCCCGGTCCAAACGATCCTACTTTTCATCCTTAGCCTTAATTGGGGAACAATGATTTTGTATCAAGTTTCGATGTTATTAAAAAAAAAAAAAAAAAAAAACATAAGACGAATACCAACTGAACTACATATTAAGACTACTCAACAATCTAAAAATGAGAAAAACTACTTCTGATTAATAACTTCATTTTGAGTTGAATAATGCAGACAACCATTGATGTGAATTGATATTGAACTGACAAATGAATAATGCATACAATCTCAACTGATTCTGGTGTGAAACAAATATGTGGAAGAAGTGTCAAGTTGATTGAAGTTTTCTCCTGACCTGTATGCCGCGTACAAAATTTAAAAAAGCACATTATTTTCGGTATATGAAATGGCCTAATTACAATGTGGAAAGAAAAAAGAGAGAGAAAATTCAATCAATCGAATATAAATGATTTTTGAGAAATGTTCAGGTGCACAGATTAAATATATGATATGTATGATATATATATATATATATATATATATATATATATATATATATATATATATATATATATATATATATATATATACATGGATATAATTAAGAATGTAAAAATCCATTATTCGGCAATATACATAATATAATATAATAATAATTCAATATATAATTGAATATATGATAATATATATAGATATATTTATATATATTATATTATTTTACATAATATAATATATTCGTAATTATAGAGTAATGATTACCGGTACTGACAGTTGTGTATAGAATGACAGAATTCCTCTCAACAGAATTTTAAAACAACAACCACACATGAATGTTGTTCAATTCATTTCAGTTATCGCTCATTTTGTTCTATTCTACAATTGCTATTCACAATTATGATTGGTTATAGTTGGATATTTTACCAATTATTTGGCATTTTCATTCATTATCATGCATATAGTTATACTCAAAAGCACAGAATTGACAGCAAATGGTGACTAACAAGTGTATTCATGGAAATAGTGTATATTTTCATATCACAACTCGAGATACTAAAACTACTCGGAATTTTCAAAACAAAAAAATCGATTTCAGAGTTGTATAATTGGAAAATTTTAAGAAACTTTCAAAATGTTTTACTGTTATTGTTTATTATGAATATTTTAATCTTTTCATTTTCAAGCTATTGCTGCAAGTTGAATTAGAAAACAAGTGGTGACGGCTGAAACATTTTGTATATAGGAAATACTTTTAAGTAACTTGAAAGGCAATTATCATCGGCTAAACAGCTCACTGTGAAGCTATATCAAAGTTCATTCCTCCAATAATATCAATTGGTGGCATTGTTGACAGTCTTTCTGAGAAATGTCAATTCACATGAGCCTGTAGTGAATTCTGATGTATCATTTCATCATTTCTACTGGTGCTGAAATAATCTGATCCAATTCTCTGAAGTAAAATTCATTTAAAAATACATATTCTGTTTCAATATAATTAGTGTGCCAAACAATTTGATTATATGAAAATCATTCAGCCCATTTCTGGATTAATCAACTAATGCTCTGATCTAAAATTGGAGTGAAATGTAGAGCGTGGGTTCGAATCCCGCATGATTGAGACATTGGTTTTGTGAAGATTATTCTTCTTCACCGGCTCGCTTGTACCCTCAAAAAACCTCGCTGACAAATACCAGTCATGAAAATCCTCCACTGCTGAAACGCTACAAACAATTTGGCTATAAATGGAATATATTTTACTATAACTGATTCTGATATCCATTTCTCATCAGATCGAAAACAATCATTAAATAAGTGATTAATCGATGAATATATAAATGATGAGGAAATACATACATGAAGAAATAAGTGAATGAATCACTATCGGTATACATTGATAAAAACATATTTGAATACATTATTGACTTAGGCCCGGTATTACCACGGCCAGTTAGTATTTATCTGAGAGTTGGTGAAAACAAATAGCATAAGTAACCATGGTGATAACAAGTTTGAGCTGCCAGATAAAGGCTAACTGGACTTCGTAATACCGGGCCTTATTGAATTAATAATTACTTGATGATAGTGTAAAGAGTTGTGTAAAATTGTCGTCTCACTCTTACCTGAATACGAGCTTCGTTTAGTTTTGTTGATCTTGCTAACTCTTCTCTGCAGTAAATATCCGGATAGTGAGATTTAGCAAAAGCAGATTCTAATTCTGCAAGTTGTTCCTGTAGAAGAAAAAAGTGGAAATATATTTCAATGCAATCTGGTGATAATTCAGATCAATTCCACTATCGTATTATTCTACATACATTCATAATTCTTCTATATCAATATCAATTCCATTATATATAATGATTTGTCATAATCAAATGAAATCTCACTAATAATTCAATAATATGCCTACGAACATGAATAAAAACCTTCGAATATTTTTTATAATGCTGAGATGTTTGGATCTGTTCTGATCGTTGGTCATTTCTAAACATCGATTTTTTTTAAAACATTGAAGTTTAATACAGTTTTTCCGCACCTCATAAGAATTGAATGATTAGCCACCCATTACATTTGCGCAATGAAAAATATAAATCGAAATTCATTTGACTCATGAATATGGAGTACTGATTGCTATAATTGAATTCTTAAAAACAACGGAGATTGAATAAAGTAACTCTGGAACTTTTTTTTTTATTTATTCTTGTAATGGAAGTTGATGAGCAAAAATCATCACAATTGAATCTTATAAAAACGTAATTTTGACATACGCTTACTCAAAATTATTCACATCCCTAGATTTTCGAAAGAAATGATGAAATACCAGTAATTCATTACTCCCACTTGATTAAATCTGAACTTGTAGCGTATCTCAGGTGTTGAATTGATTGGAATATCGTGTTTTAATTACCTGCGTGAATGTGGTTCTGTGCCGCCGCCGGGCGGGGGTGGGACAGGAGGTGGTGGTGGGGTTATGACCGGACAGCTGGGAATTACTTGGGGACGGACCAATCAGTGGCTCGGGTTTCAGTTTCTTGAATGCACCCTCGACACCTGAAACAAATATAAATGTCACAAAAATATACTAAAAATATACTAAAAATAAATAAACTACACAAAAATAAATAAAATACACGAAAATAAATAATATGAAAATTAATATTAATATGAAAATATAAAACATGATAAATGTACGAATATGAAATATTGGCCCGAGTTATCTTTTATGACATTGAAACTTGAGTTCCTCATTGAAGAAAAATCATGATTGGAAGTGTCAATTGGAGTTTGGAATGAGTCCTTATTCAAGGATTATTAGGAGAGTGCATATTAAGAAGGGTACGGTATTGATTCATTCATATCTTCATTTGATGACTCACCATATATTTTAATTTTTTTGATTTACATCATTATGGATCGACAAAAATCCATCTATTTTTCTTGTCATACTTTTCTGAATAGTGCGTAAAGACCCAATTCTAACAGCTGGTCAACAGTTTTAGTAACTGAATCTACGTTGAGTCCTGTATAAGTAATTTCTACTTTTAAACGTCTTTTCGCTTATCACTTCATCATATCATATCAGCTGCTCATTGGTAACCTCATATTATCTAGCTGTTGGTGGGGTCGTTAAGGCACCATAAAAAAAAATGTGGATACAGTTATGATAGGTGAAACGACGTTTCAAATATTCATGCCTATAGCGAGAATCAAACCCGCGACCGATCTGATTTAGATTTCAATGCCTCAACTAACTGTCTGAGCCAGAACTGAAGCTTAGCTACATCCACGCTGTTTTATTCTCTCAACTATAATTACTTTTTTTTTTTAAATAACATCGAAACTTGATACAAAATCATTGTTCCCCAATTAAGGCTATGGATGAATAATTACTATAATTACTGATGAATTACACCAACAAAGTATCGCAAGGATTATTCTTAGATTCCTTAAAACTCTTCTATTTTGTTATTAACAAAGTGAAATGCCACCAAACGAGTGAGATGGAACCAAGGAGATTAGATAATTTAGATAGATTTTCGTTCATGCATGCCAAACGACTGAATTGATCATACTGACACTTTCTCAACATAACTCAGATCTAAAACAGATCTGTTCAGATGAACGTTGGGAGACCAAAGGTCTAAAATAAGATAAAACATTTAGGTTATCGAACTGAAAATAAAGGATAAAAATAAGCATACAACGTTACAGCTTTCACCAAATTCAAACCAGATCAGTTTAGTTCATGAATAATATTACATTTATCCTTGTACTTCTTGTGAACATATAGAAATATTAAATGTAATTTCAATACATAATCTATCATTTTATATCATTTCTATCATTTTATATAATTGTTCACATGTTTTGATAAGAATACAATATTGTTTATACTTTCAGATTGTAATATTAGTATAGTGATTGTTGTAATTGATAATTTTGTTGTCCTCGCCACCGTCTATGACATTCGTGAGAGTATAAAATAAATGAAATAAATAGATAAATATCGGTCTGTGTATGTATTGAGATGATGTAAGTTGCCTTGATGCATGTTACAAAGAGATGATATATCATTATTCAGAAGGAAACAACCAATTCTTTCATTTGAGAGCACAATTTATGCAAACAACACAATAGATAGAGCTATGAACTTTTTGAATCAATCAACGTGAATCGTTAACGGTGGAATTGATCCGATTAATTATTCATAGTCTTTGTGCATCTGTTTTAACTTTCTATATCTAGTTCCAAACGTTTGTTTTACACGAATGTGTATACGGAAACTTTTATTGGAGCAGTTTCTATAGTTTGTTTTGGTTATATGCTACTTTTGATTATCGATTTGAATCAAATTCATATTCAGTTGTTGAAATTTGTCAGTATTTTTGTAAGAAAATAAATTTAGTAAATTTGTCAGAACCTCTCTATTCTCGAAGAGTAATTTATTTAAATTAATTTAATTTATTACTGAGTGAGAAGACTTGATTCTTGTGGCCACGCATGAGTTGTGAACAGTTGTCAATAAACACAACTGAACACAAACCGACACTGAAGCACAACTGAAGAACTCATATTACCATGTACTATTTATTGGCCATGAAGATCTCCGTCAACACACACACACACACACGGACACACACGGACACACACGGACACACACGGACACACACACACATATACATATATATATATATATATATATATATATATATATATATATATATATATATATATATATATTGAGACCTATTATTTTACATTCTGAAATATAGAATACAAAAATATACCCTTCAAGAATAAATACACCTTTTCGTACTTCTGTCTCTAAATATAAATATTGAAACACCCATTTGTTATTCCACCAGTATTTAATCCTAATCTCATCATCATGATATACCCTGGTAGACACCTTGTTACTATCTCATAAGACAACAATACCCTCTCTATGGCAACTGGCTCAGCTGCTCCGTTGCTAAGCGCAATAGCACATCTGTCACTTATAGGGGCGAGATAAATCTGTATGCACTTTGTCGCTGTGCGCTTTTCATGGGCGGTCTAATGAACTGGACGTAAGTAAGTACGTTCTGGTAAGTAGGGTTATTAAAGAGATGAGCTCGGCAGTGTTTGTTTATTGTTTGGTCATGATCGGGAAGATTGTGGGTTGCGAAAATAGATGGAAAAGGACAGAGTAATTTTATGAATAGATAACTCATTTCGTATGTGTTGCTGTACATTATTGAACCCATAAGTGTATGAAACTTTCTGCTTTCAGGGAATTTATGTGGTTATATCTCCGAATTCTCCTAAAGCATAGTTATGGATTCTGTGGGAGGGAGCTATATTGTAGTAGGCCTATTTATAATCATTTTATCATTCATAATAACGATCTATCAACCAGTATCCTGAACATATTTTTTGTAGAAAAAACTAGCGAATCAATGAAAATATTCAGTCCGAGTTTGGATATTCTGTTTTTTCACATCATCTACTCATGAAACTATCAATAGTCGAAGAAAAAAAATGTACAGTATATAGAATCATTAAAAGCACTCGATTTTTTTTTTTGGGGGGGGGGGAGGGGGGGGGGACTCCAAAGTGTACTCAGCAAAGCATAATAGTCCAGCAGTCTATAATGATGAACAAGAACCATTTTAGCCAAGAAAAAAAATCGGAACATAGATTTTATTGTTTATATATAGCAACTCGAAGTAATTCTCTTTTTTTGGGGGGGGGGGGTTTAACGACGCACTGTAATGATTACTAAGATCTATTGGCGTCGGATGAATGATTAATGGGATGATGGGATGAAGGTTTTTTTATGGGTAGTGGGAGGGATAGTGGGAAGGAAGCGGTCGTGGCCTATATTGTAGGAACCATCCCGGCATCAGTCTAGACTACAGAGGGAAACCACGAAAAACCCCTGTAAAGATGGACGGTGGCGGGGATCGAACCGGGTCCGATATGTCCCTTCACCTCACGGATCACGAAGCAAGTGAGCTAACCACTCAGCTACTGTGCTGGTAAGTAATTCTCATTCGAAGTGAGAAACAATTAATAGATACTGCAAATGACGATTACTGTACTGTGCTTTGGTATGAATATGAAGAGAATAAGGAAATTCAAAAAACTTCAATCAAGATTCAACTTTTATTTTCACACTGCAGTTTCTAAACCAAAAACATCACTTGATTCAAAACACCATGCACCTTTGAAACACGTGTCACTAAAAACAGCTGGTGTTTTAATGTCAAGTCATACACAAGTATCCTCAAGTAGACTTCAACCCGTTCAACCGCGTGACGTAGGGTCTGGTCTCAAGTAGGCAACAACCCCCCTTTAGCCGTGTGACGTATGAATGCGTGTATAGTTTGATCATCAAGTAGTTCACAGTTTAACGCGTATTAACTATCAAACAGGATTAAACACTTGAATGGAGTCGAATTTGGTTGTACATCTGCTGTTGTTGGATCGGTAAAATGACTGAATTGTTCATAAAGTGATGTCATTTGATTGAAGTAGGAAAATAATTTGATGTATAATTCAAATATAGATTCTATAGTATCAGGTATCATTCGCTACAGTAGAATTGGATATTATGAAGTTACCATATTTTTTTGGAAGAAATAAATAAACTCTGTGAGAGATCTTTATGAGTAAACTATGAAGAATAAGTTACTTCTAGCATAACAGAATATAAAGTTTCGAATTGAGTTTTTCATTTTTGAGTTTGTCATATCTGAAGAAGTTTGTCACATTATCTCTTGTTATTACTTCTCACCTGATCGCCATCTTCTAGCGCCTTTTTACCTGTTTTCAAAGATTATTAATTCAAAACTTCAGAAAATAACTCCAGTAAGAGATATTGGTGGAGGTGCCATGTTATTTCTACAGCGAAATTATTTGGTTGTTCATGCTGTATCATTTCACGGTTCATAGACTTTGATTCATTAATAATGATTTCATGGTTATGGTCTTAGAATTGATTCAAAGATAAATAATGAAATGTATATAAGTAAATAGGTGAAGACAAGTAAATGAAAAAGTCCTTCAGTTCCTATCCGATTTTCATTTCAGCGCGTAAACATGCGTATACTATCAAATTGTTTCATGTGGCTCAAAAAATAAGTATCAAGTCTAATCCATTCCCATTTTCACTGTTTCTTAATTTTCGAAATGAAACAAAATCTTCCTTTAAAACGAGTCTCATCTATACAAATGATCGGATCATTTATTTACAAACAATCTCTGAACTCAACTTCCATCCTGAGTGTATAACATAAGTTGGGCGTGTCCATTGTGGTTTCATAATACAAAGTATCGAACAATCAAACTATTCATTTTCATAGTCCAGTCTGTAATCACGGCCTAGTTGCACCCCTACCGCCTGTTCGATCACTGTATGGTTATAGCGGTACAAAGGGGGCTCTGGAATAATCTTATGACCTCATCAAATGACAATGAAGTGTGGATAATCGCTCGCAGGAGGCCGTGGAAATTGATTCAAGGGGGCTTTGACAATGATGATCAATGGTATTTGACAGAAATGTGCGATAAGTTGTATGCTATGGCTATTATAGTAGGGAAATATTATTGTCGGGAATGATAACATTCAAAACATTCTGTGAATGAAAGAAAAGTCATTATTTGTTGAAAGTTTCCACAGAAAATGATCCACGTTGAACATATTTTTCAAAAAACTACGTTTAATATTCTGTGATACGCATTTTCCCATATATATAATGCATACAGCATATATAATACACATATATTGCACGAAAAAAAAAATTGATCGCAATAGGCTGACTTTCACTTTTTATACCAATTTTCAAATAATTGAATAATTACAAATATATGAAACTATACCACAGCCTTCTTTATTCAAATCGTTCATTTCTTAGAGAAGAATGATCTGTACGAAGAAGGCTGTGAACTATACATACAGAAATGTGAGAATATTAACTTTTGTATCTGGCAAGTTAACCTCTTTGTTATTTTTCGAGGAATAATTTGGTATACTATTCAATAAAATATGCATTCTAGGTTCAAATTACCACACATTTTTTGAAAAAGAATCACAGAAAAGTTGCTCGAGATTAAAAAGGAACAATGTTGAAAAAAACTTCAAGTATATAATTTTCCAATAATTGATGTTACAATGCAAACTTCTAGAATAAAACATTATCATCAAATGAAAACACTATAATTTCATAAAAACGGAAATGAATTATCGAATTGAATTGTTAGCTGTCATAAAATAAAATCATTCTGAGAAATTATATTTCAAAATATATTTCAATAAGTGTGAATATAAATTGGACAGCATTATCTCACATTAGAGTACCGAATTTCACCTTTTACTCAGATACGTATAACGCGACAAAGTAGTTGAAGTTTGATATATTTACCCAACATATTTGGTTAATAAGTAACGCTATATAACGTTATGGGTTGTCGTTCTCCCCCCACCTCTATCAAACCATTCCACCCTGATTTGAATTCACTTAGACGCGGCTGTTGATTAGACGTTGGGGTAGGTTGCTATGGTACGCTGTTTGGTGGAAGGGGGAGGGGGGGGGTGAAGGTGGTGGTTTTGCCTAGGTAACTAGCAACTAATCAAATGGACGACTTCATTTGAATATCTAAATAAGTGAATTGGAGGGCGTCGTGCTATTTGCACACTTAACCTAGATAGAAAGACATTATGTTTAGACAAAATGTTATCGCCATTTCCATTGGCATTCACTTTTGAAGTTTATCATTTTTCAAGGATGTTGTTTTTTATACGGTATATCGTTGAGATTTTGATAACATGTTGAGATTTAAATTTACAGTTGGAAACAAAAAATATATTTTCAGAATAATTCAAATGAAGAAAATAGTAAATAGCGGGATGTATCGTACAAGAATGACAGGTCAATTCAAATTTTGATTTGCCGTGCAAACGCAGCATATTCGTAGTAGTATGAGCGAGGTTTTTAAAAGAAGTGAATTTAAATTTTTTGAGGTTAAATTATAAATAATTAGATAGGGTGATAAGTATGAATTATGATTGGAATCATACCTTGACTCATATAAAATTAACTCCATTGCAAATTCAAGAGTCTAGGAAGCCGTGAATCTAGGTAACATGATTCTTTTAATTCTATTCTTTGATAAATACAAAAAAAATCAAATTATTCTCTTCGAAACATCTGGTCCAATTCTCATGAAAATTTGTAATAATGTGTACCTAACATTTAGTGGCAATTTTAATTTTTTGGGAGAGAGGAATTTACCAAATTTTTTTAAAAAGTTACCAAAATTCCATGCATTCACCACTATTCTATCAAATCTAGAGAGCCACATTAATAATTGACACTTCACTGCACTTTGTGTTTATCATTGATTCTTTTATTCTACTCTTGACTTAAAATAGAAATATTATAAATATAGAAATATATTGATAATAATAAATATAAATTATTCAAATATGACTGGTATGTAGTATCAACTGTCACCGGACCAATGGTCCAAAGCTGATCTATGAATAATGAATGAATAATAAATAATAATATAAATAATGATAATTCAAAATTTTCAAAAATATTTTATAAAATATTTCATTTTTCAAAATGTGTTACCCAGACTGAACTTGGGCTAGCCTTCCATCAACGCGATTTGCGTTTCGCTTCCGCAAGGCGATGGAATTGAGGCGAGCTCAACAATCAGAAATCGCATAACTTCCGTCACTGATTGGTCGTTTTATCATCATGGCGGCTTAAAAAAACGCTCAGCAAATTCGCAAAGCTGATACCGCGTTCAGGGAAGGCTAGCTTTACGGGGTTTTTAGAAACTTTGTGATCGTGTTTCTCAGAAATGGTCAAACCGATTCGATCTAAAAACTATACAGCTCTACTTTGGATGTGTCTGCGTGTTTAGAAAAAGTGTCATGGTCACTGTGCGACCCTTGCAATAAAAACACAGACAATACTCGATGAGAGTAAGCTGGATGTCTAATGTATCGGTCATTCAATAACCTGGGGGGAAAATTCAGAATTTTGTAAGAATTTCACTAATTCCACGAATTTTAATAAGATTCAGAATGATATTAAATATTTTATTTCATATATTTTGGTATGAATGTTTTTTTCCTGATGATACTTCATTTTTCTCGGTGGGAAATTTTCAGTCGACATCTCGCGAACCCATTTTGATTCGAATGATTGTTTTCAAAATATTGTTATTTTCATTCATAAACTACAAACTAATCATTTACAGCTTGTTATTTCATAGCTTGTATCTTTTGAATATCAATTGCATATACCCTATAACAAAAGTTATCAAATACAATAAATTTTCCTCTTTTTCTTTTGAATCAATGCAAACATAATATAAGAAAACTCTGAGAATTATATCAAGTATTTATTATCCGTTCATCTTTTCTCATCTCATAAAATAAACACATTTCCACAAATATCCCGTTTTTCCAATCTAGATTCACTTCGTCACATTTCTCAATTGTTGTTTTTGTTTGTCTAATAAACTGTCTCACACAAAACCATCCCGAAAGACCAAGTGCGAACGAGTAAGAGAGAAAACTTGATTAGACCATTGTTTAAAATCGCAATTGGATTAATTAACGTCGTGGCTAAGTACATCTTGTGGTAATTGTGATGGAATTTGCTTATACACTCTTGAGAGAGAACGAGAGAGCGCGAACGACTGGCAACAAGACAGAGATAAAGAGAGATGGAGATATCGCGACGTCGCCGACGCTCGAGCTGAAGCTCGACGAAGACCACATAAATACATGGAAATCTCATTACGTCATCTGAAGGCGGCCATCAATTAGTTACACCTGTTGATTACTCGGTGTAATGCAACAAACTGATTAGTATAGGAGGTCCTTCCTTCAATTAGAGACCCATTACTCATTACATTAGGAACCCTCGACAAAGTGCGAGAGAGAGAGAGAGAGAATATAATAGGGAGAGAGACGGAGACGGTCATAACGAAATGAACGTAATGAATTAGATTTGCATTTTTTACACAAATTTATATGATCAAGTTATAATGTTTAACTTGATAACGACGTTATTTGCGTGGTCTATTACGCTTGATGGAGAGAATTTCAAGAAAAAGTCTCTGAAGAATTTAGTGCTGGTTATTTTGAAACGAAATTATATTGTTGTTTGTAGAATGAGGTTCAGGTTTTGTAATGCTAAGTTGATTTTAGAGTCGAGTTTTTATTAAAGATGAAATAAAAATTGGAGATGATATGAACAGGAAAAGATGAAAAGTTGATGGTAGTGTACAAAATTGATGACTCATTAGTCGTCATCTATATCATGAATATTTAGCGATTATATTGATTTATCGACGTCCATTTGATTGGATGATCGAAGCAAAGACCTGATTTTACCTTACTTGAATTACGTTTTTTTCTCTTTTTTCTCGTTTTTTTGTTTTTTGTTTACGCTCCTCGGGTCAAACGAGAGAAATTGGTTGGATGCAACTTGGCGTGCACATATCAACTCATACAACTCGATACTGTATAGTTTCAGACGCAGTAGGTTGAACCACTTTTGAAAAAGAAATTGAAAACCCTTATGAAAATAACTAAGAGGGAAATACGTGAGTAAAATATTCTCTCCAAATAAATTGACATTTCTACGGAATTTAATCACACAAATAATACACATTATCCTAAAAATTCACTCGAATCGGATGAGTAGTTTTAAAGATGAAATGTATCGGATTTTTTTTTTTTTACATCAATCAAAAACTATTGGAAAAACTATGGAGAAGAAAAAGTTGGACCTATTGGATCGTGAAACGAAAGATATAATCAATCGTTTCACAATATCAATCGTTAATCAATATTCATTTTATAAATAAATGAATAAATGAAAAAAAATAGGGAAATCGGGAAAAAGGGGCGAGTAATTATATTAATTTGTCATATTCAATTTATATCATACATTTTGAATAATTTCTCAGCTATGTTAAAGGGACATTGACAGCTATTTTTGGAAATTTGGATTTTGGTTTTCCAGATTCATTGTGTATAATTTTTCATCAATTGTATGCTGCAAGAATCACTAAATCATTCGGAGTGATTCTAATTATATTATTTCTTTCATTAAGCATTTTGTGGGCTCACTTATATTCTTCTATAATATTTCAGTACGATCAAATTTTGTGCTAATATTTTCAAATGCAGTCATCTCAAAATATTTTTTTTTTCTATCGCAGGTAGCAGAATCTCTGAAACCGTTGGAGATAATCACTCCAAATTTTCTCACCACATGTAGATATAAGCATTTCATACTTGAGTGGAGATTTTTTGTTACCATGTCATTTTTTGTTACCATCTAAAATAACATCGGAATAAAAAATTGTTTTGTGCCTAAAATGTGATATTGTTATGATATTTTTTGAAAGAAATTAAAATAAGAGATTTCTATGGCAATTCATTTTCCAGTTCATGCGTACGAAGGTTGTGTGTGACCACTGTAAAAGATGTGTGCATGCAACTCTTACAGTTTGTCACAGGTATCAAAAGAGAATATTCATCATTGTAAGTATGGGGCTGTCAATTTCCCCTTGATCATTCACATTTTCGGATATCACTTAATATTTTTCATGTGTGTTTTTAGTTTTTACAAGGAGAATCTTTCACCGAATTATATATCTGGGCACGAGAATAAGATTAAAAGATACTGAAATAGCGAAGTTTCTCATTTTGATTAGTAAAAAGGATTAGACAAGCATTTTTTTTCATTTTATCCTACTAACACCGAATTCAACAATGTCAAACAATCTGAAACTACAAATTGTCGTTCATACATATTAATTGATATTGGAGCAATTTTCTTCGCTTATTAAACTCCATGTCATACCAACACCGTAATTATTGAATTACTGAAATTGACCCATCTAACTCAATTAATTTAGGTCTGATTCAATAATGAATATTGAGTAATTGATTTACCTTATGGGGAAGAGACTCTTACGTTTACATGATTCAATCAACGCTCACCATAACAGTATTAAACACTTCTACAAGTTTCATGTACTCACACTTCAATCAGTTGAACATAATCACTCGCTTCATTATCTACAAGCAGTTAATGGTTTGATATTTGAAAATACGAACAAATACCTACTGAACAAAAATTTTGTCACTTTGGCAATGTTTAATTTCTAAAAAAATCGATAATTATGACTTCATATTCTTCAGTAGTTTTTTTTTTTTTTAATAACATCGAAACTTGATAAAAAATCATTGTTCTCCAATTGAGGCTAAGGATGAAAGATAGGATCGTTTGGACGGGGCACCACAAGAGCGATCTTACCACCCCATTTTGATTATTTAAAACTAATGATCTTCAACACCAGGACTGTCTGTGACCATAATTTTTCACCGTAGATAAAAGTATTTCAGTATAAACACACGAATGTTGAAATCTTCCACTTTGAACTAAGTCTCTTGGGTAATGATCACTTATTTCCATTGACAGCAGTTGTAAAGCTTATCATTATACACAATCGACAATTCAAATTAGTTTTTCTAGTAGATTAATGTGACTCATTTCATAATTCACTAAAACGTTTATGTCATGATTTACTCTTTTTCAATCATCTTCATCTGGTAATTATTATATGAATCATCAATTTATTACAAAATATAGACATTAATTTCAAAAAGTGGAACTCAATTACGTGTCACGTCTGAGAACTATTATTTATGACTAATAAAATAAATGTTTCAATAGAAAAAAGTAATCTCTAATTTTTTGAATCGAGATACTTATCTGTGAAATTTTCAAGAATTTCCGACTGATTATATCCATACGTCATTCATCATTTCATTATGATTCCTCTCATCCTAAGATATCAGAATTGAATGAAAAAAAAATTGAAAATTGGAATCGGATTAATTTATTTACTATTATTCATCATGGTTTTTGTACAGTGGAAATACACTGTATACAGGTAGTGAGAATAGCAAAAAAAATAGAAGCAAAAAAATAGCGTCAGGTTGCTACCTCATTAAAAATTTGATGGAGATAACTAGTATAGATGTAGTAAGGCTGGTGTATTACGCTCATATTCAATCAATACTACAATACGGCATAATTTTTTGGGGATCTTCTCCTCATATGAAAAGATTGTTCACCCTACAAAAACGAGCGATACGCTACATGTCAAATGTGAGCTTTGATCCATGTGCAGAGGTTTTTTATAAGGACACATGTACACCACTCTTCAAGAAACATAACATTTTAACTTTGCCATGTCTATATATTTATTCCACTATCATGTTTTTAATTGATAACAAAGAACTGACCACTTCCAATGACTTGATACACGATCATAATACTAGAATTAAGAATGATATCAGATTGGAAAAGTACAGGAGTAAGAAATGTTCCAAAGATCCACTACACATGGGATCCAAACTTTTCAATGTTTTACCATTAAATATTAAGAACAAAAAAGGAAATGATTTTAAAAATACCCTTAAAGCATTTTTAATCAATAAGTGTTTCTATTCAATAGATGACTATTTATCATCTTCACAAATCAAATAGAACAGATATGTAAGGTTTATTGAATATTTTTTCTACTTCATCATGATGTTATTGTATTTTATGTTCAATTTTGTACATGGTGTATTTTTATCGTATTGTGTTATTATGACTTATCCAATATCATGTATTGATCAATTCTGGATGGAAATAAATATTATTATTATTATTATTATTATTATTATTATTATTATTATTAGAGTGGAAGCTTTGTAACAACATATGCGTCAAAACCTGCATAATGATATAGATTATAACAGTATGCAATAATTAATAATGGCAAATAAAATCAGAACTGAAATAACCAGAATTATTTGACATTCGTGAAGTTTCGAGTATCTAACCAAGCAATAATTGTTCAATTTGTCTACAATAAGAATACAAAAGATGTATCAGTTCTCAAATTAATAGGTAAAGAGGTGTAAAGAGTAACAGACTGAAAACAGAATTCTTTCTGATATTGCTTGGTTCTAGAAAATTGAGGTTTCAATCGAGACCTTGATGATGCATTGTGAACCACTCTCGCAGAAATATCGGTATACTTTTTTCAGGAGTAATTTTCAAGAAAGAGTCACTTCACTTTTCTAGACGCTTTCAAAGATCATTATATAAGATCAATTTATATGAGAATCGCATTTTAATGTGATAGAGTTCATTGGCCGATTTTGAATGTTTTCTAGTTTTGAAACATTGCTGAGACTAGTTGAATGCCATAAGCATAAGACATGATCGGCGTACCATCCCCAGGTAAACTGTTCTTTTCACATTGATTCTAGCCCCGTATGATATTTTACCTAGAAAACCTTGAGTCGTAAAATTCTAAAATTTTCTTAAAAATCTTAAAATTTTATTTTGTATGAATTACATCCAAGATCATTTGCAATAATAATTCAGATAATTTTTATGGTCCTGTCATAGCGAAGTTATATTTTTGTCAACGCTATAAACTGTCCCTCCATTTATACTAAATTTAGTTCTCGTAATCGACGTAAGCTAACATTTTTTCTTTTTTCAGGTCCAAAAGGTCTACTTCACAAAAACATTAACGTTATCCGATTGTAAAATGTTAGCATCCTGCTAAAGTACAGTCATCAAGTCATCAGACATTGTTGATGACTAGATGCTTCACACTGTGGCAAGTCTGACATGAAGATTGTGAACTCAGTGTACCAAGCATGGACTTCTGAGCAATTCCCGAGACGATATTTTGTTCACTGAAGAAGTAAACATCAAATATCACTCACATATTGGCTTCAGTAAGAAAACTTAGCATCAAGATAGAGTTACACCAGATACAGATACGCCGTATGCTTGAAGATTAGCTAAAAGACGCTGATGTTGAATCCTGGCGAATGCATCAGCCCAGTTTAGAGAAATAACATCCGCACGTGTAGCCATATCCCAATTTAGTGGCTGCTACCAATCATTTATTGGAACCGAAAACATGGTCATACATGATCTTCCTGATAAAAACCCCTCTTGTTGCGTGTCAATTGCATTGTTAAATGCATTGTTAAATGCATTGTTAAATGCATTGTTAAATGCATTGTTAAATGCATTGTTAAATGCATTGTTAAATGCATTGTTAAATGCTGTGTTGAATGTTAAATGTTTGTGTTAAATGTTAAATGCTTGTTCAATACATTTCAAGTGCGCAAGAAATTAAGAATTAACAACTTTTTCTATAATTTTCCTCACATAGACGCCAGGAATATAGGCCGATAGTTATCAATTTATGTACGATTGGAAGCTTCAAATACTGGAATAACATTAGCCTGATTCCAATCCTCTGGAGCGATCCCTTGTTACATGAAAGTTTCAAACAAAAACATGAATATGAAGCCAATTCCTTTTCAGTTCTATGTAGAATCCTGGAAGAGACACCGTCAGGTTCAGGTTCATCTCTTTTTTCGTTCCCATAACAATATTATCATATACTATATAAAATATATCATCATATTTTATAGATATGAGAATACCATAATTCCATTTTCAATGAATAACCAAACTCAAAATATGTTTAAGTAATTGGTGAAAGCTATAATGAAGCTTGTGTAGTTGATAGTCATCAAGTACCATCAAATGTATTGATCGTTGTATTCTGGGCTTAGCAGACGATATTAATGTGTATGTATACCGTACCTACCACTACATGACCTTATATTACCATTCAAAACATAAGATTATTCCCCAAAAATATCCAAAACTGATGAGAAAACTTACCCGAATGATCGGTGGTGAGATTCCTCGACGAAACAGTAGGTGGCGTGTGCGTCGGTGTATGATGATGACTTCCGGTCGTCGAGACGCCGTGCGATTGGTCTTGACCCCCCGTATTGTTACCGTGTTGTGGTAGCGCGTAGAGGGCGGTGAAATCTTCCGCCGAAGAGCTCGACGTCGAACACTTACGCTTGATGTCGACGCCGTGGTGATGGGTGTGGTGAAGGTGGTGATCGTCGACGAGACCGGCGACGCCGAGGAGGCCACCGACGAGGTTTGGTCGGAGTTCTTCCATCGAGAGGCCACCTGATTGGACGAAGAGAATATTGTTCATGATGATTCTGAAGAATATTATTACATTTAATTTTTATCTCATTTTAATTGAATTAAATTTTGAATTAAATTCTTTATTTTAGAAAAAATGAATACAAATGAAGTGTTGAAAATCGAATGACATCATGTTTTCTATCAACATTGCATCCAATAATGACTAGGAAAACGCATACATTCAGTGACATTTTTGCAATTTCCACTTTTAAAAAGATATACTGACATTATGAGGTTAGCATGGAGATATGGAATTAAATTTTAGTAAATATTTAGTACCATTATAGGTACCGTAATCATTTTATTTGGTTCAACGACGCACTTTTTGCGTCGAATGAATGATTAATGTGATGGTGGGATGATGAGATGAAGGTTTCTCAGGTACGGAAGGAAACGGTCGTGGCCTATATTGTAGATATCCGCATATACGAGCATCCGC
This sequence comes from Brachyptera risi, assembly GCA_964007535.1. Taxonomy (NCBI): domain Eukaryota; kingdom Metazoa; phylum Arthropoda; class Insecta; order Plecoptera; family Taeniopterygidae; genus Brachyptera; species Brachyptera risi. The sequence continues at coordinate 39,116,942 of OZ023331.1, read as the reverse complement.
ATCCGGCATATAAGAGTGCATACATCTTTGATAGTGAGTTGTTATATCTCATAGCTTCCTATATAGTTATGTTATCGGTACTGTCTACAAAAAAGCAATTCAGAAATTAATATTAAAACATGAACAGTTACTTTTCAGTGATAGAAGTAATAGATAGTACATCCAATTCATGTTTGAAATAAATTCGTGGAATTTGAAATATGGTAAACAACAATTCAATATGATATTGAAATCTCCATTTTTAATTTCAGAATTTTGAAGTTAATGGCCATTGAAACTTCAATTGTTATTGTATGAGCGAAGCGAAAACTCAATTCTACTAAACTCGATGAGAGAGAAATTACGCTCCTTGGGTCAGAAGAAATCAGAAATTTGTATGAAACTTGACATAGTTGGTTAGTTATTTAGTTATTATTTATTGATCCCATATTGCATTACAAGTAATATACATGTGTCATCACCTAAACCAATACTGAGTTTCTGAGAAGTGATCGTTTGCACCACTTTTGAGAAAAAAAACGTTTCGGAATTTTCAAAAACCTCATAATAATAATCCAGATGAGAGCATTTGGAAAAAAATTCTCAGGATGAATTCAAAATTTCACGGAACTTGAACCTAAGAATGGTTCTCATTATTCCAAAAATGTACATAAATCGTATCAGCCGTCTTGTAAAAAAATTGTGTATGTAGTATTATATAATTATATCATAAATTAGAAAATTATTTGTTTATATTCATTCAGATTGAGTTTAACGCATAGCACTAGCTGGACTGATGATTACGATCTATTGGCATCAGTGAATGATATATGAGATGATTAGATGAAAGGATTTTCATCAGGTGTTCTCGGATAGTGAGGAGGAGACGGTCGTGGCCTGTTGCTCAGGAAGCATCCCAGTAGTGAATTGAACGACAGAGGAAAACCACGAATAAAACCCTATCAAGATGGTCAACCATGGAGGGAATCGAATATCGGTCTCCTGAATAACGGTTCAGTGTATCAACCACTCGGCCAATCGTCTCAGATTACAAGCTAATTTAAATTCTTTATTCAGTAACTTGGGCTAGTTTTCCTTCTTCTCCCTACACAAGGAAGTTTCAGGTAGAAGAAGCAAGGAAAATTTGGAAGGAAGATACAAAAAATATAGGAAAGAAAAACAAAGAAAGAGACTATATATTTAGATAGAAAATCAGACTTCCCACTTGTTCTTCATTGACTCTTTACTTATCACTATAATTTCACTATGTGTTCAATCAGATATATTATATCTAACTAATTATTTGAGGTGATAAGATTGCCCGAAACTCTGATCCTTCGCCCTCATAGAGAAACCATCACTTAGTTTCAAGTTTCAAATGCGGATAAAAAAAAAGTTCACTTCATTTTAAGGTTTTAACCTAAGATAGTTTGATGCTCATTCGATTAATAGTTCATACAACTTCTACCATGATATGCACCCATGAAAGCCAAGAAGCCATTAAGGATAGTTAAACTAACTCGCTCACAATTTATCGTACATGCAATCTTCCTGAATCATTAGAAAATTACCGATCGTTAACAAAACATGGTATATGATGCGTTACCGAACCACAATTGACTCCCAATTTTAAAGGGTGGATTGAAAAAAAAAAAGATCTGATAGTTTGATTTCAAAACGAAAAATCCACTTCAAAATGAAGATATACGACATAAGCGTATGATGCAGTTTCATCAAATTTGTGAAAGTCCTTGGTCATGATGAGAAAATTCATCCATTTATCACCATGAAAATCTATAATTTCTCAAAACGAGAGCAGGGAATTTATTAATAAGATCGTCAAAAACTAGATTATTTGATTTAATCCGTTCACGAGTGAGAAGCATTGTATGACGTCTCTAAAACGGAAGGAAGAAGAAGGGAACCGGTGACTTTTGGTCTTAACCATCTTATATATATATATATATATATATATATATATATATATATATATATATATATATATATATATATATATATATATATATGTATATATATATATATATATATATATATATATATATATATATATATATATATATATTTATATATATATATACATATATATATATATATATATATATATATATATATATATATATATATATATATATATAAATATATATATATATAATATATATATATATATATATATATATATATATATATATATATATGTAATATATACATATTTGTGTGTGACCGGAATGTTGATTCGACGGTCACAGTATTTGAGAATGATGAATATCATTACAGGGTGAAAAAAGAGGCTTGTGAAGTATTTTAATTAAACTGGTACTATCGATTTGAAACGTCAGGTTTCATTCATGAATCAAACGGTTTCACTCTGAAATATTCATCATTCTCATATATATATATATATATATATATATATATATATATATATATATATATATATATATATATATATATATATATATATATATATATATATATATATATATATTCATATTATATTCAATTCATAAGTACATATTCTATCTACGAGGTTATCAAATGGCAATTAATTTTCGGTACTCTCAAAAATAAATTTGTGACTCTCCACAAGAAACAATGATTTTACTATAAAATTCTCACTCTGATACGCTCGGAAGAATGGATGAGCCATCTGAAAATTATGTGATGTTCAACAAGACATCCTGTTGAGAACGGCGATATGATTTAAAAAAAAAAGGCGAACTCAATTAAATCTAGTTTTCACTTCTGAATTGCACGATGGAAAATAAATGATTCCTCATTATTGTTCTATGATCAAAAACTCATGGTGGTGAATTTTTTTTCTCACAGTGAATAGTCGTTCTTAAGTGCACATTCGAACTGATGAGGCTCAAATTCTGTTGAACAGATTAGATTTTGTTGAGAAAAAAGTTAATGATGTTCGAACGACCAGCGTCATTGCAATTGTAATACATGAGAACCAAAGATCGCTTGAGGGTAGCTGTAAAATGCTCTGCATAAACTCATACTCAACCCTCTGTGATTTCAATATGTCTACTGCTAATATTCAGTATTCACTTGTGAGAAATTACATTAAATTGTGTGTTATCATTTGTACAATTGTACAAATATGTTGTGAAGAGATTTGTACTTCATTTGTTCAAAGAATATTACAAACAACTGATTCCCAACTGATTTCTACCCTTTTACGTAACAGAATGTAACCCTAATGTAAGTCTAGCATCTTTCATTCATGGAAGTTATCTCATACAGTTGAGGAACCAATTTGAAAATCGAATTTGATAGACGAGCATTCGAGTTACGCTATAATCACGGATTGTTGTAAAAGTACTCACACCAAAAATCGTCAATTCAACGTCCAATGATTGCCACCTCATTCTTATCCCCATCTAATATATGTTGGTGCGGTCATTGAGAATCATTTGTAAATTCAAGCAATGAGAAATCAATTGAATGCAATATATCAACATTTTTAAATCACTTTTATGGTGATGATATGATTAATTGAATGATTAAGCTGTCATCGAAGAGAATATATATATTTTTCCCAATAACATTGAAACTTGATTCAAAATCATTGTTTTCCAATTGAGGAAATGGATGAAAGATAAGATCGCTTGCACGGGGCACCACAAGGGCGATCTTACCACAACAATAAAAAATATATATATATAATTATACAGTATGTAGTATAAAATATATATATATATATATATATATATATATATATATATATATATATATATATATATATATAATACAATTTAATATATATATATATATATATATATATATATATATATATATATATATATATATATATATATATATATATATATATATATATATGTGTGTGTGTACAATACACCATTATGCAGAATATATAACATTTGATTTTGAAGTATTCAAACTACATATTAAGTTCAAAACTGTTCAAGACTCACCGTCAATCGGCAGTTTCAGCTTGGCGTTACCGGAAGGCGACCCGACGCCGCACTGATTCGCCGACGCCGCCGCCGCCGCCGCAAAATTCAATTGCCTCGAGAAAATGGCCGGGAATATGTTGAATTGTTGATGATGATGATGAGCGGCAGATGACGAAGACGTGTGATGGTGGTCGCCGGTATCGTTGGGTGGTGCCAGATTTCCTGTACCACCCAGACACAGTGACGAGCCCTTATAATCCAACGTCAGGCCGTGCGGACTTGGGTGCTTAATGGTTACGTATTGTCAAAAACTAATTTGACAGGGAAGTTATTTATGAAATGTTTTTTTTATCAATCACAATGGTTATTGACGTTTGATCCTTAGTATGAATGAAATAAAATTCAGTATCACTTTGCGTCGTACGAACTTGAGTAATTATACCGTCATAAAATTTGTCATATAAATTTTAATCTTGTATTCGATGTTTGATTCAGGATAATATGAAGAAATCTTCACAAGTAATCACAACAGTCACTTTCAATAAATCTTATAGAAATTGTATTGATTCAATTGATAATGATTAGATGAGAGTTTGATGAATATTCTAGGTTTAACGACGGAATATTTCTTGTGATTTGGACAGTTTTTAAAGGTCTGTATTGTTTTCGTTTCTCAATGAATAATTAAATCTAGTGGATATAAATGTGATTACATTCACTAATTTTCACTGATAAATGTACAAAAAAATATGATAATTCATTAGGTGAATTATTTGATCAAAGTTTCCATATATTTTTGTATTGTTCGTTGTATTATAACATCACTTTCATAAACTATCCAAATTCTTCAGTAAATAGATTAACACTGATTAGCTCACGTACATATTTACTTTCATATATTATTTTATGACATTATATCAAAAGAATGTTTGGTATGTATAAACTCCCGTTAACCGGACGCACCGCGACGCTCACCGTAATGTGCCACGATCGGAACTGATTCACGGTTTGAATTTCGAATTCAATTTACAATTCTTACCGCCAGGGGTGGAGGCGCCGGGTATTTTCCATTTACCTTCCCATCAGGATCTTCTCTCACTTTTTATTCTCACCTTCAGCTTCGATTATAATTCAATAACTATAAATCTCGACCTTCACCTTGAAATTATTCAATATTATTCACTCGCAACCGATTGTTATAAATGTCATTATAAAAGTTGATATTGTTGATTAAGTGGAGTTTTATTAACTTCGTCTCACTTCCCTTAACATTATTTGTCGGGCCTCAATAACTCCTATCCCTCGCGTATTTAATGCTGAAAGAATTTCCTAACAGCACCCTATGAAGTCTCGTGCACGATAACGAAAAGTGACTAACGAAATTAAACTCCAGATATAGTATAGACACTTGTTTTATATACTCGTACCTAACCCAACTATTCGGAACCTCCGGGAAACACGATCAAATACATTATGATTTACTATTGTAACTAGACGATTTGACGTCTATTTCCCTTCTATTCAGCCAATGATAAAGTTGACATTAGTATGCTGAGGCTTTGCTAAAATACACGATGCTGATTGGAGGATGCGTTAATAGGATTCCATGGTAACGAGCATTGGGGGTGGTGGATTCAAGATGGCGGCTGCGCGAATGGGGATAAGAACGGTGTAGCGTGCGCTAGAACGTTGTGCTTTGAGGGGTGAGTTCGGGTAAGGGATGGGGGATATGATGGAGGAGCTATGAAAAATTGGTATCAAATGGTGTTTTATTTTTTAATATCCCCTATTAGAGCGAGATTGGAGAATGTAGGTTAGTAAGTATAAATCGGTAGATCATTTTTAATGTGATTTATTATATTTTATGAATGATAAAGTGAGTGTGATAGGAGTATCCATAATATCACAGATAGCGCGTTCGAAGTGAAATGATATTGAATCGTTATTATTTATATTTTTGTTATTGATTATGATGAAAAATTTTGAAAGTTATTTATAATATATAATACTGAGGGAGTCCTATGACGATGAGCCTTCAAACAAATTGTTGACATTCTTCAACAATTTAAAGATGAATTAGAATCAATAACATTGAGCAAAATTTCAATTCAATTACTAATTGATAAAATTAACTTGAAAAAAAGGTTATTACTGATTATCATATTTCAAACAGTACAAAAACAATTTGTCTGAGGAATAACTCAATCAAAATTAATCCAGATGAATTCATGATAGACATATTTTTTCATTATTATTACGTTAGGATTCCAATTAACACCATGTTTTTATTCATACCCGAATGAATTTGTATCTTGATTCCGACTGTACCATAGTCAAGAGCTACTGCTAGAACCACGAGTTTACATTGTTGATGTAATTAACAAGTTAGCAGTTAGCAGCTCTCTGCAATCTTATCTCAAATAGACTCAAAGATGTAACAATTCTTTATTTATGAAGTATGAAGAAGTCGAGGGGGAGAAGAAAATGTTTCCATATATTAATAACATCTGTTGTGGTTTCTCTTTCTCTCTTCATGTCTCTTGATGATGTGCCATTCTCTTTCTCTGTCACTCTTTGTAAAGAGACAACAGTCTTGAGTGAAATAATTAATACAGTCTGTTGTATTATCATATCCATGAGGTTAACAATACAAACCTAGAGAATTAGCATTTTCCCCGGGATGAATTTCAAGACGCATCTTTTGGCTGAATGTATTTTTTATTTTCGTGATGAACAATGAATTGCTCTGAATTAGGTTTTAGTGACGCACTATGATGGTAACTATAAAAAATATCTATTGGCCGCTCTGAATTTTCACATATGAATAAATACATTCTTTAGTCCCCAATTTGGAGTAATTTTCCATGTTAAACGAATCTAAATTTATTGTCATGGCAAATGAAAGCATTAACAAGAGAAATGTATCAGACAGATATTTGGGACCCAAAAAATGATATTTATGACATATATTTTGAAAGAAAAGTTTGAATAAAAATATATGAGAGGGAGAAGTCAATTTCATGAAATATTTCGAATGTCAATATTATATATTCTTAACGATAAAGTACACAACGAAGATCATCAGTGTCTTTGCCAAAACAAGGAGAACAATCAATCAAATAAAACTTATTTCTTGTAACGATTAAGAAATAAGCTGAAAATGTGCAATCACTACAAATTTCGAACACCATTCAATGAAGTAAAAAAAATACATGAATAAATATTCATTTTATTCATAGCCATAACACTAAAACTTGTAGTATCGTCTACAAAAAGTATATCCACAAAACAAAACTTCGAAACGCAAAAAAAAAAAAAATTGACTGAAGTCGAATCTATTCCTTGCCCTAGACTGTGGTCCAGAGTTCCTGATACGTTTCCACCCGACACCCCTCCAGGGCGACAAAAGAGGGTGGTAGGAGGTGAAGGGGGCGAGAAATGTGACGCCACTTGTCAAATCATACAAGGCCCCTGAGGGTGTGTTAGGGTTGGTAGCGGTGTTAGACGAGAAGGCGGGGGGGTGGGGGGGTGGGGGAGGAGGGGGGGGGGGGTCAGTGAATAACCCGCTCGGGTTTATAATAGTGACAACTGGAGACGAACCGTGGACAGGTGTCCCATGGCCCATGTACGATGTGATTTAAATATTGGTACAATGATGACAGATGGGACAGCAAACAATAATGGGACATACGTTAAAGGGTGATTTTACCGAAATTCAATGAAACAGTGAATGAGGGTATAATATACACAATATTTATTGATATAATGAGATGAATCAAGTATACTGTTGAAGATACATATCATTTCAAAATTCAAAGTATAAATAATTCAATTTATGAACGAGTTAAAGTTAACTGCATTCTTTTAACTACGTTTAACTGTTTGATTTTTAATAAACATTATATAAGCTATAAATATTCAACTAGGGCTGAAAGGGTATAAATCTACATATTAATAATCGTCCGAATTCGATTTTTTGGATTATTATTCGATTCTAATGAAATAATTAGCATAATATTCTAATGGTCACAAATGTTGTTTTACAAAAAGGTCATTCTAGATTTATATATTTTTTTTTTTTTAATAACATCGAAACTTGATACAAAATCATTGTTCCCCAATTAAGGCTAAGGATGAAAAGTAGGATCGTTTGGACGGGGCACCACAAGGGCGATCTTACCACCCCATTTTAAATATTTGAAACTAATGAAGTTCAACACCAGGGCTGCGCTGTCGGGGACCATAACTTTTCGCCGCAGATAAAAGTCTTCCAGTTTCCGAAAGTCCGGAACACATTATAAGTAAAAACCGTTTCTGTGATATATATCCGGACATTATCAGCATTGGTATCAAGAGTAAACAAAACACACGAATGTTGATATCTTCCACTTTGAACTAAGTCTCTTTGGCAATGATCACTTCTTCTCGTCAACAGAAAATGTAAAGTTCGTCATTGTACAAAATGGAAAAAAAAAGTGAGTGATAGGCCTATAATGTATGATTTATAGAATACTAAATGAGTATATTACATTGATATAAATAGTGAACGATTGAAATGAACCAATAAAATGTTGTATAATCAATCATTTCACAATTATAGCCTCAATGTCATATTGTTATTTTAAAACTAATGTTAATGTCAGAATAATCATTGTGAATACAATACTTAACTGGTAGTTGAAGCTTTTCTTATGCTGATAATTCCGGCAATTAATCAATTTTTTCACTATACCAATAATAACGCGTACAGAAATATTTTCAGTAGCATTTTGAGTAAGTTGTAGGTGAATAAACATGGGTATACTTATTTTTCAGATAAATCTTACACAGTCACAGCTGTATGACGCTGTCGAATGAATGCAAAATATATTTATATTCAAAATGCAAACGCAACGAAATATTCACCCCATTTCTAAGCATCACATCTATCTACTAGGTTTTCATGTATACTCGCAAGAATATTAATTTTTCTGCAATTGGTATTGAATTATTTACAGAGCATAAATATTTTACATATCGTGTTTGAATGCGCTTGTTTCACTCACAGGAAAGTACGTGGATGCATGTTTTCATGAGTAAAAAAAAAATATTAAAAAAACATTTTTGTACATTTTTATTTTTCTGTAGTAAAAGCATAGAATAGAATTACCGTTCCGCATGCTCAGAGAGTACACTATACTGATTTTCAATGATCGTCATGAATAATGTTGTATTTCAAATTGTCTCAATTACACGTACATGTTTTTTGAAACCATTTTTAATTCAAAAATTTGAAGAAAAAAATTTTCAGTCGATACAAAATATCTGTTGTAGAGAATTATTTTTTTCGTAGTATCATCAAATACTTCAACAATGATTTCGAAACATTACTATGTTTTTTTTCACCATTTTTCAAAATAGTCATCAGCTATGCGAATAAAACAAATTAGATTAATTATAAATTATCAAAATATATTGAACTTCAAATTAATCTGTAGCGAAAGATGATTTTTGTTTATTTTGCTGGTACATGGAAAAACGCGACCAAATTTTTCTTCGTATTCGGTTTTTCAGCTTGATATCAATTCACACTTTCGTTGTGATGCATCAATTACTGATTAAAAATACTATAATAAATTAAGTAATGTCTGTCAGAAGTAGTATATGTCTCATTTTTGGATTGATGAATAGCCTTCAAATGTGGATAATGTATATAATTTGGTCAAAAAAAAGTTATCTGAATTTATCGATTATCATTAGCCTGTGCAGTACTTATTCTTTCAATTTTTAAACCACTCATGATTGTTATAAATTATTATTGTTATAGAACTTTTGATTATTGAATTTTCATTGTTGACTGTCTGAATATCATGTGAGTGATCAATTTGAGGACAATAAGCATATTATTATTATTCATTTACATTGGATTCACCGATGCACTGTAATGGTAGTTATAAGATCTGTAGTCTTCGGATAAATGGTGAATGAGATGAAGGGATGTTTAAACCATTTCTTAAGTAATAAGAAGGACAGTGGAAAGAAATCGGTCGTGGCCAATATAGTAGAAGCCACCCCGGCATGAACCTAACCTATAGAGGGAAACGAGGAAAACCCCTTGGAAAGATGGACAGTGACGGAGATTTAACGGATGTTCGATATGTCCCCCTCATCTTCCGGATCACACAAAGCGAGTGCGTTACGAACTAAGCTACATGTGAGTAAATGGTTCAATAAAATTCTAATATAATATTCTAATATTGAATATCCAATATTCATAATACTTTGAATGAATAATTTTGATATCAATCAGACCGACTACAAGTCTTGTAACAACCAAAAGATGCCGCTTCAAAACGTTTTTTCTAACTCATCTTCAGCCTTAATCGGGAAACAATTATACTCCAGGACTTGGATGTAGACGAATATATATATATATATATATATATATATATATATATATATATATATATATATATATATATGTATACAGTTACACTGAAGTTACACAACCACCGACCAGACCTGTGGTTATTCGGATAATTATAATGAGTAATTTAAATACTCGGATTTGAAATATTTGTGAAAAACTGATCGGGACAAACATATAAAATCAAATGAAATATCGAAAAATATTCTTTATAAATATTTTCGAAAGAGTTTTTAAAAACCTCTCTACTTTTTCCACATGAAAGAGATGCAACCCCCGATAATGGACAATTTCAATGTATATAGATTTTAATGATTATGTACTCTATTTTTCCTCCGACATACCAAACAGCATATTTGATTACAATGCATCCGATCCATCAATAAAGAATGTCTCCAATATAACATACCCTATATCATAACCATGCATGTGTATCAATGTACAAATCCATACAAACTAATCGTGAATAAATTTACATACATCAATACTAATGTGGGTAGCTAGTTAGTGGATAGCTTACAGTAGGATATTTAGGGATAGTCTTACTTGTAGATCAGAGATTAGATATCTAACCAAAGGGTTTGTGTCAACTTTATATATATATTATTGTGATGGTGAGATAGGATTGTCCATTGGTCTAGCTAATAGGCTTGCCAGTAGGTGCAGAGCATCTGTTGGTTTTAGATATGCTTTTAGCATGTCATTTGAATGCATGGTAAACATCTGCGTTGAGAGATTTTACAATACAGTACTATATATTTATGTTTGGTAGGTATAATTAAAATGACCAGTAAGGTTCAGACAATTCAGGCACTTAGGTCCAGATTCAAGTCCTGCCAGGCCTGGATTTTTGTGAATATACTTTCGCCCATCACTACTTTTTCGTTTTATTATCAACCTCTCATTCGTTAATACTACTTCATAATACTGCTGTTGGTGAGATTGTTGAGCATAAATTCTAAAAATCAAATTAATAAATTAATAAACAGATAAATAAACTAAATAGAACAACAAAGTATATATTAGATAGTATTTCATCATTTCATCATTTCCAGTTGACATACATCATGTTGAGATGAGATTCTATAAATAATATAGTAGTATGTGTTAACTACGAAAGTTTGTAAAATGAGGATATGAAATTGAGTTGCAATTAAATGTCATGCTGGAAAATCAGGTTCAAAAGTAGACTTGGCTTTCTAGATCTCGTAATTTTACCACAATCTCGTAATTTTACCACAATCTCGTAATTTTACCATAATCTCGTAATTTTACCATAATCTCGTAATTTCACCACAATCTCGTAATTTTACAATAACCTCGTAATTTTACCATAATCTCGTAATTTTACCATAATCTCGTAATTTTACCATAATCTCGTAATTTCACCACAATCTCGTAATTTTACAATAACCTCGTAATTTTACAATAACCTCGTAATTTTACCATAATCTCGTAATTTTACCATAATCTCGTAATTTCACCACAATCTCGTAATTTTACAATAACCTCGTAATTTTACCACAATCTCGTAATTTTTACCACAATCTATCACAATTTTATTGTTTCCTGTTCATCAATTTCAAGTTCGACTCGGTCACAGTTATTCCTGTTTTTGATAAATATTGTGAATAAATATCTGCATCAATGAAACCAAAGTATTCGACTTTGTAATGAGATCATCCATAGAACACAGAAAAACATGATCCGAGGTTGAATAGATGATAGAGTAGATTATAAGGTAGATAAGGTACCGTAATTTCCATTTTCGTTTTTACGAAAAATGAAGTGTTCATGGTAGCTCATGCAGATAATCGATAAATTGCTCGATTATCTGAGATGGTAGTAGGTCTACTGTGGGTCATTGCAGACTCATACTTCAGTTGACTAGATGTGCTTCTGATTCAAAAGTGTTCAAGTTTCAAAACTTCAAAGAGTTTCAAGTTGGTACAATTGATATATGAATATTTTTTCCAAGAAGTATTATCGTTGCAATATAAAATAAGTCGTAGTATTAAAACGAATTCCGAATTCATAATTGATAATTTGCGAGTGCTTATATGAAACACATTTGAGTCACAGAAAAATAATGATACGATACATTTACAAAACAATGAAAACCATACAATTTTGGGTTCTTAAAAATCCCGTTTAGGTTGCCTCGTCCGAACGATACTACCTTCCATCCTCAGCTTCAATTTTTTGACAATGATTTTGAGTCAAGTTTCGGTGTTCCAAAAAATATCGAAATACTTTTTGAATTCAATTCAATTAATAATTTGACGTCATAAAATTAATCTATATAACAAAATCATCATAATTTCATCGAAAAAAATATTTTCTGTATGCTTAATCATTATCTCACAGCAGACCTACAACTCGTAATACGACTGAATCGATCGATATATCAAAGCTACCCAGATTCAGGTCGAGAACCACATGATCGATATAACTCGCATATCGCTGTGTATACCATATCGCATCGCTTATCTGCATCCCTCGTGGCTATAATATTATAACCGTAGTTGGTTTCATTCATAGCCTAAGGCAGTTACGGTGGTATAATTAGTTATTCAAATGGAAGCTACAACGCAATATAATTTCTAATTGGATGTTGAATAATAATTAAACTTGGGGAATGATATAGTTTCAGGTGGGGGAGTTGATGTTGAGGTATGAGGAATTTTTAATATTATTATCTTTTTGATCAATATCTTCATCACACTCCATATATATGACAAATTTGATTATTATTCTCTTGAAGATTCGTGAAATATAATTCCTCGTCGACAAAATAGGCCTATGTATAGAAAGAGAGAACTTTGACACATAATTGATTTGTTCAAATCTTTTAGTTACGAATTTTCACATCTTTCCATATTTTCACATATTTTCACATATTTCACAAATACTCATATTTTCAAAAAGAGGAAATGAACAGGTTCAAATAAACACTCACTTGTTTTTACCACTACTACCGACAGTTATATAAACTTGAACACGGCTTTGAAAACAATTCTATTAATCGATATACTTTATGAACATCACTTTTCGAAAATATGTTTGATATAGCAATAGTAGAAGTAGCGAGTGTTTCTTGAATTTTATTACTTGAAACACTTATTTGAGTAAAATCACTATATTGGGATATAAACATGACAATTCATCGATAATTCATCAAATTCATCGATAATTATCCATCTCTATGAGTCTCGTGATAATTCACAAATCCATCAGGTTCAAAGAAAAGTGCCTATACGATCCAGAGTTTCCACATGAATCAATGATGTAGGTGTGAATGTATAATGATGTATTCTAGAAAGAAAAAGGTCGATAAAAAAGTCAAGAAAATGGCAAACATATCACCATAAATTTAGTATATTTGTATAGCTATGGCTACACAATATAGCTTTTTATTGTTTTTTGGGACAATTCTTTTCAGGGTGAAATTTTGATCAGAATCACAAGAACACATTTCAAAAGCATTGAATTTTGATGGCAATAACAATATTTCTATATGAATATTTTTCAATTATTTTGTAGATAGACGACATCTTTCTTCTGTGGATACAACGTCGCTATAATAATTACGGTCAAACATATAGAATACTTCTTGATTTAGTTTCATCCTTAGTATCCAGTTATATAGAGTTTCATCCCTAATGGTTTTTCTGCTAGTTGATTCTAACAAGTATAGTATCTGAGATTCTCATGATGGATCTCTGATGAATATGATGAATATTCATGATAACTAAAAAGTATTCATTTCAATGAATCAAAGGCCTCGATGGATTATAAGTTGAACAAAAAATAGCACAGTAAAACAATAGAAATTGGAAGAAAGTGAAATAAAACTTGTGTCAGTGTCTGAAATAATCATTGGGATTATATATATATATATATATATATATATATATATATATATATATATATATATATATATATATATATATATATATATATATAATGAATGAATGAATATTGTGGTTTTAAGGCGCATCGACAGCGAGGTCATTTAGCGCCTGTCAATACAAGTTGATGAACAAAAAGGTATATATATATATATATATATATATATATATATATATATATATATATATATATATATATATATATATATATATATATATGTATGTATATATATATATATATATATATATATATATATATATATATATATATATATATATATATATATATGCCAATAGATAATAATTGCTAACAATTTGAGAATAAGTTCGAATTCACCATTTAAAAATACATCTTATCATACAAAATATTTATTCATCTCAGCAAATATGAATCTCAACTCTTTTTCATAAGCATCTTGCACATATATTTCACCACTCGACAAAGAAAAATATCCCATACCACCCTCTTGCCAAATCCGTGGCCCTCCCCCCCTCCCCCCCTCTCCCCACCCCCCACGATTCTCGTATACTAATTCTTATGTCTATGTGCATGCAATACGTTGCATTGGGGTACAGAATTGCGCAGATAATTCATTTATCGAAGAGAAGCGCGGCACTTTTGTTCGACGCCGCATCACCGATTGCTGGGGGGTGGTCATCGCTATTCACCCCCCCCCCAGCCACCCCCCGTACAGAACCACCCCCTTCCCCACCTCTTATCCACTCTGGTGGGGGAATGAGGAGGGGGGGGGGGGTGTTATTCATGGTACGTACGTGGAGTCATTTACATTCTAGTGGAGCCGGAAACTGTACACATTACACACATGTACAGACTCTTCAAAGTATATTTTTCTGTGACGTTGGTATTGAAGTCTTTCTGAATAATAATGGTATCAAAATCCATCGAATGATAGTAATCATATCACACAATTTTTTTAAGAAATGAACATTCTTTCAGACTGGACATTTTCTAATTTTGATAACATTTGAAATAATTATTACATCTTTTTTTCTCGAATTGGCACCGATTATCACTCGAACTGACCAATATCTTTTTGATGACAGTTATCATATGCTCAATGACATCAGACCAATACCTTCATGGTTGAAGCGTTCTACTGGTAGTGGACAGACTCAGATTCGATTCCCGATTGAGGCGTACGGAAACCGTATTATAACTCCATTATTTCTAGGGTGAAAATTCTTCCCACAAAGTTAATATTACTGGTTTTCGCGATATTTTCTCATTCACAATGTAATTCTAAATTGGGATACGAAAACCATTTTAGAACTAGTACAAATATAGTGTATATATACTGTAGATTGGTATTAGTAATAACCTGACCGAATGAACTAGTCATATGGGGGGGGGGGTATGTTCAGGCGGTAGAGTATGAGTGATGTTCAATGAGTGGTGAGGAGGGGGAGGGGGGTTGACTACGCTCATCCGCTGGGTGACATCTGAAGTGGGTTTGGCTCCTGCATTGTGCAGCCAATTTGTAGCCCACCTGTCATCACTATGACCATCACCCCCCCCCCCCTTCCCCCGCCACAACTCAAAGTCCCCGGGGTGTGCATCAATCTGTAACAACCGTGATGTATGACATTATAATATATTGAATATTTATCAGATGTGTAATGGATGTTGAGAAGGGGGGCGGGGGGGGGGGAGGATTGAGACGTCAAAATATTACATGGTCATTTGTAGGGTTTTTTATTGCAAGAAATGTGTCATTTTTGAGTGGGATATATTTGAAGAGGTGAAATACTCATGATACTCACAACACTCACAACATTTACATATGAATATGAAAAACGCAAATATCACAAATATGAATATTTTGGTTGATATAATAAAAAAATATAGCACACGTATAGTATAAATGGACCAGTGACTAGCATGATGAACCATCAATAAGGCGACCGGTGTTCGATTCTTCTCATTATCTGCAATCGCTTCTCCTGATTTTTTTCGTCAGTCCATGGGAGTCGATTTAGTGAAATATCAGTTTGTTGGTGATAACTTTGAATGGTATGAGATATCAAAATTCGAATAGGAAACATCTGATAACACAACCTTCCAACTCTTCTTCCCAGTATCATCCACTGACGCCGATAGATCTTATATATATTATATCTTTCATATATTTGATATCTCACATCTCAATTTCAATTCAATTTTTAAATCTTTTTATTCTTCATCTCTACAGAACAGGAGAACAGAGAACAATACAGACATTAATAAAGTGAACCAAATATATACATGTAGATTAACATTTCAAAATCAGACAAGAAGAAAAAAAGAAGCCCGCGTAAGAGCTAAAATATGAAACTAAATCCTATATCTTATATCTTTATATAACTGTATCTCATATCTTATATCTTTTATCGATAGATCTTATCGGTCATCATATTTTGCTGACAGTTGATGATCATCGCCGATAGGCATCATTACAGTATGTCGTACAACTCAATATAAATAAATCAGCATTAATATTGAATCATAAATTAATGTGGATGGTGAAATGAACTATTTCCATCGATGAAAATGGATTTTGTATCAATTGGATGCGTTGATTTTCAATGGAAAACACAATTGCATTCGATTTTAAATATTTGCGTCCTGAAAACTTAATTTGTAATAAAGTATTGAAACGTACGGTTGCGGTCATAAAAAGTGGTCGGTCAATTCACGTTGAATACATTCTGAAGAATAAACTGAAAACTAGAAGTCAACGTGCATACGCACTCCATGCATAGTCTATATTAAAAACCAGCTAAGAAATGTGTGTAGATTTTTTCAAATTTCAATTTTGGAAAAACTACTTAATGTGACCTCAAGTGTACCAACTACCAAGTTCGGTTATAGCATACAATATATATGCCCAGTGGTTAAATTCTCACAGATTTTATCATTGAGAGAAACATTATCTTGTACTCTAATCTACTTGCGTCTCAGCTCCCAGTTACTAAGTTACTAGTTAATTGTGATGATATAATTTATCTGGCTATTTACTCAAAATGCCGAATTTTTTTAATCCTATAGAAAATTGTATTTTCATTCATATAAGCCATAACAGATATTGTTACCGACAATTTTACTATAATATCAGAATAATGGTGTAAATTGCTGTGAAGAGGCTTCAACCTATTCTATTATTTGTGAAGTATGAATGAATGAATAGTATGAAGTGTACAGTTGACTCTTAATCACCGTACATTAAAGTGTACTTCCACTAAAATACGTGTAATAAATAAACAAAATATCGCAAACAATGTGCAGAGAGAGAAAGAGATAGAATGCGCTTACTGTTATCAAGTGCCCTGAGGGTATATATATATATACACGGATGAGGAGAGCGGGGTGGAAAGAGGGAAGGTGGGGGTGGGGGTTATAATGGGGAATTGGGGGCTTAATAAGGGGTGAACAGTACTATGAAAGACCCAGGGGGTGTAATTTAAGGGCGAATGAATATACAAGTACTCACTTCAAATACTCGACGTGATTATTAGCCGACCGAAACCTGATTGAAAGTCATTGAAATGTACGAATGCGTGATATTTGGAAGATTTCTCTTTTTTTTATACATTTAGTTTTGATGATAAAACTATTGAATATATAATGTGTTCATCAATGTGATCGAAAACGTCCAGCGTGGGGCTAAATGATGAAATTTCAATAAATAATTCGGGAGATGCAGGTGGAAAATATTCAAAAAACTGAGTCAAATTTTGTAAAAACACATTTGGAAACATTGAAGGTTTATTATTGAGGAACAGAATTTTTAATCAGGTATTTTCGACTCATATCCAGCTACATCATTGATCAACACCATACATATGCATTTACATCGTCTACACATTTTGTGTTTATGTATTCAACATCAAAAATCACATCATTTCCATTGATTTATAATATCGAAAAAAACACAAAGTCATTTTTTCTCATTGAAGCTAAGAAAGACAAGATAGGATAGTTCGGATGTGGCACCACTTGAGCGACCTTGTCATCCCAGTGCAAAACTGTTCATTTTTTATATATATATATATTTACTATTTAGGTTGTTTCGAATGTTCTCGCGGTCAAATGTAGATATTGAACTCTTTTCTCCGGACAACCACGTTTGCTCTTTTGGATACAGTTGTTACAGCAACGGATCTTTTCAGATCCAACAACTGTATCCAAAAGAGCAAACGTGGTTGTTCCGAGAAAAGAGTTCAACATTTATATTTATATATATATATAATTTTTTTTTTCTCTTTATGTAAAGTATACGATATACTATGAATGAATTTGAAATTGACTCTTTCAGAAGACTTTGCAAGATATAGAACTTTTCAAAAGAGATCCATATTGTAATTGAAAACGTACAATTTTCAATAGATGTAGAAAGTGCGTTTCGAGATACTAAGATGAGAAGTATTTCAGAAAATAACTTTGAATATAGTCATTAAAATGATGTGTGATGGAACCAGCGATAAATATCAAAGTAAGCGCATCACGTTCGAACCGATTGACTATGGAAAATTACATCACTTCTAGCCCTGATCCAATATTATACATTTTCTTTCAATTTCTTTCATCGTTCCATATTTGAAAAATGAATACAGAATATCAATCAAAACATCATTAATTGGCGATCCACTCCAGGTGTCAAGAGAAGAATAAATGTCAATCAAATTTGATCCATATTACAGAGTTGTCAGAGTAATCATAGGTCTACAATTGAACAATCACAATATTTTGACAGCACATTTGATTCAGTTTCGAAGGTCATCTTCATAAATATGTCATACGTATATAATAATGTTAAATTTGAGAGTATTCATGAAAATTATTGATTATATAGCAGACTGTAAATATTATCTCACACTTGAGAATGTTTTATCTCCCCTATAATCAAGTAAAACGGTTGACAATACCAAACATTCAATATTGTATTGTTGGTACCTATATTTAAATATAGCCTTCTGATTGGTTGTCTCAATATTTTGACACTTGACATGTCAGCACGCATGCGCGTGTTGTGGGGACGGCTCGTGCCGCGAGTTATAACTAACCAAACGATCGCACGTGGCGCCACTTAAGTCTGACACGTGACGACGCCATTGTTGTTCTTGTTGTACACGCTCGTGGACTTTTTGTGTATATCTATATATATATATATATATATATATATATATATATATATATATATATATATATATATATATATATATATATTCATTCATATACTTTTATTATTTGTATTCATTCATATTCATATATTATATATATATATATATATATATATATATATATATATATATATATATATATATATATATATATATAAATATATATATATATTTCGGGTTCACCGACGCACTGTTTGATCTACGATCTATTGGCGTCGGTGAATATTGAAATGCACGGAATAATGTGATGAAAGGTTATTTTACTAGGTGTTTTTGGATAGTGAGAAAGAGTTGGTCGGGGCCTGTGGTTGAGAAACCATCCCAGTATTGACCTGAACGACAGAGGGAAATCCCTGTCAGGATGGTTGAGCATGGTGGGAATCGAGCCCCGGTCTCATGTATGATGGTCCAGTGTGCTGGTCACTCGACCACTCGTTTCACTCATTCGTTTGTAGTAGCTGATCGAAACTGTTGTTCTCATAATATTGATCATGTTAATTAGTATTTAAAAAAAAAAAATTGGAGAAAAATATATTTCAACAATTTTTTCAGATGTTGAATGAAGCCGCAATTAGGTGGCCTACTCAGAATAAATGTTCTGGAATAACTTGTTATGTGTGAACTCCACGTGTGAATTACTAATCTTCTTAAAAAAAAACTTTCTGCGACGTTGGTCCCAAACAAATTCAATACGTGAAGTTTTAGTGAAAATTGGAGGTTCATCTTTAAGAACAATGCGTTTGAAATTGAGAGATTGAGAAATGTTTGGAATGAAAATTGAAAAGTGAATATTTTCCAATCTCAATTCGTTCTGTTCCTCCAATTTCAGAATTTTCAGCGATAAATACAAATTTTTCAGAAAATTTTTCACATTTTCATGATTCCTCATTTCAGGTGAAACATTTTTTTTTTTTTTTTTCGTATATTATGCAGTTGTATCACCTCTTGGTCTTGAAGAGATATATCTTGATTTAATCAATTCAAAAAATTGAAACCAAGCATTTTAGCTTGGACTCGCAACTATAATTCAATACTGACCTGAGAAATATGTTTGTATTCTCTCCATATTTTTGAGAAAACTGAGAATACGCCATAAGCTGATACGGTACTGAAATTGGTGATTATTCACAGAATTTTAATTAAATAATCGTTATAAATTATGATTCAACACAACCATTGAATTCCAGTTTTTACAATCGCCAAATATCAAGAACGATGATCGAAAATGAGGCATTTTGGATTCAATAGGTTCAAACGTAGTCCTTTGATCGTTTTCACTGTTTTTAGGTTCACCGCGTGTAAGATTTTCACAGTTTCAAGGTTTCATCGCTCTAATGGTTTCAAAACCTGAACTAATGGAAAGGCTTACTAGCTCATGCAATAATTCACGATCGTGTTCATTTACAATACTAGAAGGTGAATGTTTTACAATTCAAACTTTCATTACTATACCAAATGATTTATTCAGTTCTATTTGTTCACTTTTATACAAAACTCTCGCTCAATTCTTCTGAATATATTTCCAACGTACGCTATGCAATCCATTACAATTGACAAATATATAATAGAGAAATAAAGTTTTCATTATACGAGTCAACGGCGTGGGTTGTCACAACAAATAAAACATTCATATAATTTAGGGGGACGTTTGCAGACGACCGAAAACGCTTGACTCGTAATTAACTGAACTGTTCAACAAAGAAGACTAATTGTGGTCGTGGTGCGAATTAAAAGGAGGGTCTAATTTGAAGTGATGAGTTTTTATTTTTCGTGACACAATGATAAAAATATGTATGAACGCTTTTTTTTTTTGATACCGTGAGAATGATGTTCACAGCGGATTCTTGGGGGGAGAGATTTTTTCTCAACGTTAGTCAGACTTTGTATATTTTATTTTATATAAAAGTATATAATTATATGGATTGACACTTAGGACTACAAGAGGAAAAAAAGAGAGAAGTTTGTATTTTAAAAAAAAGAAAATTCTGCTGCCACACAGAATAATATTCAAATTGATAGAATAGGAAAGAAGGAATTAAGAATTTAATTAGATAATAATTCAATACTTTCAACGAGCTACTTGCAGAATTGATGAGATGAATAAGAAATATGTTTAACCAGGAAAAAGCAACACATGCGTTATAATCATGTCATTTATGTTAATTATGTCAATGTCAAAACAATTATGTCACTGCCTTCCTGTTCAATTTATTGCTCATTTCAACCGTTTTATCATTTTATTGGTTATACCTGTTGCATTTCTCAATAGGTTTTTTGATAACTCCAATTGATGTGAAAAAAATACATTATATTACATCAAATTTTTCTCAATAAAACGGCTGTTCCAATTCATATGAAACCTTGAAACAATGTGTATCATATTTCATCAAAATCTCAAGAGAATTTGAATTCATTTGAGAAAATATTTTGACAAATTCTCTCTTCCGGGTTATTCTTGTTTTTGTTTTTTTTACTTCTAGTTGTTTTCTCCTGAAAGTGACGCATCCGATTGGAAATTCACAGTATGGAATTATTTGATGACACGTATGTATGCCAAATTTCAATCCAATTTGTGATCCGTCTTACTTATGGAACGCGAACAAAAATGAAATTAAATGTTCATTATTTCAGTATGGTAAAATTGAGTCTTCACTCCGCTCATTCAAAGATCGAAAAATGATATAAAAATTGTATGAAACATAACAGTTCCTCATTCAGACCTACATAAGTCTATATTGTATGAATAATTTGAACTCACGCTAAAACTGTTCTTTTCTCCATATTGTAAGTGTATTTGTACAAATAATGAATTATCGTTTTGACTGAAATTTGTAAAAATGATAGGGCCTACGATGATAATTTCTATTTTTTCATTTTTTCTTATATCATATTATATCATATTATATTTCCCAATTGGAAAAAATATTGATTTTTCATTGTCAATTTTTTTTTTTTTTATTACATCAAAACTTGATACAAAATTATTGTTCCCCAATTAAGGCTATGGATGAGAAGTAGGATCTTTTGGACGGGTCACCACAAGGGCGATCTTACCACTTCATTTTAATTATTTAAAACCAATACTTCAACACCAGGACTGCGCTGTTGGTGACCATAGCTTTCCGCCGCAGATAAAAGTCTTTCAGTTTTCGAAAGTCCGGAACACATTATAAGTAGAAACCGTTTCTGTGATATAAAATCATTATCAATCATTGATTAATAATACCAATGATGACAGCATTGTGAGTAGATATAGCATTAGCCTCTATCTATATTGGAGGAGTTAATTATGGACGTTCATATTTCATACATTGTTTTGATAATATACGTGGTTCCGAAGAATAGCACTAGAACACATTCTAGATCATAACCAGTCCATATTGTTTCCAAAATAGGTATATTTTAAGAGAAAATGTATGATTTCACCTTTCATTTCTTGAGTTAAATAGACCATGAAACCATTAAATATTATTTTCAAGGATTTAATAGTCACAAATTATATAAAATAGAAATAACACGATAATATTATAGCTATCTGATGGAATCCGAAAATTTAAAATTAAACAATTTCAAATTTCATAAAAGTATCATGGGTGATCATAACTAGAGCATGCCATGTGACAAGCCTATGTGAGAGAAACGTGGGAGCATTCTGCACATTTTTGTATCAATTTTGAAATCGTCTATCAAAAGGAAATTTTGTTTCACTTTCAGGTATAAAAATTATTCAGCAAAGTACTGTACGAGAATACAATATTGGCGTACCTTCGAAAAAGTTTTTGTTTTTTCAATTTATATTCAGATAATTTCTTCTGAATTGAATCAAATAATTTCAACTTTAGTATCTCGTCGCTTATGAGACAAAAGAAGTACAATTTTATAACTGGAATAAATTCCATTCATCTAGTATAACTAAATGTATAAAAGCAATTAAAACAATCCTAATCAATTCACACATACGTGACATAAGATAATTTCGTGAGCATAACATATTTTCCATCCAATATCAATTATAACTACGAAGTGAAACATTTACACATATTTTACATAATAAATCGTCGACGCGAACATGTCACCAGCTCCTCTCTAAACTTCTCTCCATTCCCTCAACGTTCAAATGTAGTTCTTGTTTGTCGCCGTAACTATCTTGTCTTCGCTCATAATCACTAAAAGCGACTTACTTTTGATAATATTCCCAACATACAGAAGCCTGCACACCATCATCTTCATGTCTTAGAGACGTAAGGGTTGGTTAGATATAGGGGTGTGTCTCTCTCTTCAAGTCTAGCTAAAGTTTCAAGAAGAAGTTCACGATCTAGATGAAGGCAGGAGGAGGGGGGGTGAGTGGGTGGAGAGAGAGAGAGAGAGGGGATAGGGGATTTAGTCACGTGATGCAAGGGGAATGGGAAGCCTGAGGCTCCGTCAGAATTCTCTTGGGAAGAGCCGGCACATGGAAAAGCGCTGGGAAAGAGGGCTACAAAAAAATAGTTGAAAATTGAAAATGATGGTATAAAAGTATACCGGGCGAAGATGACAGAGTTTAGGGGAAGAAGGTAATGGAAGGTATGGGGGAAAAGGGGAGATAAAAAGGGGTGGGGAGTAGTCACGATGGAAATAATCAGGAAAAAAGTAAATGAGATATATTTGATGGTGAAAATACTGAAGCGAAAATTAATTGCGATATGATAAGTTAAAGGGAGAATGATATAAAAATGTATATTATAAGTAGTAATACATCTTTGTCAGAAAGTTTTTCCGAGATCTAACATCAATTTGTAGAAGATTGAAAATGTAATCGAGTTAAGTGAAAGACAATATTAATTCTGAGAAATATGTTTGTCGCGCTACATGAAAGTGTTTCTTTTTGAAGTCAAGTACATTTTTTCACTTTAAAGACAAACGTAGTTCATTAATTTTTGCCGTACTCACGCAGGAATGGACTTCATATAAGTGAGAAATATCAATTAATTCCTGAAAGTAAATTTTGAATTTCAATCACTTTAATGCAATAATTATTGATGAAATGGATGAAATCATGGAATTAAATATATGTCGAAGAACTATTTCATAATAGACGGTATTTTTAGATTTAAAAAATGACATTGTGATGGGAGTTAATAGGCCTACTGGAATAGAGAAAACCCGGCACCTCCACCATTTCAGACTCGAGTGTTTCATAGCACACAAGTCATAGTCAATTAGGTTATAGATATTTATTACCTTATTTATACACGTTACTCCTGCAGCCAATAGCGACATATGCTCGTTCCTACCTCGAAGGCCATATTGGATCTCTCCAAATAGCTTCCAAGCATTTTATCACTGATATATCTACAATACCGGGGAAACTCCCCGGTCTGCGGAGCGGTGTGAAGCTACTGCAGAGACACAAATATGTACGACTGCTCAATATTGAGTGACGTAACTTGATAATATATATCTATGCACACACCAATTCACACCAACTCCACATTCCTTTCAACAGCTATTAATTAACAGCTGAAATAATATTTGAGAATACATTTTTACAAGATTCAGTATGTTCCACATAAAGAGTACCAATAATCTGACTGACACGAATATCATACGTAGATATTGTAGTGGTGCGGATGGGTTCAAAAATTATGTACGAAAAATTATATGACTCATAATGATCAGTCATATACTCCACAGTAATTAACTTGACGGATAAACTGTAATATAATCTATAGTTCTATCTATTGTATTTTATATTCGGTATTATTATGCTTCGTATATATATATATATATATATATATATATATATATATATATATATTCATATATTATGAATATATGTACATCTATTGGGCATGTATATTTTTGTATACTTGATATTTTGATAGAAATATTAGAAACATGGACAAACAATTTTGTTCTCATATTTCCATATCAACTTTGGAATACCAAATCGGTGAAAAATAACGCATTATAGTTGTAACATTTTTACTTACTATAGCATAACCTTCATAACAACATTCATCCTTTCTGTATACAAAAAATGTTTACATCATCACCATATTGTTTAAAAATAACCCTTTCACATATTCAATTCTATTACCGCACAGGGAAACACATATTCAGTCATGTTGGGGGGAGGAGGGAAAGGGGTGAGAGAGGGGTATGACTGAACGAGCGATAAAGAGGAGACGAACGAAGAGTTAACGAGAGGTAGTCAGTATTTTCGCAAATAATCCATCTGTGGTGTATTTTATACCCGCTCTCTTTTGCTCACTCTACTTTGAAGCTCGCGTAGCTTAAAGTGCTCCGAGTAAAAACACTGATGATTGATTACTGAAGCGCTGCGTCGGGTAAAGTGTGCACTAACTCACTAAAACTGGCTGACTACGTTCATCTCTATGTATATATACATATACCTATTACCTTCCTCTAAATATTTTAACTTTATGCTTTATACCAACCTATGAGTTTATTAATTAGTTTCTAATTGGCATCGCTCTATAAAAGCGTACAGTCAGCTTATTTTCCACATTCCTTTTCCCTTCCCTTAGGGGCAATAGAAATCATGTAAGTTATTAATTTTTAATATATATAAGTGAGGGTTTCAATTAATTTTGTATGATGATGTTATCATTAAAGTTGGAAACCATGAAAATTAGAACTGGCAGTTCAATTATACAAATTTGATCATGTCTGATAGTCACTTCAAAGTTTTTGGTTTCTTACGATCATTTTATTGTAGTATTCAGAATACTGTTTTCACGACATGCTGATAATTTTCTATTCCGTTTTGAAATAATAATCAACTTCGTTCGTTCTTTATAAATTAACAACAATACTTTGTAATTTCAGATCAATACTGAAATTACGTGATGCCACTTAATGCTCTGTAAACATATTACAAGAACTAGATGTTGAAAAGGTCTCTTCAAAACGTTTTCATTAAATGGTACTGGATAATTATTTGCTTTGTTTATATCACGTATTCTCAATTGCATTACATTCCTATATAGCAGATTGAGTAATTTGACTTCTGTGTCAACCTAATTAAACCTTATTTGTTTTTTATTTCTCCTTGAATTTGTCTTCATACCGTATTCTATTTTGTCTACATTTTGTCGATTTATTTGTTGCTTTGTTTTCCACTTTTGATTCCTTTGAAGGGTGGATGTTGCAAACAAACAAACAAACACATACACATCACAGGCACATACACATACAGAACAGTTTGAAAGTTTCTGTAACAAATTGGGAAAGAGAGTGAGAAGACAACAATGAGTACAAAAGAGAGAGACAATCCGATAGACATGGAACGGTTGAGATAGGAAGAGAAATGTAGTGAGATAAGATGAGAATGAGAGAGAGAGAGAGTGGCTAAAGAAAGAGAAGTGAAAACAACAAATGTCTTCTGCTCTGAATTCGTATATATATATATATATATATATATATATATATATATATATATATATATATATATATATATATATATATATATATATATATATAGACAGAGATAGAGAGAGAGAGAGAGAGAGAGAGAGAGAGAGAAGTACGAGGTACGAACGAAAACTCATCGTACTTCTCTGATTACTTTCTTTAATGTCTTTCCTCGAGTTGCCTTTAACTCCCGCCTCCAACGCTTCGGGCGCCACATGTACTCGAACACACAATTCACACAGCCCCCTTGTCTTTCTCGACGAGAAATCACACGAAATCAGACGTCATTTCCTGTTATAACCACCACTGCCTTCTATATCTTTCATTCCTCTCAGCGCACATAAACCACAAATAAAATACAGTCCCATTCCACTATAGGTGTAAAGTTTACTACGTCTTATTGCTCCAAGACACAATGGGAAATAGTTTCTCTATTGTCTAGCAAAATGATATTATTTTGTAGGGTTATTATTTTCTGTAGTAATTTCAATTAAATGTGTTATGCTCGTTTTGTATATAGAAGGAAATCTCTTTCATATATTATTTAGTGGCAACCACCAAAGGAAGCACTCAAAAGTCAAAACAAGCTTTGTGATAAAATTTAGTTCTGCTACATTATAATAACATTAATAATGAAGATTAAAACTTTGTAGAACGACTCATGCATTTTTAAAACTACTACAACTAAACAGCTACCATACGTCAGATAACATTTGAGATTGATCATCTATGTTTCAAGATTAAAATAAATTCAATCTTTAGTCAAAGTATTGAAAATAATCCAATCGAGTTGAATTCACTCTAACGTTTAATCTAAATAGGATACACATTTTTATTGTGATGGGTTTTAAATGTTTCACCGTTCACAGATTCAAAAATCAAATGATTAATGTGATACGCGTACTTCGTCATCTATTTTTTACACAGTTTACACAATAACACAATTAAAAGTAAAAAACATCCACAAAGCCCTTCAAAAAAAAGGTCAACTGTGAGTTAAAATAGTGAATTATAAGTACAATTCAAATTCGGACGTATTTCTCTAATATTAAAAGTAATAAAGTAGTTGAAGTGAAAAGAAAAGAAGAAAAACATTGAGTGATGTGTTACATTCTACTTACGAAGTGTAAGGTTTCTTTGATTACTATTAATTTTAAGCAATCAAATTACATAAAGTACCGAAAAAAGTAGACAGTATCAATAAGTATAATATCATATTTATTTTTCTAGTCCGCTTTTGAATCTATGCTCCAGGATTCAGCCACAATCATGTTTTTAAATATTTTATTCCGATCTCAAATCTCATTTAAACATTCATGAATTAATATATGTGATACAATTTGTTTCAATATCACGACTCACAGAAATGTTCAAAGCAGAATCACGAAAATCAAACCGATAACAAATTCACCAAATCACTTTTTAATCCAATCTTTTCCACCTAAATGTCTACTGAAGCTATAGGGCTACTATTGAATCTCATTCACCCACTTTCATAACGATATGTCACAGTCCATTTGCTTTACCAACGAGATCACTCGGTGATCAGATGGTCAAGCTCACTCCCAAGTCACAAATCCAATTTACTTTCATCAGATGAGATCTCTTTTGGCGTAACAGTTTTTTCCATTAAATCCTTCTCGGCGACAATTTGAAGATATCTCTTCTACGGCGTAGTTTGTGAAAGGGTAGAAAAGAAGAGGTGGGAGTAAGAAGAAGAGTTGAGGAGGAGGTGGAGGAGGAGGAGGAGGAGGGAATGAAGATGATGTTTTTAATGAATTGTTAATGAAGTGAGGGAAAGAGGCGGAAAACTGGCACCAAAGTAACGTTCCACGAATTATTCATCAGAACAAACTTCTTTGCTTATTTATTACGTATTTATATACTCTCTGTGTAACAGAAAGTCTTGTAAATTACTGGGTTATCTTTACTGAGTGACTTGACTTCTTTGATAAAATGAGAAATTAGTACTCTCAACAATGCATATTGTAGATTTCATTACTTTTCATTTGTGTCGAGGATTTTTCAATTAAATTTATTTTTGGTTTTTAATTTTTTATACATTTTGCATATTAACACTAGGAGTTTATTTTTATCATTTTGTATAAGCCATGTACAGATTATTTGAGTGTATTAACCTGAATCAAAAGTGTGATTCATGGAGTGGTTGTAACAGTAATATCATATCAATTTCATTCAGTGATTCAATTATGGTTCACTCCAAATAAATTTCAACTTTTTTTTCCCGCTTAGAAGATTCGAATGAATAATATTATTGTACCTCCAATAAATTAATTGTGGTGTAGACTATTATGATTGATGAAATTTATCGTAACTCTTGAAATTGTAGGTATAGTGAGTCACATATTTCTTCATTCACAATCTAACCACAATTTATTAAATCCTCTTTGATTTAAATTGTTTATGTTATAACTTTGTTATAATAATTTATGCATTTCAGAATTATCAATAAATTGATTCTCAGCAACTTTCTATGGAATCTCTCCCACACACAACAATTGAGAATGTTTCCCTCATTGAACAATTTCTCAATTACTATGAGTATGGACTGACTCGAACATAGTTTTATTTGGATCCATCAACCATAAGTGCAATGCTCACATTTCATGACCATAATTCATGAGTAATTATCTCCATTATGGAATTTTCAATTAATTGATATTCAATATCTTCATATGAACCAGATCATTTTCACACTCCACACACAATAATTAAAACCAGTTTCCTAATTAAACCAATTCTCCATGACTACGAACTCCTGATTAAAATGGTGTATAATTCCTTTGCACCACGCCGTCAATCCATCGCTCTAGGACACATTTGGTCGAGTGGGAGGAGCACGCTCGAATCTGGTTGTAGATGTTGCGTACCGAATCGTAGTCATAGCAACAGTGCCTCTGCTTCGCTTCCTTCTACCGCCTCTTGTATTGATTCATTCATAACATCCCCGTGAGTCCTGGAACCAGCGTGTTATCGCATCGCACCAGGAACGCAGGAATAGACGGGATTGATGGTTTCGTACACCGGAGGAAACAATTGATGGTAATGAAAACGCAATCGTGAAAAAGTGAGATGATATAGGGAAGGGGTGGTAGTGTGGAACTGTGTTTGTATACGAATTATTGTGAAGATACTAAGATAGGTATCCTGTCCTATGGAGGATATGCCTAATAGATTTATTTTACATCAATAGTTGTTTTGAATTTTTTTTTTTTAATTATTATTTTTATCAGAATTTTGAAACAACATCTATCTCATACCATCATGTATCACAATTATCCTACTCCTATTCCTACTAAGTACACCTACTTTTACAACTTGAAAAAACTTTATTCGATACTTCAATAACTCGATAATTAACGTGATAATGACCAAAAGTTAACATTTTGATACAAGCATATAATTGGATGAGCGTAGCGAAGACTCAATTTCACTGTACTTGAAAAATCGAATGTGTTTTTTTTTTTTTTTTTTTTTCGCGCTCTACAGGTCAAAGAGAAATTCAGATCATGATGAAACTTGGCACACACATGAACCCCTGTCTGACTTGATGCTGTATAGTTTTGAGGCAAAATCGGTTCAACAATTCTTGAGATAAATCATTTTGAAGTTTTCAAAAAACCCATATGAATAAGCCAGGCGGAAAAAATGACAAAGTGAATGTTCTCCGAAATCTTTCAAATTTTCACAGAACTCGAACAATATCAATACACATTATTACGGACTTTTACAATAATCGGATGTGACGTTTCGGAGTGAAAAATTAAAAAATACGATTTTTATTTATTTAATTACTTCATTTTTTTTTATTCGCTCATCCATCAACGCGGGAACACATAACGCGTTTTCCTAGTTACTATAGGCTCTACATTAATTTCATATTCAATTCTTTTCTGTTCATTCCAATAGCATTTGTTCCTGTTATTAATCTTATTACAAAGTTCCGTATTTAAAGATATCGTGAAAACCAATATCTTGTAATTTTCATTCAATTGAATGAATTCATTATCATGTGGAATGAAATTCAATAATGCATTGAAAATATAGTAATTTATCGAATGAACAAAATAGCGAGGTAGTATAGTTACATCACACTAACTCACAAAAAGTCACAAAAAAGCCTAGGAATGGGTTTATTTATCTGTAATTCGTTCTTAATTATTCACAAGAGAAAACATGAAAACACTTATCTGCTTTTACTCTTCGCTATTATTTCATCACTTATTATATCAATCATTCTGTATAATTACTCATGGTGACTTAATTCGTTCGAGATGTTTTCACACACTTCAGTTTATTACCATGGAAAACGCAGTATATGCGTTGTGAGATGAGCATAGAAGTATGGAAATCAAGAATAAAAAATATTCCTTCGCTCAATCCACATATACGGAACTTGGATTATACTTCAGTGCATACCTGCTTTATCCATCACTCATTTTAATCGTTCCGAGTTAATTGGTTAGATTTGCTTGTTGCTTGGATTTAAATGATATCTTAATAGCTTTGATTGATTTTAAAAAAAATCATGGATGTTTTTTCTTCATTATTTCTCACCCGAATGTTGTACAAATAACTGAAAATGTATATGATAGTTAATTTTTATATTTAGTAGAAGTTTTAGAGCTATCATTAGTAATTTTCATTTTTCAATTATTTTCACTCCGGTTTATTCTTATGGGGATTTCCAGAATTTCAAATTTTTTTCACGGAAGAAACTATCCAACTGATATTTATGAAAAAAAATCCCTGCCACCTATCCTACCTGGTGTCAAAGTCTTTTTTTAACCTGTATGCCGCGTGCAAAATTACAAATAAACAAAATATTAAAAAACATAAAAACGAAGCACAATTTTCTTGGTATATGGAATAGAAGTCTTCGCTATACTCACCGTGATAACTTGAACCTCAAACCAATTCAAGTCATCTAAAAATGATAAATACTACTTCTGATGAATAACTATATTCATATTCAAAAAATAACCACACTGCACAATTCGAGTAAATATTATATTAAACTCGAAACAAAATGGTACCGAAATCATCTATCCTGTTTACTCCATTTAGACCCACCGACAAAATAATTGGAAACGTTCGATACATGGTGAAATTACTCAAAAATATTTGTAAAATCTTGATTCTTATCATATTTATTTATCAGCAGTAGTATATCTCGTTTTTAGATGGCATGAAAGCCTCTGTAGTAAAAACATTGCATTTTTCTGCAATGAAACTGAGGATAAAAGGCCTACTAATCGATAACTCTTTCAATAGTAATTCTCATGAATGCTCATTATATATTGTAGGCTATATTATTATGAAAATTTAATATTTCGGTGAATACAACCTGTGTTCATTTGTAGAACACTATGAATAGAAATTGAATTTGTATTAGCTTCATTATCAATCTACAATGGTGCAAAACTCTTTCATGATATATGTTTGTATTCATTGTTCTATAGCTTATGAGTGTTTTTTTCTACGATCGCTTTCGTATGATATCTCCCACAGTACTTTCTTATATATATATATATATATATATATATATATATATATATATATATATATATATATATATATATATTTATGAATATATATATATATATATATATATATATATATATATATATATATATATATATATATATATATAAATATACATATATATATACATATATATATATATATATATATATATATATATATATATATATATATATATATATATATATATATATAAATATACATATATATATATACATATATATATATATATATATATATATATATATATATATATATATATATATATATATATATATATTATATATAGTAGGTCAAGAGAAAAAGTCAAAAATTGAGATTGTTTTTGAATGCTAGAATGCTAGCAATCATGATCAATAAAAAAATTCTCAAATCAAGCCAAAACATGACAAATATCCCTATTCTTCCAACCCCTAATAAAAACCTGAACAACCCTGTCATTTCCTCTGCACTTGTTATAAGAGTTGTTACTCTGTGATTACTCTCTAAGTACAGTTAATGCCACTCTCACCGCGCCAACAATGCAAGTGCCATATGTACGCCTCGGATTACAACAATGGCCATATGTTATCACGGTCCCTACGAGTGTGTAACGTGACAATAGAATGTGTCGGTAAGGGAGTTTTGTTATAACGCGTTGAGAGTGTTGGTGGGAATAGGGATTACTTGGATAACATTTCAATATTATTCTTCGATATATTCGATGGTTTTATCCGATATAGAAGGTGCCATATATCGATATCGCTATCGATTACGATAGTGTCATTCTATATCGTTTTAGAGCATCCAATATCGATATATATCCGTGAATTATTATCGGTATGTTGGGTATTGCAGATATCATCTCATTTATATGTCCAATAAGACATTAGTATCTATAAAATAATAAAAATGCTTGAATTTACTTTTTATCCACGCAAGAATTAGATCGTCTTTCAACGTAATATATCGAAATATCACCATTATAATCATTGTTAGCATCTGTGGTATTTTGGGGGTCAATAATTTTTCTTGGGGAAATACACAACTTGATTGAAGTCTCAAAAGTAGTTTTAATCTTGTCTGAATGATACAAAATTAAATTAAATGAGAATAATTCAACCATTTGTAGTGAATTGTGATGTGTCCATTATATTCTGAAGCGTTTCATCCTTATATAAGTATCATCTTCTTTCAACATCGATAAATATGAATGCATGGTACTAAAAAAAAAAAAAAAAAAAAAAATTATCAATTATTAATTATTAATTGAACCAAAAACCTCATAAAAACATTATAACTGAACTGTTGACTCATGAATATATATATTGTAATTTTCAATAGTTGAATCAAATGTTCATAATCAATGTAATCATTTCATTATGAGTTCTACTACTAAGAGAGCTGATAGAAACTTAGGAAACTCTTTCCATGCATTACTCATCTTTCAACTCAGACCTGTGTTATTGCGAGCAACAATAACTGATGAGAAATATATTATTCATATATTTGAAATAACATATATATATAAGAAATAACATAACGAAAAATGTACACACTTTGAAATGTAATAATAATAATGTCGAGAGAACTTCTATATGAAAATGTATTGCAGTTTCGAAACCAATGTTTGTACATTTCAAATACATTCTATATACATATCTCGCCAATCGATTACAATGCATGTTGCATTTTCCTACTTTTAGTAAGATCAAAGTAATTTAGGGTTATCCTAGTTGAGTAGTAATCTTCAGCTAGCTTGTTTCACTCATCCGATGTACTGTTGTCACCGAATAAACTAACGCTCGGGTTCCAATAATGGTGTTTGAATTAAGTCCGGTGACAAGTGTAGCGACGGTCCATCGGAGGGGGAGAGGGGGGGCGATGGGGGGGATGGCTTATGCCACCCCATTGAGCGCATTTGGGGTGAGAGGATTAGGACCAGCAATTAGCCATTCAAAGGCTATAAAGTATAGTCGTTTTGGCAACCGAGTAAGACACTATATGTCAACATCTGTCATCAGAATCTCGAACACTTTTATATCAGTTGTGAATGAGGGTGGAATGAAAGAAAGGGGATTATTTAAATGGAGTGTTTTGTAGTGGTGATAACAATGGTACTAAACATAATTCACCAATGGTAGAATCTATTATTATTGTTTTTTTTGTGGAATAGTTTTTTCAATATATTATGTGTTGAAAATGTATGGTCAAAAATAACTGTTTGATGAATATTGTGATAATTTAAAAAAAACTACGGTTTCAAAATGAACACTTTTCAGAATAGGAATCTATAAAATAGATAGATCTATTATATTATTTTATATTTTATAATATTTACAAAATAGATATAAAATAGATCTATTCAATAGGTCTCTATAATAGGAAGACAGAAAAAAATGTGTCAATATTGTCTTGTTACTTGCTATTTCAGTTTGAACTATTCAAGGGAACGTTTAGTTCATTTCATTGAATATGTAGGATTGACTACATTATTTCTCTCTCATATAATAATTTATCCGAACATTATTCGAGGGCGAAAGAAGGATCAGTTTGATCATGATTATAAAAACGGAACTTTTTTCCTGTTTGCGCTCCACAGGTCTAACGAAAACACAAAGAGTGATGGGATGTCATTATCTTACATCGTACAGAAATGGTAAGCTTATTTTTTAGGAAAATCGTTGGAACTTCCGTATATGTTACGTTTGCGTGATAATATAAGCGAGGCAAACGCAGATCCAAAAGCATATGGAATGAAAGTTTACTAAGAGGTTTCCCAAAATTTCGAAATGATTTTCCTCAAAAATTTTCCAACCGATTCACTGGAATACAATAGATGTTGAATATATGTACGTACGTATGTCAAGAATCATTCTAATTTAGTTTACGATAGAAATTTTCAAGATTGTGAAATGCAGCACTCGTTTAACCATCCAAGTATAGTTTCTTACGTAAATGCCTCAAAATAATCTGAAAAATACGAAATATCACATTATGAATCAAAATTATTCATTCATCCATTTTCATTCAAAGAAATAAAAAAAAATGAAAACACGATTACAGCACCAGTTGATTCAAAGCATTTTGTATCGATTATTATCAATTTAATATATGTAGGCCTACTCATCATTTAACTGGAGCCTAAAATGAGTAACATAACAATGAAGAATGAACGTAAATAAAAAATTAATCAATTCTCACGATCTTTCAAGCAGTTTCCGTTGTGGTGAACTTTCATTATTTTTCTTCATTTTCTATTTTTCGAAAATGGGCAGAAAAAGTAAGACCGCCATTAAGAATCATTTAATTTCATCAATTCGATCATTGATTATTAATTCGAACTGAATCAGGTCACCATGCTACATTAATCAAAGATTATCAAGTTTATAGTGCAATTGTTGCGTGCTTTCTTAATAATTACATTTATAGAAGTGCCAACCATAACTAAGGGATTTGTGATCGGATTAGACTATTTAATACTCGACAAATATGGTATATGGGTTGTAAGATGATTGAGCCAGATATTCAAAATATAGAATACTTTATACACATTTTGGTTCAAGTCTAGCCACTATCACCAATAAGGTTACGCAGCTTCAATCAATTGAACCTGTTGATCATTCCAATTCATATTTCATCTATCGAAAAAAAAGGTTTCCCAACTAAACAGCCGATCTGATGTATGTAAAACTTTATTATATGTATCGTTCTTGTTTTTGGATTAATTAGAATATCAATTTTTCAGAAAAAAATCCTATCTTTCATCCATAGTCTTAATTGGGGAACAATGATTTCGTATCAAGTTTCGATGTTATTAGAGGGAAAAAAAAAAATGTCCAATCATTCTTCCTGAGTTGATCTTTTTCAAGTTTTTTTTTCAAAATTCCGTGATGGTTTCACTCAAACATGATCCATCAATAGAATGTTTTGATTTTTTTCACTTGTATTGTTACAATTATTCATTTCGTTTTTTTCACACCGAATAATAATGTACGGTTTCTAATAAATTGACAACAGTCCATGAAATTATGCTCATTAATCACAATTTGAGTATAATTTTGTTGGTTCTCAACTTATCGAGTTGCCATGGTAACCTGGTGAATCTTGGCTCATTTCCATATATTTGATGTATAAAAACAGTTATTTGAATTTTTTCTTCGAAACGGCTGGTTCGAATTGCTTACAAAATGATGGTTATGTGTATCATTATGTTTGAACACTCAGAGAAAATTTTGTTCTTTTCGGAGAGGTTTCATTTTTTCATATTTTCTCACCCAGCCTAATCTTATGGGGTTTTTAAAAACTTTGACATGATATTTCTCAAAATCTAATCGACCGATTCATTCCAAAAACTATACAGTTCTAAGTTGTAGAAGTTGGCCCGTACAAAAAAGTTTCATGTTGATCAGTCAAACCCTGCGGCCTGTGCAGTGCCCACAAAAAAAAAAAAAACACACACAGACAAAGCCGTATAAGAGTGGGATGGAGACTTCGCTACGCTCATCTAATGATGATAATATGTTTGACTTTGATGAGTGTTGATACTCAAAATTCCACTTTTTTCACCACCAGAATGACAAACATGGACATATCCACGGGAATAGCTATACCTAATATTGAAATGACGATGCCACCATGGTTATACTCATACAGTTTGTTTTAAAAGACCCGTCATAAAACGAACTGGCCTTGAATATATCGGACCAACTGGTTACAATATTTTTAATTTGAATCTTATCATTTTACTGGACACATTCCGTTTTCAAATGAATGGGAAGGACGTACAAGTTCATTTTCATTCATTCAAAACATTGCATACGTGACAAAATATTTGAAATTACACGGCAATGAATAACAAGGTTTGCAATCTATCTTTTTCTAATCCATGCAATCAAATGACCACAATTTCCTTCTTCATTAATTAAATGCTTTGTTCACGGAGGAACACACTTTTGATATGAATGAATGAAGATACTACTGTCAATACAGTTGAAACTTGGACACACAATAATAAATACAAATGATTTATTATCAATTAGAATTGAATGGTTTAAAATTATGATAACTGAATGGAACAATATTTGAGAACAGCAATTATGGCTTGAACCTAGTTGGGAACTGTTGATTTATCCTTCTATATATTGTTGATCCTCCAAAGCCCTCTGTAAAATGTAAATATATAGAAACAGGACTGGTCTTCAGATGCTCATTGGGTGAACGAAAGAGAAGACTTCCGTTCTGTCCGGATATGGTATTTTTCTGTTTGTATGTGATTTGTGCACTGTCCACAGTTTGCAGCGCAAATCCGGTCCGTCTCACCAAATGAAATATTATTAACTGTTCAGTTTGACTTTTGAGTAAAAATCGATCGGATTGATTTTGAGAAATTGATGTGACATTTTAAAAAAAAATATTTTGACCAAATGGATCATTGATAATGGCAAAAAAGTGCAAAATATTGCTATCATGAACAAATTAAAATTTGAAAATATTCTATGGACAACAATTACGGATATTTTTGACAAGTTTTATCAAAATATGGTGAACAATTTCAAAGCCAATGTGTGTGGAGTAGTTATCCATTACATTTTTCATATAAATATCTCTCTCGCTCATCTTGGCACACAGATACTGCTGCGTTTTCGAAGCTATAAATAGTTGTCGACTTGCTCATAGTGCACTCTACTAAGGAACCTCTAGGTTCCGCATTATTTCTGTTTAAATTCTCGCTACTAGAATGCGTACTATGCCACAGGATGTCTGATGTCGATAAGGTAGTTGGACGACGGATCGATGTCTGAAACGCCGACGTCGAGACATCTGATATCGACTATCGAAACATCGCAAATCCCCCGTATTGTTATCATTTGATTGTTATCACCAGAGATGTCGCAATGTTATTTCATTCATACATTGAATGAAAGAGCGAAGCAAACAGCTGTTCCAGGTTCTGCGCGGACGGGATGAGCCGGTGGGGTGGGATGAGTTTCGTCAACTTTTATATAATTCTGAAAAAATGCGACTCGTTTTTTAATAAAGACTGGAACCGGAACATTATGATTCAATCGAGTATTACAAATTATGGTTAGATCATTCAAATAGCATACAATAAACAGCATCAGTTTTACATTATATCAAAACAATATGTAGACCTACTTGATAAACTAATATTAATTATTCTCTAATACATAATTTTTCATGGTATAATATTCTGTCTACGTATTTTATGTTACAGCTCCTTTTATTTTTTGATTTCAGTTTTCACGAAGTTGTTTCTATCATTATTGTTGTTGTTGTTTTGCCTCATCGAATAAAAATCTGAAAATTGAATGACGAGTTTTCAAAAAGTTTACATATTTGAAAACATGAGTTGAAAATAGGTGATGAGCTTTCATGAATAATTATAATTTATTGAATCTATCCTTGAATACATTTGTGAAATATGACTATTCTAAGCACAAGCAAGATGAATACAGAGAATCACTAATAATAAATATTCCCAAGCTCATAATCATTTGAAATCATTCCTCATAAAATTAGACAACATATTTACGTAGATTCTGGGGAAATTGGACAGGAAGTTTTAATAATTCGTAATTTGACTTTTAAAAATATCAGAATGATATATGTAGTAATCTTATACCTTTGTGATAAAATTAATGCTTGTTTTAATTTCACTTCAAAAACGGTTAGTGGATGACACAATTTTACAGAATGTCAATACAAATCTTTTGAAAGTTACGTGAAGAAAACACACTGAAACAACGAACAACATTACAATATAAAATCTCAACTGGAATATATATTGAATATTTTCTCACTCTTGAGTGTAGTGTTAAATCGACGCAGTTGGTATCTGTGCAGATCGTCCTGGTCCAGTCACTGTTCCAGCGGCCGGCATCTCGTTGCCCCTGGCAACCTACAAGCCAGCACAAGTCAATGTACAGTCTCAGACAAGTTGCAACACACTGGTAATCTTGGTGATGGATCTAATTCTAATCTTGAAATCAGTTATATGGTGAATACTGAATTATTTGCAGTGCCAAGTGTTGGCGGTTATATAGGCCTACTGGAGTAACAATAAATAATGTCAATTATATTTGTTTTCTCATTAGAGGTATGAAATGTATTATAAAAAACTGGACTGCTATGTGCAAAGTCAATTCTAATATTCTAATAAATCTTGGAAAGTATCAGAACTGAACGCTTTTGTAGTCTTATTAGGAGTGATTAATAGCTATAATTATCATGTACATTAATTTTTAGCTTGAATTTTGAAGAGTACAAATATTCATAATATTCATAAATATTTATGAAAATATGCATTACATTGCACCAAAATTACACCAGGCCCCTACATTCATGAGTAAAAGTATACTTTTTAAAGGTTACTCGATTTATCTCTCATCCTGAGAGTTGAAAACGTTGCTCATATTATTTAGGTAAATATTATGATCACTTTATTACGAGATGTCACAGAAAAAAGATACATTTTTATAATGTTCCTAATTTACTTTTTGATTTTGGATCTATTTTGAAACTACTTATATGATCGACCGTAACAAATGTACCATAGTTACACAACTAATATGGTATCTTTATCTTTCAGGAAACATGGATCAAAAAGTTACAGGATATTAACAAAATATTTAAATTCTAGGACGAGAATGAAAAATGTAGTATGAACAAATATAAGAATGAGGAACAATACCCTGAATAAATAACCATGCTTTCATTTTGATAATATTGTGTTGTACATATTTTTTGGACAATGCACATTGTTGTAATTGATTGTATTATTATCCTCTCACGTGAATGTGATAGATCGTTTTCCTACTTTGTGTGAGGTTTGGGAAGCTCGTACCAATGCACACAGAATACATTTCACTCAAAATAGTACACAGCAGTCAACTTACAAAACTGAATACGTTTTTACAACTTTTTACCAAGTTTTCTAGATTTGTAGATCAGACTTTGTCGGTGAAAATACTTTTTTATATTTTATATTATTCCAAGTTCTATAATTTACGGGTTCAAGTTTGTATTACGTAAGTCTTTTGATCTTTGACCTTTAAAATGAAGATGGGTCATATTTTATGGCGAATTTCAGGCTCGATGCCAGTTCTATTGTGTTGTATTAGAATATAGGCCAATGGGTGAAAAATCAGATGACTGGAGCCAAAAAAAAAAAAGTTTTTTTCAAGTAGATATTCAACAGTCGTCTTAAAGAATTGAAAAAGGGATGCTCAATACGAGGTCAATTGTGATTGAACCCAACTGTTTCCTTTTAAAGATCCTCGAATATATACTGGTTACCACTGAACTAAATGATCAAATTTTCAAATGATGGAAAATACCATCTCTCCGTTTCATATACATTCAATATATATATATATATATATATATATATATATATATATATATATATATATATATATATATATATATATATATATATATATATATATATATATATACAATCCATCCGAGGGGTAAACAACTGGTAAATTTGGTGTACACCTGATTTCAGATTTCAAGGGATTCCAGAGAAATTTCACGGGATTTCAAGGAGGTTTTTTGAGGGATTTCAAGAAGACTTCAAGGAACTTCAGGAAGATTTCATGACAAGTGTTCACCAGATTTCAGGAGCTACATTTACAGGTTTCAGGAGTATAATTCAAAGGTGAAGGGAAAAAAATCAGTAAAGAGAGATGTCAATATGAGCCTAATTGCAGCCAATACAGCAAAAACAAATCCTGTTTTATAAATACTTGTATCGATCGACGTATATCACATTGAGACTCAAGTATGAACCCATTCTCTACCATCGTGGATAATAAAGAGACTAACTGATATCACGTTAAAAAACGAAATGAAAAAATATATTATAACAGTTTGTCCATACTCAATAAATGAGTATCTGAATAATGAAATATGACTTTTGTATTGATTGACATATCCAATAACATGTATGTGTTCAACAGAATGAATGAACATTATTATTATTATTATTATAGTTGAATGCAAATATCAAGCCGGAAAGGGTCTATATACTTGATTATTGCAGTTAATTTATTAACCGTACTGTTGGATCACGTACATTACAAGTTGCTTTAGATGAAGAGTTTTTGGATCATGAGTTATCATGACTTCTGTATTTTTTCATTATCATTTATTTATCGCATTTCATATAGGCCCATCTATAGAATAATCTGATGGTAAACATGATATGTAAACATTTACAAAAATCATTAACCATTGATATAATAATTGACTATTCCAATATTGAAGGAAACAATAAAAATCCCACTCGTACGTACTATCTGATAAATAACCAAAAGTGAGATTTAACTCTTCAAACAGAATCGATTTTCACTGTTCCAACATTTTTTTCACATTGCCATATAATCATCACAAACCAACTCAATTTGAACCCAGCGTTTTTATAGTATCTATGTGGACATTGTCAGTCCCGATCGACCGTCCTCACATCTAGCTAGCTCTAACGAACGATAATTTCGCGCCTGCAACGTTAGAAATATAACTACGAAATATAACTATGGCAAGTCGTTAGAATACGGTCGTTAAAAGTTAATTAATAAACATAATAACAGAACCATGGAAAAGCTTGACCGCAGTTTGTCTATGTCGTATCGTCGACAGGTCACACGTTAGTTAATGCGGAGCAGAGCCCGTGCTGAACAAGTTGGTAAATTATATTTATCTTTCACAGTTTAATCTATTATTCAACTATCTGATGATATTGCTCGTTCGTACCCCCAAATTACTTAGCTTTGGGGTGTATATATTCAATAACAGTGAAGTAGAGAAATGAAATATACATATATATATATATATATATATATATATATATATATATATATATATATATATATATATATATATATATATATATATATATATATATATATATATATATATATATATATATATATATATATATATACAGTGGATCCAAAAGGGGTTGGAATAATTTTAATGAGAAGCAAACTTGAGTACATCCAATTTGAACTCGAGAAACTACCTCGAAGTATTTGAGATTTTAAATGAGTTTATTTTGTGATACTAACCATATTTTGAATATTTGACTACAGAAAAGATCATGAAAATTTCCAAACGATTTCATAATTGAAATCACTTATCAAACTTTTTCATATTGGTGTTGTATAATAGTGAAAATTTACGAATTATACAGAATAGATCTATAAAGTTATTTTATTTGTATTACCGACAGTTATGAACATCACCGACGGAGTACGATAGAAATAATAGTTCAACAGTTATTACATTTTTTTAGTTACAATAATAATACTCTTTGTATAATAAAATGAAATTGAATCAGGATCCACACCCCAGTCCAAGTCGAAAAAACTCTAACTGATTTAAAATGTAGAACCCTTTTAATAAATGAATTTCCGAGTTGTACGCCACTACATAAACCATCATTAAAAGTTCACAACTATGGAAACTCATTTAATTTTAAAACCACTAGAAATAACAAGGAACGGAATAATGTTTTAACGATGAGCGGTTCACTCGAGGGCTTCGTGGAAAATATGTGATAGCATCAGCAATGTGAGAGGAAAACTTTAAATATCACGAGATTTCGAAAAACGAACTGTAACAAAATAGCTCATGATTATATAAGTTACCAGAACTGTAACAAAATAGCTCATAAATATATAAATTACTAACATCGAAACTTGATACAAAATCATTGTTTCCCAATTAAGACAAAGGATGAAAAAAAGGAACGTTTTAACGGGGCACCACAAGGGCGATCT
Source organism: Brachyptera risi (assembly GCA_964007535.1). NCBI lineage: Eukaryota > Metazoa > Arthropoda > Insecta > Plecoptera > Taeniopterygidae > Brachyptera > Brachyptera risi. The sequence goes on along the minus strand of OZ023331.1, from coordinate 39,073,756 downwards.
TACCACCCCATCAAGGAATTGTAACAGCAAAACAAACAAAAAAGCAGCAAATAGGGTGATAAAATGACACGACTGTCGATGTCACCCTCATTCCTAATTAAAAAGCAGCCAACATAAAAAGAAATCCATTTCTACTCAATTTACACAGTTGGTCAAAAGACATGAAGTATTGAATTCTGTAAGATTTTACAGAAAACAAATTTGAGTTTCCAATTTTTCATCTATCAATTACTAACTTAATCTGAAGTATACACAAAAATAAACACCAATACTCAAGTTAGTTTTCTCAAAAACTTACAAATTTCAATACTTCATGATTTATTGATCAACTGCGTGATTATCAACATTAAAAAGTATCAAGACAAGACCTTGGAAACTGAAAAAAATGGTATCATCTTACATTCATTATTGTTGAATAAATTGAATTTAAAAAATGATTTTCTTCAATATGATCTAGTTTATAGTCTCGAAAAGAGTTTTATCCGGTCTGATTCTTGAAAAAAACTTCAAACTTCTCCTATGATAATTCAAAAACATATATACATTCGAAAGGTAATATTCGTAAGTGCTTCAACGTTGGTTAATTAAGTGTGTGTATATATATATATATATATATATATATATATATATATATATATATATATATATATATATATATATATATATATATATATATACTGCTGGAATGAATTATATATACAATACGACTTATCCGGTCTATTACATGACAATACACCTTAAACTACCCCTAATCCTAACACAGTCCAAAATGTAATAAATATACTGTGCCTAATCTACTCGGTGTCTATGAATCGGACGGCTAGTCGCAGTGTCCAAAAAGAGCGCAAGCATAGTCCCACATATAGGGGAAGACGGCGCTTCCACACAGGACCCGGTCTGGATGCTGTGGGACGCTAGTCGTATTGATTCGCCGTTTGCAGAGGTGGCGCCCCTCTCGGCATCTACCAAACACAGGGCGGGTCACACTTCTACACACATACACACGCACACACACACTCGCTCACCAACCCGGTCCGTCAGGAGGAAAAACGAAAATCGTTTTCGTTTTATAACAATTAGGTCTTATTTGTAACAGAAAATAATTTGGTTAAATTGTTTTGTGTAGAGTTGCGTGTGCAGTGTAGTGTGTTTTGTTAAGGGAATTATTAATTCGTTCGAATTGTTTTCAAGATGTGTGTCGGGAGAAGAGATCCAGAGTGGGTTTAACCAGGAAGTAACGAAGGGGTTAAGAAATATTACGTACATCACCTAGAATATAGAATAAGGAATTGTTACTATTATTTATTAATTTTTCTCCGGATGTGTTTTATGATAATTTTCTTCTGATAGAAACGGAATATTTTTATGGACATGTTCTGGTTGAGAGAAAATATACGAATTTCGTGAAACGATTACATCAAAATATTTGTATTGTGAAATAATTCGATTAATACGTAATTAATTATTCTAAAAATGTTTAGTGCAATTTGTATTGACTAAACAAATTATGTGCTCAGAAGAGAGGGACTCACGACATGTTTCCAAAAAAATTACGGGTAATTTTTAATGAAAAACGAGGAGTTAATTTATAAATGAATGGAAATAAAATTTCTGGAATCCTTTCTTGTAACCGATAGAGTATCGATGTGATATATTTATAATATTGTCAAAACTGACAATTATTAAGATATGAGAATTTCAAAATCTTGATTACGGTACTGATCTTCAATATTTCACGCAATGGCAACGGCCAGTGGAGGGACTCATCTAATTGCGAATGTGATTGAACAATTCAAATAAAACAATCGACAAATTTGTTAGTTTCAAATTGAACTGTTAAAATTTGTGCGTAAACATGTGACGTGACATTATTGTGCGGTAGTGCGTGGGGAGGTGTTGCGACAGTGACATATATTCGTTAAACTAATCATGGTGGACCTAGGTGGTTATGTGATCATTTTGGTCGAAACCAAAGAGAAGAAGATTAAACTTTATGGTGAGTATATAGAGGCTAGTTGATGATTATTTGAAGATGTTTTCAAAACCTTGTTATATCGGCTATTACCAGTTCGTAAATTCATTATCGTGTTATGTTAACGATTATAGTTTGGATAGAAAAAAAAAATATTCTATAGAAAACGATATACAATCAATATTGTAGTAAAAACATCTTATTAGCAAGAAGTATTGATGTGAAATCTAATACACATGACAGCCCTCTTAAGTGACACTCAGTCTAATCAGTTTTATTACCTCTTTTATACAACCACTGAACTTATTAACCGAATAAGTTTCTATAATACAGAAATAAATATCAAAAATCTACTAAACATCGGTGGTATGTTCTTTTTTTCTGTTTTTTATCCTGTTCGGTTATATTTCACGTTCCATTGTAGTACGACTACGTATATATTATTATTTGAGGGGATTGAGGCAAATATGACACAGGGTATATGCGACACGGGAAAACAAGAGGCATATATCTACTGTTTAAACAACTACGTTCTGTAATTGTCTCTTGGTCTACAATACTTGTATATAGTCACGATTATATGCCTGATTAAAAAGTGCATATATTTGATCCTGAATTCAAATCACGCCTATAAATTCTTATTATTAAAATATTCGTATCCTATTTAGTTTTTGAATGTGTGAATCAGTGGACGGATAATTTTGTCCTTATTTCGAGAAAAATGTTACTCTGCTATCAAACTTCACTTTAGAATGACCAAAAACAACATCTTCAGTCTATATTTATTCATCAGATCAACTATCGAGTTTATGATCCTATATAAATATACCTATAACTGTTTCATTTTTCCAAGTTTTCGTTAACTATGGTCAACAAATAACTTGGTTGAAATAATAGATATCATCTTTATAAAAAGTAGTCGTAAAATAAAAAGACGAATCTCTTTCATTCAAGTAAAGATAAAATAGCCTCCATCTCCACAGTTATTCCAATAGAGAGACTTTATTGACTTTGTGAAAGGTCTAATCGTAGACTTAGCAGTAATATATTGGACTTATAATCGGGGATCTGCGGTATGGTATAGTGTCAAAACTAAGCCCCCTTTGCTATCTTTCATATCGATTTGTAACGTTCTACCTTTTGACCCATATCTACACGCTTAAAGCTATGTTTTGACTGCAATTTGGAACATCACTAAGTCTTCTCAAATGTAACGCACTAGTAAAGTGGTAGAGTCGTCGATTATGGCAGTAAGTAAACTTATTGTCCTATCTACTGCCCCATATCTCCATCCATATCTGTTGTACCTTCGACTCACTGTTAGACGCAGCACTCAAGGACAAATATTCTTTATTATTATTATTATTATTATTTAACTCTTGCAAATGCACATAAATGCGCGGTGGCAAGTTCCCTAAGTACCCCTATCCCACCATCTCCTTAACCCTCTGACGGAATAACTTTAACCTGATGTCATCCCCTTCAAAAACATTTCTACTAAGCCCATTCCAGTCCCTACCTGTCCTATTTAAGAAAGAGAATTTACCGACATCTAATGTAGCCCCCTTTATGACTACCGCTCTATCATGACCCCGCCTACCTCCATACCCTGACTTATTTCTTTTTATCAACTCATGCAGCTCCCCCCACCCCCCCTCTCCCTCCATTACCCTGAAGAAATTACATAAACGATCCTCCTTCCTCCGTATTTCCAATTTCTGCCACCCCAGGTCTCTCATCATCTCAGTTGGACTCGACAATGTCAAAATTATGTGAAACATCTGTGTGATTTGATTTCGAGTTATATGAATGTTCTATTTTCAAATAATTTCAGATGTTTTTTCTTGATGTTATTAAAATACATGGTACGAGTTTGAATATCAGGACATAAATATAAAGGACATCACATCCCTGAAACTAGATTTTTATGAACAATTGCAATATTTATCTCCCCAATTGAAGAGAAATCATCTCAATTTTATAAATACAAACAATTTTCCATCCTCCAAAGACCATAACGTCATAAGTCTTGACGTTACCATAAGCGATTCTGTGAAGAATTATTAACAGAACCGAGTATGGCCACGTCAAGACTGAAGACTCAGGAAAAAGGCCGGGTCCTGAGGTAAAAATAAATTATTCACAATTTCTGAAATTGTTCCTAGTATTTGATTCCTAGTTTTCTCTGAAATTAGGGAAATGAATCTAGTCATTATTCGTTGAAATCTAGTTTCAGGGGCCGAATTCACAAAAGGTCATAACAAAGTTACACAAAGTTGCTACAAAGATATTACCGATCAACTTTGAAACTGTCTCAAAGATAATAATAATAGATCAGTAGTGGAAATACATGTAATCAAAAATAAAGATCAAAAAATGAAAAAAAATAGATGAAAATATGGTACTATCTCTAGAAATTGTCGTAACTTTGAGCCGGATCAAAGTTTTGACCTTTTGTGAATTCAGCCCCAGTGCCTACCTACCCTAATAGAGACATCAATATTAAAATACATTTTTATTTTTCTTCTTCATTTTCATCCATTGCCTTAATTGGAGAACAATATTTTCGTATCAAGGTTCGATGTTATTAAAAAAAAATATATATATATATATATATATTTATATATGTATTTTTGTGATTGGATTGTATCAATATAAATACCATCGATTCATTTCATTGTATGTGCATCCCTCGGGAGATGGTCCAGGTTGGCATCAAGTTCCCATGAATACCAATCTAAAATGGATCAGGTGCGAAATGGGAATTTGCCTATCCCGGATTCAGCTCTCTATTGACAAAACGATGATTAAATGCTCATTCCTAGCGTTTTGTTACATCACTACTTATATCTACATTTCTTTCTCTCTCTCTGTCACAGGCTCGCCGGCAGATAAAGCAGATCTGGAAGTGGGAGACGAAATTCTGGAGGTGAATGGGAAATGTCTGGAAGATGCGTCTCACACTGAAGTCATCTCACACATACATCAGGTGAGAAAGTTATAAAAGGAGAGAGAGAAAAAGTTCTGGAGAGAATTTCTAATTTTTCCCGATGTTTCCATGATGTGATGATTTTCCCTGAAAACTTGGCATGCACATGTCTTCATTTAACTTGATATTGTATAGTTCTGAGACAAAATCGATTTGAAGAACTAATAATTTTCTTCGAATATATAAAAATGTTGAGTACCGCAATTTACGCACAAGAATGATAGGCTTACACGTTATTCCGGAGTTATGCACAAATCGGATCAGAAGTTTGAGACAATTTTATTTTGTCCACATCAATTCTAATTGCTATTAAAACTTTGAGAAAAGCATCAAGTTGAACCAACAAGATCGTAAAACGATTGAAATAAATAAGCATAAGATGAAACAGGAACGCAGTATTGATAGTTTCAAAATCAATGTGTGTGTATTCAATTCTATTTCATAATTCATATTCATCACATTATGTCTGTCTATTTTCCTCATCTTATCACGCGTCCTCTGCGTTTTCCTAGTAACTAAAAGTTCAAATTTAAAAGTTTAATTTTTAAATTTTTTTTTCAAACTTATTTCAGTTCAAACTGTCTACAGTTTTTTCCACTCGAGTTGATGTGCCTATAGTCTATTTATAGTTTTATTCAATCCTATTTTGTTTTTACATTTTTTCTATTCGATCAGTTCCCTTTTTACGTATCAATATATAATATTTTCAATCTATTTCTCTATATTTTTCTATGTATTTTTTATACTGATTGCTATCCTGTTTTTTAATTTAGTCAGGGACCAATAAAGGTTATTTCTTCTATCCGATAGTGAAGTAGGAATGAGAGTATAGGCTGCTGTTTACATACGCAGGGTCGCAACGATACGTCATTATCGTGACAATACTGTAAAGTTGGCAATTAGAATGTTATTTTCTGATGGCCACTATGTTCACCGAGTGTATGATCAATCAAATTTGATCATCTAGATGTGTGTTGTGCTTAATTACCAATAGTTAATTGTTAATAGTTAACGCAACGCTCAAATACTCAGTCTGGTTACTCTGGTATCTAATTTAAAAAACACTCACTCAGTTGATACTGGAAGTTGACTTTCAGTGAAGGGACATATCGGACCCGGTTCGATCCCCGCCACCGTCCATCTTTACAGGGGTTTTTCGTGGTTTACCTCTGTAGTCTAGGCTAATGCCGGGATGGTTCCTATAATATAGGCCACGACCGCTTCCTTCCCACTATCCTTCCCACCACCCATAAAAACCTTCATCTCATCATCCCATCATCTCATTAATCATTCATCCGACGCCAATAGATCTTAGTAATCATAGTGCGTCGTTAAAACCCAATAAAAAAAAATTTAAAAAAGTTGACTTTCAATTGTTTTTCATGTCACCATGGTCACCTAGGTTATGATGAATCAAAATTTTGTATTCATAGTCATCTAGATTATTCTTGCGCTCTCTTATATTATAGTTCACATAAATCTTGGGATTGTCCGGAGATAAATTGAGATTGAACCCTACAGAACATTAATTTTTATTCCTATAGAAACGTGATACAAAATCATTGCTATACCCCATTTGTTTCCCAGAAAAAAAAAAGATTTAAAACCAAATTCAAAATTGTACATCTGAAATATATATTTCGAACGAATACCTCTCTAAAAGATGGCACAACATTTTATTTTATGTATACCAGACTGAACTCTTGTATGTCTCGCTTCGTATTGACAAATGAAAGCAGACAGAATCAATTTATACAGAAACGTGAGACTACATTTCATGTTCGGATTTTGAAAGAAGAAATCTCAATCCTTGTCTACGTCATTGATCGATGTATTTCGCAGAAGATGATCGAGCTAGCCGTCAAAAACATCGACGTTTGAGCTATTACTTCCGATTTAGGTTCAGTCAATGGCAATTTAGCAAATATACTTATACTTCTTGTCCGAGAACTTTCTCAAGATGGACATGATAATCCAACCTCCTACAACTGACTGTCAGGATTAAAATTGAGTATAGATTATATTGAATATACTCTGCAAAAAAATGGACTTCATACTTTTACTCACTGAAAGTTAGTTTGCTTACAGTTTGAACTTCAAAGTGTCTTTCATACTTTTGGATTCTAAACGCACGAAACTTTGAAGAATTTTAAATTTCGAAGCCTTTTTGTATTTCGATCGCTAGAAAGAGATGTTTCAGAGTTTTTAAAACAAAAGTTGAGATTACTTTGTTCGTCCCAGTTTTGAAACTATACAAAATGAGTAGAGAAATGAATAAACCATGTTTGTCTGAAATAAGTATATGGATTGAGAATAAAAATTCCGGAAAATTTCAGTCTTGAATACTTTCAATTTGCTGAAAAAAATGGGGCCGTGTCATACTTCATTCCATTATGTCTTACAATCTGGGCGGGATTTTTCCCAAACTTATTTTTTCATCCAATCAAATACTACATCTGAAGCTTATACTCTAAAAAAATCTTGAAAATATTTTTTCGCTGTTATTAGGACTCATTTAGGGGTATAGTGTATTCACGAGAAATGTCCGAGAAATGGTCCATTACTCTTGGTGGAGGCACAATGTAGTGATACCCACCTATTTTTTCTTCATATAAAGAAGGTGCTTCAACACACATACTAATAACATGGTAGGCATTTGTGGTTTCTTGCAGTCATTTCAGAGCCAATCGTCCCGATTGCTTGACGCATTTTAACGGATACCCTTGTGAACTAGATGTAAATAAGAGTGTCTATACGGTACCGGTGGCATTGTTGAGCTACACAAATCTATAATTCTCGTAATCTATTGGGCCGTGTATAGCATTGTTGAGAATCGTTGTTCTAAATAGTTCGATATAAAAGCGATAGTTGCGCTACAGGCAATCAGGATACTGGACTCAGATTTTGACCCCGATTTTATTTCACTTTCAAGACCCGGGTTGGGTCACCTTCTTTATATTATGATAAAATAGGTTGGTATCACTACATCATGGTGGAGGTGCCGTTATTTGACTGATAGATATTTAGATTGATGTATGTTCTCGCACTGCACTTACCTACATGTGCGTACAGCTAACTTAACGAAACAACATAAAAACAGAGACCATGTCTATAAAACTTAATTGGACTTGAAGAAAATATCATTTATTATTGTTGGTAGTCATAATAGTAATTATATATGTTCAAAGACATTGGCTGATATCACATATATTATAATGGAGATTTATTTATTACATTTCCAGTTTTCAAGATAAACCTTCACTTACAATGAACTATTTAATCGTTCAATTGATTTATTGCACAGCCTATAGAGTTCATAAGGCCATCGATACTTCAACTAAATTAACAGTTTCGTAATTTTCACAACAAAACAATCTCTTGTTATTTTCAATTTAATAGATTAGTATAGTTGAATTTGAATAATTTGGGGTCAGAATTGATTATTATCGTGGTCAAATTGAATTCTATGGATAGATATTTTGTTGGAGAATTTGTTCATTACCAGTAGGTAGGTCTTTTACAGCACCATTTATATTCTTTCAAATAATTTCAATCTTTTTAATAATATTATTAATACCTTCTTTTTCTATTACCTTCTTCCATTTTCATATTTTTTTTCATAGTTTTGTTATCTACCCTCAATTAAATTAGTTTTATAATATTTCAGGATTTTTCTGTAATCAATTTTTTATCACTTTTGTAAATAACCATTGTACTATGTATTAACTATATTACGCTGTACCATCTTGGTATCCCGCTATGCGGACAGCCGTCAATTAAATTGTCATTCTCTCTCTAAAAAATATGGGCAAGCAAGTGTAATCAACAAAATAATTCATGATATATATAGATATCACATGCGTATTGTTATTTTTCTGGCGTTTCATATAAACGTTTCATAGCCAACACTCCGAATTGAATTAGGCCTTTATATATTCACACGTTTTTCATACATAATGAAGTCTTGTAGAACTTATAATTAGATTCGTTAGATTACCGAGTCCAGTTAGCATTTATCTGACAGTTGGTTAAAAAAATACAACAGTTAACCATGGTGATAACAACTTTGAACTGTCAGATAGAGGCTAACTGGACTTGGTAATACCGGGCCTAAGTCGTGCATATTATTATTGTTATATTAATATACAATTAAAATTAACTGAACACGTCTTACAAAAATATACATCTCGAAGTTTTTTAAATATATTGAGATACATATTTTAAATATATTGAAATATATTCAGAATATATTAGAATATATATTATAATATATAATAATATATTATATATAATATATATATTATATATATATATATATATATATATATATATATATATATATATATATATATATATATATCAGTTATTCAACGTTAACCATTTACTTACGCAAACGATAATTCAGCTTTCAACATAATTAACAAAAACCTTAATGACAGAAGCAGACATTCTGATATTCCGTATAACTTTCAAAGCAGGTTAAGTAACAGCAAATATTCTCACATTTGGGTACTTTACAGCATGAACAGAGTATAAGTTTTAGTTTCACATCTAGCGTATGTATATCAACATGATTTATTATTTAATTAATGTGACAATGTTTGTACTTGAAAGTTTCTAATGAATGTGTTTTGTTCGCAGTGTATTCGGTCCCGAACCATTTGCTTGAGGGTGAAAAGACGTACTGGTAATCGGCTGGGTAAGTTGTCTGTTGTGTTTGTGTTGTGATATAAAGTGTATATAATATATAATTATAATGTGCGTACATATAATATGGCAAGAGTCAAATGAGAGTGTATTTATTAAATCATTATAACAGTTTTCGAGCCCTGGAATTATAACCTGAAGATTTATTGTTTGTTAAATAAGTTATCTTATTTAATTAATCTTTGGGGTGGTAATGGATCACCCTTGTGGTGCCACGTTCAAGCGATCTCATCTGTCATCTATTGCCTCAATTGGGGAACAATAATTTTGTATCAAGTGTCGATATTATTTTTTAAAAAAAGTAAATTGTGCTGGGAATGAACGTATTATTAATAATATTAAAGTTTTTCTGAAAATATACAAAATGATGGCCGTGGTTCAACTTATGGAAGAATGAAAAATCTCTGATTGAATTCTGATATTCTTCTATATTCGGAACTGGAAGAGAAAGAGGATATGGTTCTGAATCAATTTCGAATACGTAATTAACCATACTAGTATTTTCTATGTTACACATGAAAAAATGAATATACACGATAATTATGATGGATTTGAAGTGACATTTTTACTGTGAAGCACATGCTGGCTGAATGAATAGTTACGATCATAAGAAGACAGTCGTCTTCAGAAAGATATTTGAATAAATTATTGAAAGATTACATCAAATGTGTTGATAGATTTTGTTTTTGAATAGTTCCCTTGCTTCTAATATTATATTGTTGACATTTTTGTTTTTTCTTTTTGAAGATACTTAATTGAGGATATTTTTTAATTTCCTTTTTTTCATGAACTGTATCAATGTCATTGCTTCAAACTTTGGATAAAAACTTGAATACTTCACACACACAGACACTACATTAATAATCACATTTTCCAATATCATTTTCTTTGTTTTTGTATTTTTAAATAGTTCATTTCCGGAGATTCTCTATCATGTAAACCTATAACAACTCCAATTTCGTCATTCCAAATCACTTCGTCATACTCTTCTACTTCTACTACTACCATTGATAAACCACCATTGTTCTGCGCACTGTTACTGTTTCTGATTCATCGATGAAACTATAATTATAACACTTGGTTCAATAATGCATCACATTCAGTTTTCATAACACGCAAGGTGCTTCTAGTAATTATGGCGTCAAATAAAAGTAAATTAGGTAATAATATTGAGAAGAAATTCGGCTGGATTACGATGACATTTGCAGTTGAACTTGATGACAACTTTCAAGGTAACGTAATTAGTAAATAAGTAATTGATTAGTCAGTCAGTTTCAAGTTCTAGTAGTTTCCATATGAAACAGAAAGTTTAATCAACTATAATAAATGAATGAGAGGATTAAAAGTCTCTTTTGTGAGAGGAATTAACTGACTAATTGTACTCAAGTCGGATAAAGCTATCATTATTAGAAACAAGAACAATGTTAATTGCTTTATTGTGGAGATATTTGGAATAATTCGAAATTGTGATTGTACCCACATTTCTCATAATGATTTGAATGGAGAGTTTTACTGCCTAGATCTTCTCTTCTTCGTCACTTTCTTCCTAATCTAGTTATGATTCATTTAAACCAGTGTTAATCGTCAACGATCTCAAGCACGTTAAATTATAACGTTGAAGGTAATATAAGGATTCGAAAAGTTAATCACTCAATGGAAAAATATCGGCTGAATAAGGGCATTGAATTCTTTATATTTCATCGAAAAAGATTTTGAAAAGTACGGTATGAAAAGTATGAACGTTATGCATATACGTATAACCGTCGCACATTTGAGTTCCAAACTAATAATTACGTTTTCAGATGAAATGAATATTATGGAAATGACCAAATTGGGAACTTATGAATTAGAACTTGATTTTTTCCATCAGCAAAAAAATTTGATCAGTTTTTTCTTATATTCATTGAACCTGTAAGCCCTCTAAATCACTTTCGGTTTGAATTTAAAAAACTTATTTTAGAACATCGTGAAACATAATACTATACGAATGGCATGGGCAACAGTTTGATATATTATAGGTACGTAGCCTCACCCGTAATACATACCTACATACATTCTAATATATTATACCTATCACTGAGACCGTTTATTCAATTAAAAACGCTTCAAATTAAATATGTACAATTTATTATAGTACGTAATATGTAATTAAATTGTGGTAATGAAATGGCTAGTATCAATATTTAACATTGCTGCAGAAATTGACAGGGCTTTATTAACTCCATCTAATTAAAATCCGATGACTAACTTATCTTGAAACAACGTTGATAAAGAATGATAGCATCGCAGACGTCGCGACGCCAAAGTCCCCGTCGTCTGTAAACCATAAAAAAAAAAATAATAATAAAACAAGTCTCAATCCGCAGTTTATCCAGCTTTTCCCAGTCGCATGTTTACGGCACAGGTATATCAATCTAGAGCAATAATTTTTCTCAGGTTGGCTTTAGCATTCGTGAATGTCCGTGTATTTCCGTATGTCCTCGGTAATAGTGTCGTGGCTGACATCGGTGGTTTCGAGCACCTGGTTGTGTATGGCTTCACCTTCATTTTACGTCAGATTAACTTGATTCACATAAGACAATCAGTTGAGATTATAAACAATTCTAATCTCTAAGTAGTTTATCGGTGTTTGATTAATAAATGATAGTGTGATATATTTGTTGTTTGTGCGTGTTCATATTTTGTTTGTGTTTTTTAAATGTGGATTTTGTGCAAGGTGTTATTTATACGGTGATCAGGTGTAAAAGTTCTGCGTTTGTAAAGGCGGTACAGTCAACCTAGAGTACGAAAGGATTAATAAAGGATTAAATTAAAATTACCAGCAACAATTAATTGGTGAGTAGGTAAACAATCCATGAATACATTGTTATAACGATATTTCAAACTTGAGTTAAAATGCACATGTCTATGAAAAGTAATAGCGTAATTTTATATAAAAACATACATGCTGGAATCACATTTTGCTCTCCGGTTCTATGTTCAGATTCTCACGGTTCTCACAAGAAGATAACTGATACGGAATAATATAAATATCATTTTTTCTAAATATTCCTCAACGGTACACCTAAATGGGAAATGGTATTATTGCATCGACATATAGATAAATACAAAAGTGTAGAGACAAAAATTAAAATATGTGTGATGACAGTTCAATATCAGTGTTGCTGATCATAAGATTTTTGAAAATGCAATGTTAAGGCTAATTATTGTTGTTGTTGTTTTAATTGAATCAGTCAATGACATATCAATATCAACACTTGGACTATTTTTATTGCCATTGCGTCTTGCACGCAATTTCTATCACAAACAAACTCTTACATTTGTTATGCTTGCACTTGTAATGAGTGTGGCAATGACATAAGGTTATTAAACGGTCATACCCCCATTATTGTTATCATAAAAACAATTCAATAGTCGCTGTAATATGAACAGCTGTATGTGAGTGTCCACTGAACCATCCGTTGTTTCCTGTGACATTGGTTTGTTATCAAATACGCCACCTTCATGTGTGAAGAGGCACCCACGCTGAAACAAAAACAGATAAAACAAGTCAAAAGAGGTTTAGATTATGAATAGTATAGTATACGACCATCCACAGTGTTGTAAAGCAAAGTTAGACCAGTAAAAAGTCTTTTTTTCAAATCTACATATTTTTTAAAACATTTTTAGAATTGTATATAGACCCTGCTTCATGAATATTATCATTTTATTCGGAGGTGAAATAGTTGACCCACAAAAAAAATGTATTCGAATATTTAATATCAAAATTTTCCGTCTATGACTCTCAAAGTAAAAGGCCCACGATGTAATAAGAAAATTTCTCTAAAATGAATTGACAAATCCACATATATGAATGAATATATGATAATTTTTTGAATTTTCTGTAGCTACTGATAGGCCTACTTTGAAAGTTCATAATCTTGCAGTTTGTTAAAATATTCGTACTTGGAAAATCTTGAGTGTTTTCAAATTTATTTGCAAAATGTAATAATATGGTTTCAATGAAAATGATGGAAATAGAATAACTTGAACATCCTCTACAGCAATCCTTTAAAACTTGAATAACAATTCTTATGACTTCATCTGTGATTCTACTATTGAAATAAATAATTGGATTATCTGGAATCCACAAAGTATGGAATAATACTATTCCGATCAGCTGTAGGTAGGGTCGTCACCCTTCTCTCTCTCTCTCTCTCTCTCTCTCTCTTCCTCTCTTCCACAACAATGCGTTGCATGCCGCAGGATTTCCGCTAGTTTACTCTCTTCATAACGGTAATCAAGTATACATGTCACTTGAATATACACTTAATTAAGTACATTCACATATTTCACCTCGGAAATTAATTTAATCCGAAACTAATCATAATACTTCTCCATAAAAATATGTTGAAGATTTTTTGGACAGTATTTAATTATTTTATTTTTCATATTCCTGTAATTTTATCACATCATTCCCCTTATTATTTGGATGTATGGTTTTAATTTTTATCAAACAAAAGAAATAATACACATTTTATTTTTTCAAATCTCATAGTATACAATTCCACTACGAAAGTGTAAACAGTCAACATGTTCTTTTACCTATCATAAAAGTCCGATGTGAACTGTACGAAAATCTTGTTAATTAAAAAACATGTTTATAAGAATAAAATTTTGTAGTTGAACATCAGTCATGAAATGAATTGTCTTTTGATAATCTAGGGCCAGATATTCGTAGATAATTACGTAGTTGTAACACTGGGAATTGACGCATGTAACGGCATGGTTCTTTAGTGTAACTTTTAGAGTACCACCGGTACACCTACGACCCATTCTCCCATGTCCACATACATGAAAGTCACTTAAACAATCATGTTAAAAATAAACCCAAGAATTAAATGTTCAGAATCTTCTTCAGTCAGTGTCGAATTTCTGTGTACACAAACTATCAGACTTGAACGCATTTTATACTTCATTTCGAATTGATTTTCTCAGCTTTTGAATGGATAATATATAATATATATATATATTGGGTAGATTTCCTATATCCATATTTTAGAATATTTGTCTTACGTGAACTGAATTCTTTCGATTTATTGAAAGACTGCAATATCTACTACAATATATAGACTGCGATATATAGACTTCAATTCATACTGCAAAGTAAATCTGTATATATTAGTTATATTTATGAAAAGGGATGGATGTACTAAATATGTTCCACTGATGTCGTACCAGAACTTGGTATAGTAATGTAGTATTTTCTACCATCATTTTCTCACTAATCTTATTGGAATTATTATCTGATTTCATTTCACTTAATTCCTCATCATTACCTATTATGTGTTTTTTTCTTCTTTATATGTCTTTGGCAACCATGTACTATATGACATGGTCTTTATCTAATAAATATTCATATATAATTTCAATGTATATATTGAAGATTTTCAAGTTTCATGAAACATTGGTGCACTATAAAGTATAAAAACAGTGGTTATGAGTGTTCTGAAATCACAAGACCGTGACGTATTCTATGACGTCATACGTATTGACGTACTATTCAAGTTGTTTAGTCAATGAACGCGTAAAAAGCAGGTGAAGTAAGCAAACAGATAGGGGAAGTAGAAAATGCAGCAGATGGTCTTATAAATTAAACTCATAGACAAGCAATTTATTATTCATTAATATAATTTAATTGTCAACTAATTACTTTCGGAACAAAAATAGAACAGTGTTGTGACTTGTATTGTGTAAGAAATGACGCGAAAATATCTTCATGATTTTCAGGGTCAAACAGGTCACTATTTTGCTTACATCATAAAAACAAACGTTACGTAAATCAAAATATTGTTACGCTATTTCAGTAATTTAACTTTATATTTCAATAATTACCATTCACTTTGTAATGGATGGATGTTTTTATTGCGAATATGGTTAAAAGTAAAAACGCAAAGGAAGATCACCATAAATTAAACTCAATTAAAAATCAACATTTTATCTCCATGTTTTGTTGGTTTATCCTTAACAAGTGACAACCATTATGCTTCATGCATGCATATTCAGTTCATCGAGAACTTGGTCACAAAACCATTGTTTCCCAATAGAGGCAAAGGAGGGAAGTGTGAGATCGTTCGAACCGCAAAATCTATTTGATTTGATTTAATTCAAGTCAATTCGAATCAAAATAAGATTTTCATGACGCAAAAATTTGTGTTTATTTATAGTGGGCACTACAAGGGTGACCTTACCACCTCAAAGAAATAAATTAATAATATATGAAAATCGTGGGGTTAACAACTACTGAAATCTGATGTACACTTGTCATGAAATTTTTCTGAAATCCCTTGAAATCTTTTTGAAATCCCTTGAAATCTTGAAATCCATTGAAATCTTAAATCAGGTGTACACCAAATTTACTAGTTGTTTACCCCTCGATGAAAATAAATAAATCAATCATTTGAATAATAACGTGTATACTTCTAGAATGATACTATTGTTGCTCATTTATTTTTATTGGATGAGTGAGAGAAAATACATCCATACGATCTAAATCAGCAGGTCTTCCTCTGTTTGTGTGTGTGTGTGTGTGTGTGTGTGTGTAAGTGTGGGGACGCTCTACAGGTTGCCAGACAAAACTGATCCACATGAACTTTTGTCAAGTTTTCGAAACCTTTTTAAACCTTTTTACTCATCTTCTAGCGTAGATGTGTATAATTTTTGGATAAAATCGATCAAGTAGATTCTGATACATTGATAAGCGAAATTTTTAAAATATAGATTTTGAAAAATTGATGGATGATATTTTGAAATTATAAGAAATCATGGCGACATTCAAGAAGTTCAAAATATTTTATAAGCCTATTGAAGAATTTCAATTTTCAAATTATGGGCCGCCAGTGACCACTTGACAAATTTTAAATGAAAATTTGGTGGGTGGTTTGGTTTCAATAGCAAGAAGTGTAGAGTTTTATCAAATATAAATATCTGGTTCATCTTACAATCCATATCCAGCGTTTTCTATTCAGTAAAAAATTGAAAATCATTCTCAAAATGCATCTAGATGTAATTCTAAATTCGACAGAAAAAAATTCAGGTATGCTTATCGCTGTTAGTGGTTGTCACAATATGAAAAGTTACAATATAAAACACGTCCATTTCAACAGGGTCGTTTATTGAAAATGTTCCATTGTTGACAAATAATTTTGTAACCTTTGCTCGGCCATATTGCATGTACAAGCGCAATCTTTTGTCACTTCTACTCGCGACTCGAAACTTGAATCTGGAACAAGAAATCTGGATGAAATCGTTATCGCATTGTCTGACTCACGAACGATCTAATTATAATTACTGATAAGCACATTATTATATAGGTCAGTCACATCTGCTGCAACTGCAATGCGATACCATCAAGCTTGCATTTTATTAGCCATCTCTGTTTCTCCTTTCTCTCTCCCTCTCTCTCTCTCTCTCATTCTCTCTATCTCTCTCTCTCATTCTCTCTCTCTCTCTCTCTCTCTCTCTCTCATTCTCTCTCTCTCTCTCTCTCTTTCTCTCTCTATCTATCTTTCTCTCACTCTATCTCTCTCTCTCTCTCTCATTCTCTCACTCTCTCTATCTCTCTCTCTCTATCATTATCTCTCTCTCTCTCTGTGTCTATAGCAACTAACATATACCGCGTTGATGGCTTGATGCTACATATATTATCTGGCTTTATCATCAATGTAGAGGAGTTGCTAATTGCAAATATAGCTACTGTTTGTTTTTGCATCTGAACACGTAGAGAGTGTTATGACTATATAGAGGAAAACGAGATAGCTTTGTGCGATTTCGTATTCAGGACGAATGATTAAGCTATTCAGTAGTTTTATTCAAATAATAAGGGGATGGTTGAATAATTGTTTTCCGTGTAAGTAAGTAGTACATTACATGCAACTTGGAATCGAATGATCGATATGCATTTAAATTGTAAAACCGTGTCTTATATGGGATACGAACCGATGTCCATGACCACATGTATATATATATATATATATATATATATATATATATATATATATATATATATATATATATATATATATATATATATATATATCTTTGACGATAATATATATTACTGACAATTAATTGATGAGTGATATATTGTGATGATTGTAATTATACACGACTAGAAACCGGAAACTCACCCAGAAAAATGTCAATTGAAATTATATTTAAAACCTTCACTCATATTGTTAAAATATAATTGGTTGTAATATTCATGTTGGTGTCATTTCGCAATTCTTGATTTCATGATTTTAGGTCCATCTTCATATTCATAATGATCATTCCACTCAAATTAAGTGATATTGTGTATTTTAATTTGGTTTAGCTTAATGATGATAATATTTTCATAGTATTCTCAAACTGAAATCACAATCCCAGAAACAAGAAAAACATTGGTTCATCCATTATGAATACGTATAATACCGTACGTGATTTCTAACACGTTCAAATTGGATAGTTATTTTGTATTATCGAGAGAAACAATGACAGCGACAGCAATGTTGATGATGCAACAGATATTTCTATAGAATAAACTGGCATTTTAAGTGCAGATTTATCTCAATTACCTCTACCGGAAACATTCTTATTAATTATGAATGTTTTTCAACCCAGATTAAGTATCTTTTTCATACATGTACGATTACATAAATTCAATTTAACCGCTAGAAATAGTGTGATAAATGTGTTTCTTCTATTCGTTCTTGATTAAAATGAAAAATTTTGTATGCCTATAATGAACGACGTGGCTATCCTCATTCAGAGAAATCTTCTGTTCAATACACAACAGACATTTTTCTCTAATATGGTCATCTTAGGATGAGGTTGCTAAATAATAATGAAATAGTCGATGATGCTAGGTTTTTTACCTTCAAGGTTGTCTTGTTCGGCCTTCCATGGTGAAGAAGCAATCTTGAAGGAAATAAGAGAAGCTATTATTTTTTACAGCTCAACTTTAGTAAGGAGAATAATAAATTCGAAAAAGTTGATGATGAAATGAACATATTAATTTGCACAAAATTCTTCTCCAAAATGTGTGTACTTCTGAGCCTTATGACCATTCAACTGGATATGTGTTGTAGAAAGAAAAATCAGTTCCGATTTTTTCTTTTGAACGGTTTATCCGATAAATGTAAAACTTTATAATAATGGGCATTATTAATGTGCATAAGTGAGGTACCTGAAGAGCGTGTATCAGAATAATTCATACCAGGTTGTGTGACATGGGCTTGGATTGTAGATCATAGAATTTAGGTGACCATTCCAACATTCTCAAAGAAATTACATTTACCATTTTTTCGAAATGAGTTTTCTCAAAAGTGGTAGAACCAATTTTTTCGCTCAAAAACTATGCATATCAAAGTTGGATTCGTCTGCTTAGTCACGAAAAATATCAAGTTGAACAGTCCAGCCTGTGGAGCTCATACAACAAACAAACAAACAAACAAATGAACAAACACAACACGACTTGGACCAGATGGATGTCCTCTCTATCGCTTATCCAATGAAAATCTATTAAAATTCATAAAATGGTCTTCTTCATCATTTCGTAATCAGTTCAGAAATTTTTCTCAGTGTAAGTTATTTTACTTCAAGTCGGATTAGTTATTCATATTGAGAATAATTTTTTAATTTATTTTATTGCAAACACTCTCATTGTGTGTGGTATTACGATAGCAATTATTGCCGTAGTGCAGTAATTCAAACAGTAAATGTATATTTTATTGACAGTAATGGAAGTTCAGGTTCGTGAAACATATAACATCAATGACTGTTGAATGCAAAGAATCAGTATGGAAATATAAATGAAAGAATAAAAATACTGAGTAAAAAATAACCACATAACAAATGTAGAATTGTATGAGAAAAAAAATTGTATAATCATCCTCCAATGAACTCAAATAATACTTATAAAAACCTCACTGTAATATAATATAATAGGGGTGACCAATTCTCATTTCTCTGTGATATAGTTTGAGGTTTAATAACTCAGTCTAGTGTATTAGGTTTCATAGAATGGATATCAAAGAGAGTCAATTAAATTCAATAAAATATTT
Organism: Brachyptera risi; assembly: GCA_964007535.1. Classification (NCBI taxonomy): domain Eukaryota; kingdom Metazoa; phylum Arthropoda; class Insecta; order Plecoptera; family Taeniopterygidae; genus Brachyptera; species Brachyptera risi. The sequence goes on along the minus strand of OZ023331.1, from coordinate 39,054,006 downwards.
ATATTAAAATTATCATTATGTTAGAAAATTTTCTAAGGAGGAAGAAATCGGCATATACTTGTATTCACGGGCTGAGGTTGTTTAACGGCATAACAAACAACCAAACTGTACTGTGATGGTTTTCATCAATTTTTTTTTGATTATTACCGGTAGTTCAACAGTGAAAAATGCAACTGCATTAAAAAAAACTGAAGATTATGTAATTGCAGAAGATTCAAAATTATTTTGTTGGTAGACGAACTTCTTCTTTCTTGTATATATATTTAGGTTTTGAAAGTACAATTCTTCTAGGCACCAAAAAAAAAAAAATCACATTACCGCAAACAATCGTTAAAACGTCCACAACCTGTAAAACTTCAACCAAAAAATCATAAATAACACATCATTCGAAACTAAAATCTTGAAACCTTTTCGTTTGATTCCGTGTCCGAAAGCCGTGTTCTTGAGTCGAGTCACTGGTCGCCTGTTTGACCTCAACCATGCATGCCTCAGGGCATAAGGTGTTATACAGCCTCTACAAATCAGTAGCAAAGGTTCACTATACACACGCAAGAATGCGGTCAACAGCTTGAGAGACGAGCAATTCGGGACGTACGATCGACCAAATTACGAGTGGTCGTCCCGACGATACGGTCTTGTGTTTTGGTTAGCTCATATGTATGTATATATATATATATATATATATATATATATATATATATATATATATATATAAGTTTATATATGAGTATATATATATATATATATATATATATATATATATATATATATATATATATATATATATATATATATATATATATATATAAGTTTATATATGAGTATATATATATATATATATATATATATATATATATATATATATATATATATATATATATATATATAAGATATATACTCAGTGATGACAATATTCATCATATCATATAAATATATATGTATATATATATATATATATATATATATATATATATATATATATATATATATATATATATTATGTAGTTTGTGATTAGTAGTGGTGAGAACTGTAATACCAACTTCAGAAAAAAATTAATAAGTGTTTTAATGACTTCTTCACTGTGTTATTTCTTAGTATTTCTGATTTTCTAATTCTCATTAGGAAAATGATGAATATCCCAGAGGGATATTCTTGAATATGTGTAAACATAGCATTATCTAATTATTACTCGTACTTACGATAACAATTTCTAATTCATCAATAGATCCACTATTCCTTAGTATCTAGTTGGTATGATCACATATCTCTCATTATATGCCATCTCCATTTCATTTATAATATATTTATCCTTATATTATACTTTTTTTTTGTTTACTTCCTCATCTATAATTTGGATAAAAACTGAGATAGAACATTTTTGATATCTGTTTATCTGAGATATCTGTTTCTCTGCATCATGAAGGACCACAAAGAGCTTAGTCACTGGTGAGATAGGGTCATTACACGATAAGATGACATTCTTATTCCTAGAGCCGCATTGAATTTAATTAATAATTCCAAATAAGAGACTATAGCGGTCCAACAGAATACAGTTACACGTGCATCACATAATGTACCGAAACAGTTGAACAGTTATTCGTCGGTGTATAATTTATATAACTCTGACATATTATGTTGGATTGAGAGGCAATGATATCCACGACTATTTTTAGTTTTGAACTTCTCAAATCAAAACTCTCATATGAAAAAAAAGTGTTTTATTTATATTTCAGTGTTATTTCTTTACAAGTTCAATAATGAATTCAGGTGGTGTACTCGATAAATGTCTGATATAGGCTACTAACCTTTCTTCTACGTGACCCTACAATATATCAAACGGATATGGAGAAAAATACGCGAAACAAAACTATAAGAATAAGAATGAAATATAAAATGAAACTTACTCAATAACTTATCAAACTGTTAAATCGAGAAATGGAAAATACCCAGACTTTCTCCACCACCCTATACGGTATACAAATATATATATATATATATATATATATATATATATATATATATATATATATATATATATATATATATATATATAAATATATATATATATATATATATATATATATATATATATATATATATATATATATATATATATATATATATATATATATCTTTATAATTTGACTGTTGGTCACATTCTATCTGAACGAAAACCACTACTCGTGCGTTGCAGTATAGTAACGAATACACCTTGCGGTTCCTCAAACGCAATCACGTTTTTGTACCCGATGGTAATTAGAGTGTCGATGCGTGTGTTGTGTACATCTATTGAGCCGTGCCTTCAAAAGAAGCTAGCAGCAAAACGTTCATGTTGATGTGGAATGTAGATGACACCGATGCCAAAACGGAAAGCACAACATGAGCTGGACTTTCTTTTTTGGCAACGAACACGTGAAGTTTGGGGTGCTATTAAATTTTCAAATTATACGAAGAAAACATGCAATTTATATTCATAGGGTATTTGAGAATGTTCCGGGAACTTTAACTGATCTGTCTTAAGTGTTGCTAAATACAATGCGAGTCTTGAATGAGAAATAACAATCAGCAAAAACAATGCTTGGGGTTTGAGTTTGTTTTTGCTTACTTCTACAATCATGTCTTGATTATGTAATGGCCCGATTAGTTGTCTACCAACCCTATTAACATATTCAACACTAATCTTATAAAATAGACCTACAACATTCACACTAAAACTACCAATCTATGGTATCATACATAAGTTACACAATCGTGTTATGTACGAAAAAAAAATGTGGATCAGTTACACTAGATTTGGTTTTGTTCAATAAAGTACAAAATAAAAAACCTTCATCATAACGACAATTATTGATGAAATATATTTTTCATCTTCTACCTATTGAAACACCAGTTTTGAACATGTAACTTGAATATACAATTTTTTCTTAATAAGCTGAAAGTAATTCAAAGCACTGAAATTGATCAAGAAAGATCATCCAATTAAAATTAACATGATATTTTAATGTTTGTATTATTCAATAGGTATTTTATACTTAACACGTATTATTATATATAAAAATACATATACCGTATAACATCTCGCTAGGTATAAGATAAAAGAACATTAAGCAAATTCATCTATAGAACCTGTATCGTCATAGGTCAGGCCAATTGCAGCCCCATATACTTAATCACTAATAATCAATCACAAACGTCAAATTTTGAATTTCGATCCGTGCAGCAACGCTCATGAATTGATACGCTACGAATATATATTAATAATATAATTGAACCACAAGTCAATTACGAATGTTCAGACTAACCGTCTCCTCTATCCAATATAATTATCGCACGTCCGTTTCGATCCAGCAACACGTCGTGATATGTCTGGTTGTCCATTGGATACCAGCCTTGCTGATTGTCTAGAGTTCTATTACCAATCAATCGACGATAATAATATGGTGAACATATGCTTGTACCAATGTGTGCCAGTGACCAGCGCTTCTATGCGTGTGTGTGTATACTAAGAAGCATGGACGAGAGCATTAGCATGATGTATGTAATCGGCAGAAAAAATTACATACTGTTTGAAAAACCTTTTTGTAGTCTATTATTTATTCGATTTTATTGAACCTTGGTCTGAATATCCATCAATGTTATGTTAATAGTTGTCATTAGATATAGCATGTGCAAAGAATCAAATTTGCGTTTTTTTTCTATTGGTGTTTACATGCGATGTTCGAATATATATTTTTGTATTTTAATTGAGTATACAAAAAAATTATCCAGACAATTTTTCAAATGATGAAACTTTTTTGTCTTGATATTATTCAAAATTGGATATTGTTTTATATGGAAAGGAAAGTCTCAGCAACTCTACCACAATTGAGTCAAACTTTGCATCGTTTTTTTAAATATCAGAAGGTTTTCGAATATACCAATACTAAATGACTTACATTGATATTTCAATTATTTAACCCACACATTTATTTTACAAATGATCAAATTCCTTGGTAAATCTCTCAGAAGAGTTATTACGATCTGATTAATTGTCAATTTGGTGGAGGTGCCGGGTTTCAACATTGGTTCCAATATTTATAAAACGAACTATATTTTCAGCATAATAAATAATATGGAAGCTGGAAAAATTCTAAAAAATAACAAATAACTCAAAAATTCCATTGAATATACGAAAAATCTTTCAAAACCTGTTATTCGATTAAACCACCTTTTTTTTAGAGTTTATTTTGATTGGTAACGACTTTCACTGCCCGTGAGATTAGGCAGGGAAACCCACCCTTGAGATTTATCATCGTGACGTAGTATAAGATTCTATGCAAAACTGAACCATGTTCAGGGTATGTTTTAATAGGTTATATTTCTGATAATTTCTTGAGCATTGAAAACCAAATAAGTAGCGGATTCATAGATTTTTCGTTTTTCGTAGAATAATAGAAATATTTCATGCATTTCGTGCGTTTGTACGTGAGTTACACTATAGCATCTAGTGTGTGAATTATCGACGTGTGTCACATGCAGGGTGGTGGAGTGGGTGAGGACCTAGTTGGTGGTGGGGAGGGGGCACAGCTGTTGTTGATGTTGATTTGGTTAGTTATGTCCCTATTCTTAGCACTGGTACAGCAGGTCGGTGAATTGCTTGAATTATTGCAGTTGTTTGCGTGTAATCCAGCGTGAAAGCGAAGTAAACGAAAAAAATTCTATTGAATTCTTCTTATTTTCCATTTTCATTTGAACTTTGGTGAGAGTTGTGAAGTGATATATTTGTGTTAACGAGAGAATCCAACCGAGTATTTGTAAAAAGATCGGATAAACTCGCCACAGGTTCGAACATGAAACACTTTTGAAAGATGTAGTTGTAACCTTGTTTAGGTGCATTAACTTGGCTTCCACTCAATTGAAATTTGATTATTTTCCGAAGCTATCGAAATGTGCTAAAATGTGCTACAGAAAATTGTTTTGTGCTGTTTTATGTATTTTAGTTATTCCAATTTCAATGTTGGTAAGCCAAGTGGATGCCAAAGTGAATATACAGCTCCCCCCCCCCCCCTCGTTACAATTGAAATACCCAATTTGTATGACATTGCTGAACATGTTGATGTTGAAACCAATCCTACATACACTAACTATGGACAGCCAAACGCATTATCCATGTACAACTAACACTGAACAACATGAATCAATATCTAAATATTAAAAAATATTGTCTAGAAATATGCCATTTCCATAATGTTCTCACTGAGCAATTCTCCCCCCCCCCCTCCCCCCCTCCTCATATCGAATGACTTGGGGTACTCATTTTTTCAGGACAACATCCCTGAAAATACAGACAGTTGACCAAATGGCTTGTTAGTGTAAATATATGGTGTCAGCTTCTTGCAACAGTTTTCTTGTCCTGATGTATGATGAGAGAGCGTGTCGATAATTATTATTCCTCATATTTTTTTAATTTGGTCAAACTTAACATCACTACAGGATAAACTCTTTTTCACGTGAATAATCAAGTCACACCCAGAAATACGCACGCAAGAATATTTTCTTTTGTAAAAGTTGAGAAGTTACTAAAAACATACGAATATATTTTGTTACTAAGCGGGTTGTACAAAATAATGATTATCAAGTAGTTATTATTCTTTATTGATATTTGATATAGTTGATATACATGGTATTCTACGATAAAGCCCACAAAGCTTATTTGGGCTTGACTGTAGCATGAACATAATAAATCATAAAACGTAAGAACTTCATTTTGTCTAAAATTTAGGTATTCGCCAATAGGCTTCTATCACTTAACAAATGACAAACAATCGTTACCATAGCAATACAGCGAACTGGTGGACTACCAAATATCCTGATTGGTCAATTTCAACTGGTGGACATTGTTGTCTGTCTTTTTCAATAATGGGTGACGTCACTTGACAGAAGCCTATATACCACACACACTCTATATACTCTCTACTTCACTCTAGAAAATAATGTACAATTTCAAATGTTCTTTCCTTCTTGTCAAGACACAACCATCTGTAACTGAGTTTACAGTGTATGAACCTGTCTGGAACATCCATGAAAAAAATCCCGCTTTATCCATTTTATCTGTAATCCTGGAATATCATGCTCTATAGCAAACTGCATGTAGATTGATTACCCTTCATCCCTCACCGAACATTATGTTCCACGAAACACATGCACGTACGTTTCACAGGATTTCTTAAAAGCTTTTGAACGTTACATGGAAGTGAAATGGTTTGTGAGACGGATACTTTTACGAAGTTTTCATGACATTATATTTAGATATATTGTATGGTATACGTTGGTGGTAAAAATAAATCTTCATCAAATTTACTGGAAAAGTTGGTGAAAGATTGATCATTTTTTTATCAGAATCAGATATAATGTACGTTTAGTTACATGGTTGCATAAAGTGGTTGCACTGAACGTATAGTCTGTGAAAGAACGTTAGCAGTTTGATGTGCTTTGATTCCTTTCAAATTTAGATTTTGTTCTCAAATTGAACCATTTTTTTAAGTGTGTGCACTAAAATTAGCAGATCTCTATTAGGCCTATATTATACAAGCACAGTCAATGAAAAAATTAGTAGTACAATGTGGGTAGGTTTCATTTGAATTCAAATTTCAATTTCATAAAAATAAATATATTGGGTGATTACCCAAGTTGTTTATCCATACATAATGATCGTACTCGATTATTGGTAATTCTATTTGTTATACTTATTGGTTATTTTTACGACAGTTTGACGCTTTTATCTAAAGAACTTATTCTGAAACTATGGATGGTCTATCGTGTATCGACTATATTGTGCATAGAAGGCAGTCATTCCATCAATTTTCGAAGAGAAAACAAAAAAATATTTCAACATTTTCGGTATGTAGGCCTATATGGACGTCTGTGTATAAACTTTCATGGGTATTTCAAAAATGATCTTAAATTTTCGAACTTTGAATTTTCAATCATTTGTTTTTGTGATTAGTGGTTTCGGTTATTTCTTTCCTGAAGACGCTTTGGTTGATACCCCCAACCTGAAATAAAAAAGGAAGTAGGGATTAATATTCTTTCAAAAAATAGATGAAACATGAATAAACCAGTTGTACTGAATGTACAATATAGTAAAATCATCAAAAAAATGATTATTAATGAAAAAATCAAGTTATTATCGGGAACTGGACATTTTTTTATGTTCTTGAAGTATTTTAGAAAAAAAAAATCGTGCCAAAAAACAAACTATCTCGGTATTTCAGTATGTCGTGCTTGTCGTCATGAACCTATAGGTGTACATGTTTATTTATATTGACTCACAAGTTAGAGAAAGCAAAAGAGAGACACAATAATTACTAGAGAAAGGGCAAACACCCAAATATTTGTAAACACAATTGCAGTAATTCAGAAGGTGTGTACGTGTATGTGACTACACTGAAATATATTAAAATAAATTATTTCTGATGCGAATTTCTGCTAATTATTTATCCGATATTGTTCTGAGATCCACGTGTAAGATATCATTATAATATATACGATTCAATTTACATTAATGATACGATTTAATGAACACACAACTCCAAAGAAACACATTTTTACTTTTTATAGAAGCTGCCATTTAGTATTTTATTCATATAATGTACGGTTCATATAATACGCTGCACTGAACAATGTTGCTTGTGCGCTGAACCAGCATTCAGGAGACTGAGGTTCGATTCCCGTCATGGTCAACCAGCCGGACAGCGGTTTTTCATGATTATTCTTTGGAGTGAATACCGGGTTGGTTTCTTATCATCAGACCACCTAGACCCCTAGACCCTAGAGTGCCCTAGAGACCCTTCAACCCCTAGGTCACCTAACCTTACCTATCAGGCCACCTAACCTTCCCATTTCCCGTATAGACTAAAAAGTAAAAAAAAAAACTGTCTCAACTGATTTCGACTGATCAAAAATCAAATAATGACAAGTTATTAAGGAATAGGCGTTGCAATATGGTTCAATACTGTTCATCAATATCTTAGCAGCGGGAGCGTTACTGGAATGTTCGAAGACAACCAAAATGAAAAATAAAAAAGACTTGTCCCGGAGAAAAAAAAACGATAAAATACTTATTTGAAACAAGTTGTTCAATCATTTTCGCATATGAGAAGTACTAGAGCAACTAGTAAATTTGATGTACACCTGAATTCAGATTTCAAAGGATTTCAGGGAGATTCCACAGAATTTCATGAAGATTTTAATGGATTTCAAGAAGATTTCAAAGGATTTCAGAAAGATTTCATGAAAAATGTACACCCGATGTCATGAGTTATTAACCCCTCGGAGCCATTTGATGATATTTTGAAACTCATGATTTCAGCTTGAAGTGTTCGTGTAATAAATGATGGCATTGTGTTGTTTGTTACAGCATTGGACTTGGCACAAAACAGCAATGTGCAGGATGCATTCGTCATCGCCGTGGAACAGCAAGCTCGCGAGCGGCTCGAGCGGCTATCTGCGCTCAAACGTATCAAACCTGTCGACATGACAAAACTCTCACAACAGGTCAGCAAGAACAATCACATTGACTCCACTGTAAGATATTACCCAACAAGTGTGCCTTGCTCTATCGCGCCCTTGCCAAGCTTTATCGCTCTCTTGGCTTGCTTCTTTTCTATCTCTATCTCTCTCTCTTTCTCTTACTTCAATCTCTTATTCTTCCTCGATCTCATATCGTCCTTTCACGTTATCGCCATCTTGGCTTGCTTATATATATATGTATCTTTATTCAGACTCTGTCTTACATTAAAAGATTGCAAAAACACAGAATAAAAATCAATCAATTAAAATAAAACAAATTATCAATAACAACATTTTAGACACGCCATTATGGCAAGTAGGGATAGTATTTTCTATCTCTCTCTCTTGCTTTAATCTCTCTCCTCTTCTTCTTCCTCGTTCTTATACCGCCCTCTTACGTTATCGCCCTCGTTTCTTGCTTCTTTTTCTCTCTCTTCTTCTTCCTCGTTCTCACATTACCCTCTTACGTTGTCGCCTTCGTGTGTTGATTCTTTTCTCTCTCTCTTGCTTCAATCACTCTCTTATTCTTCCTCGTTCTCACATTGTCCTCTTACGTAATCGCCCTCGGGTCTTGCTTTTTTTCTCTCTTGCTTCATTCTCCCTCTTATTTTGTTTGTTCCTCATTCGCTATCGTCATCTTGCTTCATCGCCCTTGTTTTTTCCCTTTTTTCTCTTTCTCTGAAGTCTGTTTGCTTCATTCTTTCTCTTCTTTTGTCTCTTTCTCGTTCGCTATCGTCTTCTTGCTTTTATCGCACTTGTGTTTTTCTTATTTTCTCTCTTGCTCTTTGAGCCTATTTGGCATTTGCCTCATAAGTCCTCTTCCACCATCTCTCCCACTTTCTTTATCGTATTCTTGCTTCTTTTCTTTTTCTCTTTCGCACTTTTTTTCTTCTTTCTTCTTTCACGCTTTCTACATTCGCTCTCTGCCGTTATCGCTATCATATGCCTTCTCTTCCTTATGTCTTGTTTTTTTCGCTATTTCTCGCTCTTTATCTTGCCTTTTACTGGAACACAACTTCTAGCTTCACTTCGTTTTCTCCACACTCCTGCTTTGCATCTTTCTCTTTCTCTCTCTTACTCTTTCTCCCCCTTTTTTTTCATCGTGTCAACATAATTTTCCGAAATCTGTGCTTTATTGATACCTCTTGCTCTATAACGCCCTCACCTTTCTTAAAGTGTCATCTTGCACTATCGGCCATTATCTATCATATCTTACCTATTGATCTCATCAGATCATATCTTGCACATAATGGCCTCTGGCTTCTCTTCTCAAGATTTCTTCAATCTTGTCTACATCATGAGTTTACTGGTGGGAAAAGGGGTTCATTTAATATAGCCTATCGTTATTCGATTTTCAAATTTTTCCAGAGAGTGTGTAAAAATATGATCATTCAGCTCTATACTTTATGAATATTGCATGGGCAATTTTTACTTAGCTGAAACCGTTCTTCATAAACCTTCTTCTGACCTTCTTTGCCTTTATGGCCTTCTTTATCCAGTGGTGAAAATTAACTCTGGGTTATCTTATTTATTCCAATCTATATACTATTAGGAATGGAAAAAGTCGGTAACGGTCATAAAATTATGGACATTTTATAGAAATATAGTATTTCAGTCGCATGGTTCCAATGCAGGTTAGGTCATCTAATGAATGAAATAGGAAAAGAATAAATATAATATGACTACAAATCCCACAAGAACCAATTCATGACGTGTATGTTTGTGTGAGATGGAAAAATGAAAGATTTAGTATAATTACCACGCTCCATAAATGCATACCGGTATCCAAATATTACATCTTTCGTGTAATACGCATTCATTTTTGTTTTATTTTCTGAAGTATTTTTTTCAGCTACTGTATAGTTGGGGTGAGAAATTTCATTTTGTTCATGTAGATCAAAATATTTTTGAATTCCATGTATTTATTAACATTTCCAGTACCGAGACGAAAGAGGAAAGGGTGGATGGATGGGGATGGGAAAACAGAGTCCTGTATTTCGAGGTTGAGGGATCAAGGTTGTGGTTAATTATTACTGTTTTCTAGGGAGGGGGCGTAAAAACTGTAGCCTAGGGGCAGCTGGCTACCTAAACACGGCCCTTGCCATGTTTTATACTCGCTGATTTTCTAATAATCAACAAAATCAACAACAAAATCGTTTCTTTCACTTTTCTAATCGGACCAATTCACACTTCATCAACGATGCGTATAGAAAGTATTACAAGTTGTAATTTCTCGAGAAAGATACAATTACCAATCACACACGTCTAAGACTGTAATCTCACAGTATCTTACTTAGACAGGAAGCATAATATGTAGTGAAATAGACTTATAGTTGCATGTATCTGAAGTTGGAAGAACCCAACACTTAACCTAGTGACATACAATGGAACTCGAAAGAAATTGTATTCAAAATGACTATTATTATCTTTTTCTCTCAACTTTACCTGCAATAATAAGTTCTAATGACCAATAATTGTAATTGCATTTACATCTTGGAAAGTCATCAGTGTAACTCGCATAATTTTTGAAAACTGGAAATGTGCGCGAGAAGTAAAAAATATCGACAACTGGTTGACATATCGTAATACTTCTCTCTTGGTTTTGTTAGTTTTGGAAAAAGATGAGTGAAATCGATTTTCTCTGTCGTTACACAAATATTATCACACTTTTATATATGTTTTCCTTTTGTTTTTGTTTCACATTCTCTGATCATTCACATTCTTTCACATTCTTACATTGTATATACAAAGAATTCTTCTCATCTCTTGTTGATGTATGTGTGTATGTATATACATATATATATACTCATACTCCATGATATAAATATAATTTTGAACCGTATGTTATTTTAAAACTTAGCTTATTACACATTCTTTCGTTCATTTGAGTAGACATTGGATATATCGGTTGGCAATCTACTGAAGCATCATTTAGGATACCAGGGTTCGATTCCCGTCCATTCCTTCCCAAGAGGTTAACAAAATATTTGATTTCTCATAGGTCCTGAATTACCAACGTGGGACGCTCTCTGTCAGTTCGAAGTTGTTAACACCATGGTTACCCATTTTAATTGTTTTCACTAAACTCACACATAGATGCTAACTGGACTTAGTAATACCGGGTTTTATAGAAACCATTGCACAGATTGTCATAAAATAATTTTAGTTTCACACTTTTAAATTATTAAAATGGAGCGGCAATATCGCCCTTGTGGTTCCCCATCCAAACGATCCTACCTTTCATCCATAGCCTTAATTGGGGAGCAATGATTTTGTATCAAATTTCGATGTTATTAAAAAAAAAGTGTGAGCATACATATTATATATCCATTCAAGTTGACCATTTTACGTGTCGTGAAAATCTGCACAGAAAAAACAGCAATTTGAAAAATAGTTTAGTTATATAGTTTAGTTTAGTTAATAGTTTAGTTTCTCTTTCTTAAATAGGACAGGTAGGGACTGGAATGGGCTTAGTAGAAATGTTTTTGAAGGGGATGAAATCAGGTTAAAGTTATTCCGTCAGAGGGTTAAGGAGATGGTGGGATAGGGGTACTTAGGGAACTTGCCACCGCGCATTTATGTGCATTTGCAAGAGTTAAATAATAATAATAATAATAATAATATAATATTTGAAAGATCCTAAAGATGTTTGTGTACACATATAATGTCAACAATCCCTACGTTAGGTCAGTGTCACAATCTAATCCGTGACTAGAGGTATTAATGATGTTTGAACAGTGTCTATGACGAGCGTGTAGCCTACTTTCACCTTGTTTAACGACTGCAACTCGTTACACACAAGTCGTCGTGAAGGTGTTATGCAACCCGCAGTACGTGATGCACCACGGAACAGACGCTTGTCGCATGTTTAGTGATGACGAGCGGGTGTTTTGAGCACGTGACTGGTCGCATTGTGTTGAGATGCTGTGTGGTGACATCATTGAGTGACAATGATCAAGTCTACTTCACACAACGTGAGCTTAAGACGGTCAGAGCTCGATGAACCGTCATGTAAAAGATCAGGGATCGATTCCCGCCATGGTCGACCATTCTGACTGAGGGTTTTCGCCTCACTTGGTAGCTTCGTCAGCTCAGTCATCGTTGGGTGTGGGTTCGAGTGCCGCTAAAAGTATGGGTTTTTGTGAAGGTCCTTCACATATCACAATCATCAATATGAAACATATAATATATGACATAACATAATCCTAAAATAACATGACAAAATAACATGACTGTTAAGTTAAAAATATCAATAATTGATTATAGAAAATTAGAAATATTTGTGTCTTGTAGTTGGATTATCACACACAATACATTTGTTTTTAAATATGTATACAGATATTTTGTATATCGGATAAAACGAGATAAAGCTAATTAATTTCAAATAATATAATGTATAATAATTTGATGAGAGAATAGAACTTGATGGATGAAACTTTAAATATATTGTCAAGTTGAGACGTTATCAAAAATAAAAATTACAAAATTGTATTCTTGAATAAATGAATAAATTGATAAGCATTCTATTTTCCTGACATATTCTAGATATAACTTCAGATCACTTCAGATTGTCTGATCTTCTTTCCCTAATACCACGACGTGTAACCTAGTCTTGAGGAAAACACAATACCAATACCACACGCCTCTCGAAGGCGTCGGCCCACATTTCTTCGAAGAACTCGAACACGAAACAATTAGTTGAACTCTGGTCATAAATAATGTATATCAGTCAGTTTTACTTTCCATTCGATATACATATACACATCACATCCGTTGCATTATTACCTGCTTGATCTGGTTTACAAATAATATCTATACATTATTATATCGCTTGATGAATTCAAAATGAAATCTACTAACATCCTTCAATCAACTTTTTTCAATTATCATTTCCGCTAGCGTACATAGAGATGATGTTTTGTTAGGTTGCCATAGCAACTAATTTAAGAAAAATTTAGGAAAAACAACACGCCTTTACTGAAATTGTGGTGGAACACAATTTGGGGAACATTGTTGTCCACTTACTCTTGTCATGCATCACTCTTGCAACGATGTTCTACCGAGTGAAAATTTAAAATGTCTAGGAATATTCAGTGTAGAATGTTTCAGAAATATGACCACTTCATCTACTATAATTCACCATATTTTATATTTATCATAATTTATTTTTCTATTTGGAGTTGAAATCATTTTGTACCAATAATAATTACAATTATTCAAAATGAACAAGGAACCTGTATATAAACTTCAGAGTTGAAATTATGGAGTTGTAGAATTTTGTAGGAAATTTAATCTATACACAGTGATTTCATAAATTTGGTAGGAATTCTAGCTTTGAAAGCGTCTATTACCATTTTGAGAAACAATCTATATACACATTTATAGAATAAATGATCATATAATTCTAATATTACTGTTTAAATCGAACCATTATCATTATTTTTCACCATCATTCTTTCACTAATCATTCAAATTGAAAATATAATTATTGGCATATTTTTTCACCTAATTCGTCATCATTGTGTTTTTTCTTCTTAATAAATTTTCATTTGATTTCGTTGACAACCATAATATATACTTTGGCATAGTCTTCATTCAATAAAGATGTATATATTGTAAAGTGACCGAAGTCGTCAGCGACAAAAGTCTTTAAATATCTAGGAAGGTACCGACCTAGAGAAAGGGTAATTGAAAAATGAAAAATGAAAAGTATAAATTATCTATGAATAACAATAATTTTTAACTGACTCACGAGGACTGTTCAGCATTTTATTTTCTTCATATGCACAAAATATCTATTATGTTATAGAATATAGACTATAGAGTGGACTGATTTCATTTTTGGCTGATTCTGCCAAAATTCTTGCTGATTATCTGGATGATAATCGACCATAAAAATTACCAGCTCACTAAGATAAAATGTTGGTGTATACCGATGCCGAAAGTGGTGATAGTTAAATGATATCAAAATTTGAAAATAAACCAACAATAACAGCGTTTCACGAAAAAAAAAAAGTTTCAATCAGGTCAGCTATTGATTAAAGCACAAAAAAGCGTCACTAACCAATCCAATATAGTGATGCAAAATTGAATCCACTATTGCTAACTATGACCTAATCCACTAATCAATATTTCAAAGTATTCTGAAATCTGGTTACAAGTGTTGTAATATGTTTTAGCTGTACTCGTCATCTGGAACTTTTGTTCAAGGATTTACAGAAAAAAAATATATGTTTTTCCTTTTGATTGCTGTTCAACTATCCATACGAATAGCAAGGCTAATGTATCGTCGTTAGAGATGGTGTATTTCTAAGTGTTTTCTGATTACTTTAGATGAGAGGAATGATGCAAGAGGATGATAAAGAGATGCTCCCCGTCATCAGAAAATTATTAGAAATTGAGTTCAAACATTTACTTCAATTCACAGATCGTGTTAAATTATGTACCATTCATTCAATCTAGATATCAATCTGGATTTTAGAAAACTCAGTCAAGTTACTTATTGAAAAATTAATATATAATAATAATAATTTTATTTCCAAATTTGTGTTTACAAAATTATTATCCTTATGACAATAATTACACTTCGATATCTGAGAACAAAGAAATAATATTGTTGCTTGACTCACATGAGCTTTTCATTCATTCATTTCAGACAATCTCTTATTAGACGAGCTTTAGCGAGGATTCAATTTGACATACTGAAAAAAATTGGTGTTCGTTTTTATGTTTTTTTTTTTTTTTTTTGTTTGTTTGTTTTTTTTATGTTTTTTTGTCGGTTCTCCACAGGTCAAACGGCTACAGCTATCAACTTCAAACTTTTTTTCGTCATGGTTCCTCATCTAACTTAGATCTGTATAGTTTTGTGGCATTATCGGGTGGTAACTTTTTTTTTATGAATTTTAGAAATTTCAAAAATCCCCATTAGAATAACCCGGAGGAAAATACTTGAAAAATCAAAATTTTTCAAGACCTCTCAAATTTTCGCCGAATATAAAGGAAACTATTAAGCACATTTTGAGAGATTTTTCGCATCAATCGGATGAGAAATAACGAAGAAAACGCATTTATAAAGCATTTTCCCATCAATTTAGGCTATTGCGGGAACCAATTAAATCTATAGCAACAAGTGTCACCAATTAATTCAAAACGATTGAAATGAATGAAGAGGAAGGCCGTGACATAACTGATTCTCGTAAGGTTTTTGAACGTTTGGAGTGATCCAAGGTCTGTAGATGTAGATTGGGTTGACAAATTATTTTTCATTCTAGATTTCTATACCCCTAAGCTCGTCTAACAACGCGCATCCCGCGTTTTCCTAGTTTATCATAATAGTCAAACTAAACGATCTCACTTATTCATCCATCACACATTGACTTTAAGTTGGTTCTTCGATTTCACTGCAGAAGTAAGAATCGATTATCCCTTAGAACAATGAACTTGGAAAACTTATCCCACCCGAAAGATAGGAGAACATGGGAGTCTATGGTGTAGCCTCACTTAGGTAATAATTCAACTCAACTGGATTCTGGCCCGAGACCAATAAACCATTCCCGCAGTGTAGGCCTACTGTGCATTCTTCCTCTAATTTGTCTCATGATCCCATTACGAGCTATAGTGCTATATGCCATTAGGCACTTTCAAAAAACATCCCTTATGCAGACGCACAGGTCCATAAAGGGATGCTGTGACAAGTGGGGCAAAGGGGGAGGGCCAGACATGGTCATGACAGAATCCAGATCACCACCACAGAGACGTACCGCTTTCTAAAGATGTTATCCTACACCTATAACCTCTCAAACCCCCCCACTCTCTTCTCACCCCCTCCCCCCCCCTTCTCCACAAGCTTCACTCGGTCCAAAGAGTTCACTTCAATAACTCAATCACTGCTCAAGTTTCTGACTCAACTAATCGGAGCTTGTGAGAATGACATAAATGGTCTTGTATGTTAGAAGTTTGAACAAAAAACATTCGAATTTGGTTGCTGCTTGTTGTAGAGTGGATTGGGTTCGAAGCCAGAACAAAGCATTGTTTATGGTAAGGTCTGGCAGATTGTTGGGAAAATTTTGGTGATGAAATTTGATATTCATGATTCAATCAAGTTTTAATCGTTTCGATCATAAACATTTAAAATTTAGACAAAAAAAATAATTAGACATTAAAAATATTTTCAAGGTATTTTCTGAATCAAATTTTTCAAAATAATGTATACCGGTAATTACGGATATACATTTTTGTATTTCAATTCCTATTTTAACCGTTAAATTCATAAAATATTGTAGGTATGGATGATCAAGTGGATCATACTTGATACAGGCACTTTTTTGCTTTAAAAAAATATGTTCCATGCCACGATAGTTGGCACTATACTGAGAATACAAAAATTGTATCGTTCTATATAATCAACAATTCAAAATGAGGTCCGAGTAAATATCAAAGTTTTGGATGGGCGAAGTTGAAGCCATATTATGGAAATGCATGGATTTTCAACATAGCATAAATAGATTTCTATGCTGACAAAAAAAAAACAGGAATGAAAATGTATAGGATACTAAACATGAAGGAATCAGGAGGGAATAAAAATATATTATTCCATTCACTTGACATTTGAGATCTTACATCAACAGTAATGAAATAACTCGGTGGTTATTATAGCGTTTCCCGATAGCAGTTTTTATGTGTTTGTAATAAAATCTGTTATGGTTCCTGACTTCATCTGGTGCTAATTCGGTTTATTTGGTTCTTAGTTTACACAGTCACAAACATTTCGCCTGCAACTCTTATAAATCGCAGTCAACTATTGATGTACTGGTACGAGAGATGTAATTTTTTGTCTGTTTTAGTATATACTTTCTACTGGATGTAGACTAACGCTCATATTATTGTGACTATTGACACATGAATGATTTCTATACAATAATCACATTCAGTTTCATAGTAATTGAACTAATTAGTCACATTAATCAGTCGAATTATCAGTCAACGTAGAAGCCTATTACTATGGTTCTACTAGTAGTACCTCCTTGATCATTTGGGATTGATTTTAATTTCCTCGACTGGATTATGATCTCAAAACTTTGTCTTAGTTTTTCAGTTAATTTGTGTTCGGTGAATTATTTTGTAATCGCAACGATCAAGTATAATCACAGGTATAAGGAAGTAATTGGAAAATTGATACACACTGCAGACTACTTTGCAGATAAAAATAATTATTTTCAATCAAAAAAATTGGAAATATTTATCTCTGTTCGGCCCGGTTAAGTAGCTATATGTGATAATCAGCCAATTGTTCGATTAGGAACGACAATAGCATGAGTAACCAACCAAGGGTGAATCCACTCATTATTGCTAATTATCGCTGTAAAACCCGGCTTATTTTTTTTCCCATCAATTCAACTCTTTTAACGAAACTCTTTGATCAAACTCGAAATCAAAATATATTCATTCACCCAATTATGAGACCAAATAGAAGTAAGCTGGTAATTGTAAGCTGAGAGATGGTATCAATCGGTCATGACCCATTGAAAGTAGAAGTATTGATTAAAGTATATCACTCAAAACCATTCACATACAAGTCCGCTTTTCGACCGTAGATTAGAAAAGCAGCGGTCGCTTCCAGGGATATATACATCTCTCTCTCTCTCACTTCACTAGAGTCTCTCCTCTCTCTCTTCACCACAGTATCCAGTTTGCACAAATCACCGTTCCCAAGATAACTCTACCCAAAGTTCCACTTGAATTCACTCTACGCAATAAGTCAGTCGTGTAACCCCCTAAACGCGGCGGACTAAAGCTCTAAGCTAGGGGCAGCGTGACCCAACGACCTCATCCCTTCACCCCCCCCCCCCCCCCCGACCTCCCAACCCCCCAACCACCAACTGACTGCGTTATGGGCCTGGAGTTTCGATGCGGCGCCAGCACTAGTGACCAACATGTGTTGGTGTTTCTTCTCGAAGATTGGTTACAAGTGAAATGTGAACGGGAAATAAAAAGCAGGCCGTATGCTACATATAAACATACACACATGTGAGACCAAAAAAAAAAGAGAACCTGCATAACAGGTTGTTCCAAGAACTACTGTGCGAATTAAGGTTAATGATTATTTCATTGGTTAGCATGACAAATTGATTGCTGATAACTATGATTGAAAAGATAGGTTTATTAATGTTTAATGACCCCGTCAATGGTTAATATATAGGTTAGGAGGGATGAGACATTTTGATTTGGATTGTAGTGTGTGAAAAAGTTGAATAACGTCAATTATTATTGAATGCATGATAAATAATTAGAAACTACAATTTGTAAATTTCGAAATATCGATTTGAAAAAAGGCATTTCCACTATTTACTCCAAACAAGTATTAATAATTATTAGAAATTCATATTTAACAAAAACTACGAGTAACTTTTAATTTTATTTTATGAATTAGATCGTTTTTGTTCTCTTATTTTCTACTCTTTGCTTTTCAGAAATAAAAAGTAATCCTGTGCAGAATAAAATGTAATTATGTTATAACATGGAAAATTAAGCGAATGATCTGACAACATTATTGTATATTGGCCAATATTTGTGAAAGTAGTATTTTTCATCTCAATACGTTTCTTACAAAATCACCTTAAAAATGATCTTAATCTTTCACTAAAAAAAAAGTTACCCAACGTCTTATTAATTAATTTAATCTCATGAAAAAAAATCGAATACAAAATAATAATCATTTCATTTCTTCTTCCAGTTGAATCAACAAATCCCGGCAACCGAACATCAACAAGAATTGAACGGATTCATCGAGAGCAGTCCAATTTACGTGACGTCCATCCCACCCGAATACTCATCCACCAACATCAACCGCCGCCCAGTGTTGCGTACCGGTAAAGTGCCAGTAGCTCTCTCGAACGGACACGCCATCACCAACACTTCCAGTACCGAAGAACCAGATTCGGCAGAAATAGAACTCAAACAAGATTTAAATGTCCAAGACCAAATCCAAAGGCATAGTGATAGTGTGTTAGCAAGTGCACTGGTTGATAGTACCGTTAAGAAACCAGATAGTGCGTTAGTTACTAATAAAAGACCGAGTGAATGTACGGTGACAAAGTTTGTCGATAGTGGGTTGACGAATAAAACGGGTGTTGAATACGCGTTGACCAATCAGTGCGTTGCGTCGGTGGCGAGTAGTGGTAAAAGTGCGATTGTTCCGGATGGTAGTGCGGATAGTGCGACATCGGCGAGGAAACATTACGTCAACGGCAGGACCGAAGTGTTGATTGGGCAGGATGCGCAGGACGTGTTGCGCACGACGACGGCCATCGTAGAGAGTAATAATAATCGTACACTTGTCGTCGGAGATATTAGGTGAGTACAAATAATTATTACATTTTATGACTAGTTATGTTGGTATACTTGTTATTTGTATCCACGAAAGAAGAAAGTCGTCTATCAACAATATAATTGTGAATATTTTGATAATCACATAAACTTACTGCAAACTCGATGATTTAACGCTTTTGAAAAATGTAGTAGCGTTTCTCATCGTTAATCTCTTCCTAAAATGTCATACACCAAAACCAACACACCCATACAAATATAACTGTAATTTTTGTGTTTGATACGTTGGTAGACTACCTTCTTCTTTCGTGTATACGAAAAAGAAGTATTAATTATTGTTTTAAATCAAAAACATGTTATCAAATTCAAATTTAGGCAAACAGAAACTTTTGGAGATTGGTAAATTGATTGATTAAGCTGCTAAATGACCCCTATAACGTATAGGTTATTAGGGTGGTAAAACATTTCCGTGTTTCAATGTCAGAGTTCTAACTTCTAAGGTGTACAAAATATTGAATATAGTATAAGGAAAACGCGTTATGTGTTTCCGCGTTGATAGATGATGCGCGAGTTGGAATATATCAACATATCTTTGGATTGGTTATATATAATTATAGATCCAACTTGAGATCCAAAAAATTACGTTACTGCCCTCCCATTTTCTCAATCAATTTCTGAAATAATAAAGAATGCCTTGTTTTAATCGTTTCCAATTAATTGATGACACTTGTTGCTTAGATTAAAACATTACTTTATATATTTTTTTACATCAAAACGGCTGATCCGATTTAAGTGAAAGTTTGGAATAATGTGCATCATCACCAAATTAAACTTCCCTGAGAATTTGAATTCTCTCGAAGGGAACATTTTTTACGAATTTTTTCCTCCGGGTTATTCTCATGGGATTTTTGAAAACTTTGAAACAAGTTTTCTCAAAACGCCTCAAAACTTATACAGTATCGAATGAGATAAGGACACTCATGTATGCCAAGTTTCAACTGAATAATTAGATTTTCATTTCCATTTGACCTGTGGAGCGCGAACAAAAAAAATGTACTTTTTTTGAGAATTGTAAAATTGAGTCTTCGCTTCGCTCATCCAATAACTATTGTCATCGATGAGTCACTTCACATAGTCTAAATTTCTGGACGGAAGTCGGTGGAACAAGTACTGCAAAATCGAAAGATCCTTGAACACATCCAACTCAAGCGTGGAGATAGTGAAAAAATAAAGATTATATACACTGATTGCGCGTGAAAATCGTGATTTGAAGCGTTTTTCTGTGTTCCTTCTGCTGTCGATGAACTGTTCTAAAAGTATTTTGGACTAGACAATAGACTTGATTCTGGATATTGAAGGTTAAACTACTTGAAAGTATTCCCATATAATATAAGGGTCTAACACTCATAATATTTGGTCATATATTTCACCTCAAGAAATATTCCGGATATTAATATGCCAAATTCAAAGTAGTATACAGTGGAAATCAAATTTGAATGATGGAATCATAGCGATAGTACTATAACATTTTTCTGAGTTTTGACATTGATAAAGTAGTCTCTAGATAGACAACGCCGTATGACAGAGCCTATGCTCACCAATTGCTCAATTCAAATCAAAGCAATTCCCATACCATTGATAAAGTAGTCTCCCGTAGGATACTTCGTAGGATACAGAAGTATCCTAGGATACAATGTATCGTAGGATACAATGGTTTTACCATTTATTAAGCAAAATGTTTCACTAATTTATAATTTACGACCACAGATGAGGAAAAATTAGACTTCCTTCATCTGTGCTATGACCAGCAAGACATATTAAGGGCATTATATAACAAAGGTTATAATCCCACACAAGCAGTAAAAAAAATTGGGGGTACGAACGATTGGAATTATATATACGATATACGATAGGTACGATATTATTTTTAAAATATATATCTTATTACGTGGGGATAGAAACTCGAACCCACGTCTATTCATTAAAACTCGAATAGATTCTCTTGGAAACATATTATAATAAATAGCATAATTTGTCGTGATAACGCCTCCTATAATTCAGACTTCAGATAGTCATGAGTCATGACTATAGTCGATAAAGTAGTTCTACCTTCTGTACTAATTTATCGACTCTTATGACTGTGAATACATGTTGATATACTTTATATATCAAAGAAAGTAGAAGGTTGTGTACCAACTGGATAATTACAAAAAATATATTGATTGTAGGGAAATACACACCAACTGTGTACATTTTACAATTTTCAAAAATGTAGTTGTGTTGTAAAAAAAAATCAAAAAATCAAAAATTGTTGTAAAAATCATTGACCAGTAAAATCAAAAGATATATGTAAATATACATGTAATATTTTTTATTTCTATGTTGATAATGGTAGACTTGACCCAACTCTAGTGGATATAATTAACTTGGATCATGTATCTTTTCACAGTCTTATATGTTATATAATTTAACATCTCGAATTCAAGGTGCCCGCCACCAACTCAGGGTCAAGTCTCTCAGGTTCTCTTTTTTTATTATTTTCCGTATAAATCATCATAATTCTTTTCTCAGTCACATGGGAGCTCTTTCATGTATGTAACTCGGTTGAAAAGGGTGGAATGGGCGTACGAAAATACAGAGATAATTGTCGATAGCCCACGGGAAATGATTTTTTTTTCATACCGTCTGTCGAACAAAAATACGGTCTGGGTATGTGAGGATTCTGAAAAAGTAATTAAAGCCGGCCGGGATAAAGTAAGATTGTCTTATTCTTCACGGATTCGACTGTAACCAATATCTAGATGGCAGTGAAACATTAGTTTGGTTCAAGATGTATTGAGGGTTGCGTTGGTTTGCTACTCATTTAACCGGCAAACCAACGCAACCCTCAACGCATCTTGGTTTGGTTGATCATAACCTTGGTGACGATGGTTCCAGTCATAAAACAAGTTAACCGATAAAGCAAACTCTCGATATCAACTTCACTATTTTTTTTTCATATCTAATGACCTACTAGAAAGCATATTTGAGCGCCATACGGCACCCTTATACGCAGTGAATTTTTGTAACAAATAACCAAACATTGGGCTACCGTAATTTTGACTAACCAATTAACACTGTAGATTTCGTAACATTATTTCCCACTGAAAACCACAACTAACAAAAAGATTAATACAATTCCGATCAACTTTGGTTTTTTATAATTTATACATATATATATATATATATATATATATATATATATATATATATATATATATATATATATATATATATATATATATATATTATATATATATATATTTATATATACATACGGCCTTGCGTTACTTCTAAGTCTGAACAACATTTTATTTCATTTCATTCATCAGTATCAAACTCATAAAGCTCATACTGAAATCATGAATATAATCTTGTCATAATGGAATGAGAAAAACTGTGATATCATATATTATCACATTATCATTATCATAATTATACTATCATGAAATTCTACGTACTGTTTAATGCCATTTCTCTCAAAACTGCATTAATTGTACTCAAAATAAAACTATCCGATGACATAATATTTTCAACTCCAACAGCGTGAACTAGCTGAAAGAACTAAGCGCAGTCATAGCTCTGTATGAATCGAGTATGTTGGTACTGATAGGGGGGCGTACATATAACATTGCACAATACATACGCCTAATACGTTAGCGTCGATGTCAAATGAGTCAAGGATAAGCTATATTATATACATTGTCAGCCACTCATTGCAATTATGCAACATTACTAGTTAAGTGTACTAAATAGTTTAATGAAAATTACCTCCTGTCAATTATTGCAATTATGAATTAGACTAGAAAAGCTATTAGTTCGTTTTTATGTTTTAAATAATTATTATGCCTATTCTCTTCTCTGTATACAAATATATTTTACATATGAAATTTATTAATTAACATATTGAATAGTAATGTAGGCCTATAATTGAATTATGATTGAAGATCGTTCAGGTTATACACAGATTGTGTATGTGTAATTATAATCTTTAATTTTTAAAAAATCGCGTATGAGTAATTCAATTAATTTTCTTGTTTTTGAATGTGTTTTGGATATTTTATGAAAATTATTGAAATGTATTGAATTATTGTCTATCCAAAGGTTAACTACTAAAAATGATGAAAATGATTCGAAACCGAGATCTTTGCTTTCCGCAGTAAAAATAGTAAGATATCGTTTATATGATGGTAAAAACATTTTTATGCCGTTCTTTACGACATTAATGCGATTTTTTTTTAAAATTCAATAAGTTCTCATTTTCTTCTGACTCTGATTTGTTTGTACGATTGTTTGTTAACTTGTTTTTGTTTTCAAAACAAACGCAATAAACACGACATCGTTGCGTATTGACGAAACGAAAGACGCCATTTTCCTCGTGAGTAGTAATTATACGCCGTGTTATTCGAGGCGACATGTCATTTGAATTCCTGAACCTCTTCTACCCAATCTCAACTTCCTTCCTTTCACTAAATCGGCGCCTAAACCGAGATCCCAGCTAAAGGTAAGGCACATTCGCATTGCGTTACATTAGAAAAACATCGGCCAACACACACGAGTAGATTCGAAGAGTGCATTGAAGGTACATGCAATTGTAATACAAGTATTCTAAGAATCTTCAAGAGGTGATGCATACTATTTCACGCTTTTCCATGAACACTTATCATTTCCATGATCTGTTTAATGTTTATAAATGTCAGGAGGAAGTGCATGAAGGAAGTTATAAGCATGTAAAGGAAATAATTATAGAAATTCCGTCTGTGTTCATGTTCAGAAATTGAATTTATAAAATTGATAAACATAACTCAATTGTGATTGAAAATCCACATCCGTTATGAATTATTATTATTATTATTATTATTATTAATTCTTTATTAACAACGGGGTCGAAACCCCCCAAGTGCAATATAATAAATGTATAATATTAATATTATAATTTAATATATATAATAATATATATATATATATATATATATATATATATATATAAATATATATATAATATATATATATATATATATATATATATATATATATATATATATATATATATATATATATATATATATATATATATAAATATGTATATATATAATATTATGATTTACAACAGGGGGTCGTATACGAAAGAAGCAAATAGGGTATGTCATAAAAATCGGTAATCATACGAGTAGGCCTATATATGGAACTATAATTAAATTAATAATAATTGAATTTATATAATGTATTTTTTGTCCAGGATTTGTATATAGAGGTATCAACTAGGTCTAGTAAATAGTTTCAGCACTGGAAATCAGTTTAGTAATCAAAGATCATACGTTTGTAAGTATAACTGTACAAATTATTGTATTTATAATGAACGAATAAGTGTTTAAACTAGCCCAACAAATAATCTTATATGAACAAGATAATATATTTCCATTTGCACACGATTTGCACGAGCGTATGTACATGAATTAAATTACATAAACTGTTATAATAAGTAAAGTAATGCATTAATCAACGATCTAGAACCGCGTGCTATCTGATGTTTACATTTTACAATACGCATATATACGGTGCATTTCTCGAGTTGTAACTTATTAATCTAAGACGCATTATTACATTATGTGCATGGTAATTGTTCATTTATATCGGGTCAGATGTTTTTCTCAGTGATAGTACGAGAGATTCTATAGGCACACCCACACAAACAAGTGATTACAATCCCCCCCCTCCCTCGAACCTCTTCATCAGCACCATCACTATTTACCCTCCCCTACATTCCCCTCCAGTCAGTCGGGCAGGTAAGCTCAGGTATTTGCTACGTTGTCAGATTTACACACATTTGGCTTCTAGGATTACTACATGTTCCTAGTATTATTGATTCGGTGTAAATGTTACAAATATTTAAATTGCTATGTATGAACCGTGATTCAAACTTGAAATTGCGATTTTTTTTATTCATTGCCAGATTGTGATGATGAAATATGAAGATGAAGATTTACTTGGTGAACTGTATTATAGCTATTTCATGAACTTAATTTGGATTTAGTAAAAATATGTTTGGAGTTTTGGGGAAATCGGATTATACTGGTAGAGAAGCTGTTTTCTCGCGAATTTACCCCAAATTGAAATATTATTAATTTTAATTTTCTCACTCTGTTAGTTACTCACTATTAACTACATAACTTTGTTTTGGTTCAATTGAATCATTTTTGTTGAACTTGGTTGAACTCACAAAATATAATGACATTTTATTTGATAACAATTTCATCAACATTCATACTTATATACATACATACATTCATACTTGAAACAAATTACAAATATACCGTAGTATGTAATATTCTTTTTTCGTGGTTGTTCAATGCATGTGCGTATAGATTCTCAGTTCTCAAAATAATTATATCAAATTGTCTTACAAAACTTGAACTAATCGGGGATACGAATAAGCTGTAATATTTTTGAAAGTACTTCGTAGGAAAACCGATGTGAATATATAAGTAGCTTTGAATAACAGTTCGATAACTTATCTGTCACCGTGATTCGATCATTTCATAATTTATTAATCCAATAGTTTCAGAAAGTTATTTCTATTAATAAGTAACCTAAATATTTCACTCTGTTTTTATTGTATCGATTGATATTCTGACCTTAATGCCTTATAAACATGCAACAACGTTATTTATTGCATGTCGGATTAAAAGTTAGAACCGATTAAAACTTTTCATACTTTTTTCTAATAATTGAATTATCATGTGAATTTTAACTTTCCATTTGAGCAGTTGGAATGCACAAAGATACTCCAATTATACAAGCTGAAAAATGATAAACAATGCATATGAAGACCAACAGAAAGTAACGTCCGATAGTATTTTCATTTGAACTACCAAAAAGTCTTAGGCCCGGTATTACCAAACCCAGTTAGCCTTTATCTGACAGTTCAAACTTGTCATCACCATGGTTACCCATGCTATTTGTTTCTACCAACTGTCAGATAAATACTAACTGGCCGTGGTAATACCGGGCCTTAATTTGAGAGTAGATGTCACCATGTGCTCTCCTCACTCTGAGAAAACGCTATAGTTGTCCTTAGCTGCCTTTTTGATGAACTGCCCTTTGAAGACTTTGAGGTTATATGTAATTGAGAAAGAAATATGCATAATATTTAATTTAAAGCACTATAAGTATATTCGTACCTCATTGTCAAGTGAGACTTTCGAAAATTATGTCATTGTTTTTGAAAAACAGTATCCAATTGAGATTTTTCAAATATATACTCTTGAAATTATTAGTTCTTGAGTTTTGTCTCAAAAAGCATTTCATAGCATCGATTAAACCCCATTTTGACATGATAATAAAGTTTTCGAATATATATTTTTGAAAAATAAAAAATTTCAAATGTTTATGAATATTAATCAAATATTTCAATTAAATTCTTTTCATACTAGTTTTCTACTTGGTTTGAGCCCTAGTAAGATCTTGGACGATAAATGAACAGGTTCAGTTATTGCAACATACCTCGAAATGCGTCCAGACTGTTGGCGGGTAAACACCCGCCCGTTCTATTTCATATAGGAGACGGTCAATCGTAACCGCCAACACAACAGCACCATCAAACATCTGTTGTTGGCTCCAAACTACAAGACAACCATATTTCTATCTCCTCACATACAATTCTATAGACAACAATTGAACTAGATTTTATACGCCATTTTTATATAATATTTTCCTTTGTTGTAACTAAATGAGAAATGACATTGTCCTCTTTGTCCCGTGATATTACACGGATACATTCCTTACGTTATCGGCGCGGGTCTGTAGCCACGTGTGGCGCCCAAGGCTACAGCCCCGTCCCCTCCCAATCACACAAACACAATGGTGAATATGAAGGATTGACGTGGAGATGAATTTCAATGTGACAAAATGTGTTTGTGTTGACAAGTTTGAGATGAGATTATTATTGTTACTTAGACATGATAAAGAAATGATATGAGAGAATATGTTTGGTAACAAAACTGCCACCAAAACTATTACCACTAGGACACAGTAAACAATATATAAAATCAATTAATTATTTTGAGAAAATGAGAAAATTTAATTTAAAAAATACAGTAATGGCATATAACTCGGAAAAAAATTGTATGTAATAAAATACATAGAAAAAGTGAGAATTATATAATTATATAGATGAAAAAGATCATTGATAAAGTAATGATTGTAAGCTGGTGTGATGAAAGTACAAACGTATCAAATTGTTGATACTGAAGTGAGAATGAAAGTAAAGGGAACCAAAGTGATTCCACAGATCAACAGTGGCAGTTGATCCTCTCAAAGCCAATCATACACTTATATAAACCAATTAAAAATTTTGACTGATCTTTTGGCTAACCAATCAAATTCTAAAAATACTTGTATTAGGTTGTAATTTGACATTTAATGTTGGTTACCTGCATAACTAACGGTACCATCAATGTGATTAAAAAAGTAAAAAGTATCAAATCTATTCTTTGAGATATTTGAGTTGTCATTTCTTTCAACTTTTGATTGAATTTTCACTTTTTTTGTAGGTATAAACTCGATTATAAAGATATAGAGATAAAAAGTTTAACCGTGCCTTTTCATCTTGTTCTCTTGTTCAAAAAATAAAATCAACTCACACTTTGAGAAATTGTATTTTATACTTTCTTTCACGAGCTCACATAGTTTCGATCGACCGTTTTCCCTAGCCATTAACACAGACGATCAGGGGAGTCGAACCACCAATATATACGGGAATGAACTTGTATTAGATTACTTTCTTGATTGAAAATCTTTCAAAGTGCAGTGTAGCCAACACTAGAGATCCCCAGGTACATTATTTGAAATTATCTCGCACAAAAAAAAAATGTTTCGAGCTGTACCTACTATGGTATATATATATATATATATATATATATATATATATATATATATATATATATATATATATATATATATATATATATATATATATATATATATATATATATATATATATATATATATATATATATATATATATATATATATATATATATATATATATATATATATACTGTTGAGTTGAAATAAGTTCGAGTAATGTTTTTGGACTCAATTGATTTCATAACCAATTTGTTAATTGAACAAACTAAATCTTGTTCCACAATGTTTTTTTGACCAGGAATAATCTGGAGAAACTAATAGTCCCACTGGAATTATCCTTCATTCTCGTCACTCAAAAGGACACGCATTCACAAGCGATAAGAGATTAGTAGTACTACAAGGATGAGTACATATAAATTCTTTATTAGTGAAAAATAAAGACTCTGCCTTACAAAATATTGCCCATTAGACACAGAAATGACAGAATGATATATGTATATATATATATATATATATATATATATATATATATATATATATATATATATATATATATATTT
>OZ023331.1:38729663-39019663 GCA_964007535.1 Brachyptera risi | reverse complement strand
TTACTTGAACTGGATGGACGGTTGGGTTGTTGGTAAGGAAGTCCTTAGTTTATTTGTAGGCAGAGGGCGAGACGGTGGAGTTCTGTTGTGAAGGTGCATTCTTAGCCGGTAGTCTACGACAATCACCTGTTACACCTGGCCCCTTACCTGGCCGTAGCGTGTGCATTAGTGCAGTGGAAATACCTTTTACCTTTCAGTATATCTTTAGAAATTGACAAGAGTGAAAGAAGTATACCCGGACCCAGCATTTTCTGTGAAAATAAAAGGATAATAAATATTTTTTCTCTCCAATATAAAGTGACATTTCAGAGAACTAATACGTGAACGTGGTATTTTGACATTTATTGCTACAAACACCTTTGGTTTACTAATTATATTGAGAAAGTTGATATTTCAAATCAATAAAAAAGAGAAAATATCATTTCTACAGCCAGAGAAATGTTCGTGTGTGTGTGTGAAGTTTAATCGTGGAGTGGATTTTTGTAATTGTTTTTAATAATTGAAATCTATTTCACGTTTGATCGTGTATCATCGGCTCATCATTCGCGTAACATCGGGATCAATTCGATAACGACTGAGAATGTTATTGTGTTTCGTATTGTTTTATATATACGCACAAACTGGAGTTTAATTTAGAAAACAAAACTATATTTTATTGGAATCTCTCTTGAGAAACTGATAAGGATTTAATCGTGACGTGTTGAATAAAGTGATTGTGATCCAAGATAATGAATGTAGAACGGTTAATAATACAAGCAACTATTTCATACAGCAAGTGATAGTGGTTTGTTTCTGTAACGAAACCTGTGTTTTTCAGTTACGAGATTCGAAGTTCATTTTATACATCGTGAGAAAACTCTAAAGTTGCTCTCAGGATCAACCTTGAAAACCTATTGTTATTCGATGCAGTTGGCACAATAATTACCGCACCGACAATATACAACAACAAGAAAAAACGAAACAAGTGAAAATTTGACTTTCTAAATTAGACATTATTAAATTCAATGCCGTGATTATAGACCGGTTTCTGATAATTGAATTATTTAAATCTTCCATCCGTTAACATTTTCATTCAGTAAATAGCACACTCACGTTTTGTTTCATTTGGACAATGGTTCAGTCACCAGATCGATAGGATTGTGAGAACAATTCAGGATATATTTGTGAAATGACGTTCTAGTTATCAGCTGATTCGATAATTGGGTTAAATCCTGCATTGTGTGTGTATGTGTGAATCAATGATATAGCGACCTCTGATCAAATAGAGGCGTTTATTTGAACAGTGTTAACGACTATTTTTACTCGGAAGGTTGCAGCATTATGAGGATTATTAAATTGCTTCGGTAAGTTTATGTACAGGATAATTTTATTTTATAGTGTTACTGATCTTGAATTTATACTTCAGACAAAATAACCTGCTGTATATTATGATCATGATCTAACGACATAGAACTAGAAGTTATCTCTAGTCTTTGGTTATCTCTTTTTTTTTCATTTACAAAAACGACATTCGTGAATATTAATTCTATATCGTTGAACAGATTGCCTTCCACGTCTCATATACTGTCCGTGGAATTGAAAGACAGCGTGGATGTTCATGGGTCCGAGACTCGTATATAGTCCGGCGTAATCTTTGTCATAGTCTTTAATCATGTATTTGTCGTTTGTATTCTTGAATGAACTAGATATTGGTAGAGGACATTAATCTATAATACGATAGTATTTTCATCAGTTTGATATTTAAAAAAAAAAATCACCTATCGTATGTGAAATGAGCAGTAAGTACTCTACAGTAGAAGTCAACGTGCCTTTGGGTTTCCTTGCCGTGCGTTTCCTACGTGCCTTTGTTGAAGGTTTGAAGGGTAGAATTTATTCTATGTTTTGTTATTACTTATTACTCTCTTGTAAAGGACATTCATTTGACCTACACACCTCATCTCTTGTTTACATCATTATGTGTCTGAGAAATAATAGTCTAATTATTCAAATTCTCTTTACCTGAGGCCATTCGGAAAAACCATGGGTATATTTTATTAAACAAGCTGCATATTAAAATTTAATATTCAATGATGATATATCATTTTATATTATTATGGTTTTTCTTCGTTGTTAGTACATAGATTTCCTTAGTGGCTAATTATGGTTGATATGATATTCAGAATAAATATAATGGAACTTGTATATTGCTTATGGTTATCGGTGCATTCCGAGGTATTGATCAATATTGTGACAAATCCAAGTAGCAATCTTGTTCTGATATCACCTAATTGATGAGTTTATAATTCTTTGAAGGGCAGGGGCTGGGTTGGAATAATCCAAAACTCCGTTTACACTGTCCAATTTCCCATCAAATTCCTTTGATTCAAGACTTGTATCACAGTTATTTGATAGTTTAATCGTAAAATTGTACCAAAACCAGCTCTTTCAATTTTCGTTTAAAAGGTTGGATAGCATTTTTTCCGTCTAGAGTATGTGCTATTTCTATCAAAGGTTTTATGAGAATTGATAAAACAGCTATGATGCACGGCCTCTTAGATACCAAACAAACGTCATCATTTGATAAAATGTATGTAATATAGAATGGCAACTATTCGGTTGAGAAAACAAATAAAATGGTCAACGGTGGACATAGCATCTTGGACTCGAAATTCCGTCTCTAATGAAACCCATAATGAATGTGAATGCATGAACGAGAGTTGTAATTAGGAATAATGTAGGACCTAATTTTCTCTCTCATAATCTGTAGGTAAACTTTCTTCATAAGATTGTTTTTTATACATTCGAACCTTCACTCAAGTCTAAAATATCCATCCCTGAAAATTGATATTCAATCCAAATATTGATTTTAAATTAAAATCGATAAAAAGAGATCCGTTATCACATATTCGTATGTTCACCACTGATTGACGCTGTCAAAAAAGACATCGAAATATCTGCCATCTTGATGTGATGGTATTTATAATTATCTCTATCGTGAATAAAATATAAAAACGTGGATTCATACTTTATTTTCAGACTTTTCAGTAATCTTATTCTTC
Source organism: Brachyptera risi (assembly GCA_964007535.1). Classification (NCBI taxonomy): domain Eukaryota; kingdom Metazoa; phylum Arthropoda; class Insecta; order Plecoptera; family Taeniopterygidae; genus Brachyptera; species Brachyptera risi. The sequence goes on along the minus strand of OZ023331.1, from coordinate 39,016,625 downwards.
GAACCAAATAGATTAACAGTTCCATTTTATGATGGTCCACAGATAAGTGGATGAACATGATATTTGGATTATATTCTTAAACCATCAAAGGATTAAGATATTTCAAGCAATATGGTAAAGTTTGTATTCTTTGGAATAAAATAAACTACTTCGTGAACAAAGGCTTTGGCTTTGTTGTCTAGTTTGAAAGAATGTTTGAACGTATTTAAGCTTGACGATCAGTAAACTCGAAGACTATGGAAATCATCTCAGCATGATTTTTGTCCTTCAGAAATTCCGTGCCAAGAAGACTTCTTTTTTTGAAGGTGAACACTTCTTTTCTCTCACAGATAATGACCACAAACATTCGATCAGATATAATAATAATACCACTAAATGTGCCTGCTTGAAAATCATCGACTCGTGTAGTGAAATGGACTACTCTTTATATTTCATTCATTCATTAATATTGAGGTTTGTACACTTGGTGCTCCACTATCCCGTCTCCACTATCTTGGTATACTAACGGGGTTGGGAGTGTCGAACATTGAAAGGTGTTGAGAGGAAGTAGCATGAATATTTGAAAAATGTAACCGTTGACGTTTCACCGTGGTTTTACCACATATAATGATATTGCAAAGGAAGTTGGGAGTTTTAACGATTTATTTCGATTGAAAATACCAAGTTTTCAACGATGATACACTTATTGTAAATTTTTGATTTTTTGAAAAGTAATAACTTACAACATACTAATGTAAACACGTTCGCCACCCTTGGTAGCTCGGTAGCTGAGGCAACGCTTCATAAACTGAAGTCACTGTTGGGCATGGGTTCGAATCCCGCATAAGGCATGGGTTTTTGTAAACGTCCTTTCACTCATCATCACATCATAGTGTTATAATCACCTGCTCATGCGTACCCCCGTATAGCCTAGCTATTGGTGGGGTCGTTAAGCAAAATCAATCAATTACCCGTTCATTTCAAACCGGTGTAACGTATATTATGTTCAGGTGCGATATGTTTAGTTTGTTTATGTGACGTCACTGCCGGAATCTTCCATGGGTCGTAGTCCGTATTGGGTATTTTTGTTGTGGTGGTTTTGCTTCAACTTAATTAAACTGAAACGACCTAGTCTCTGCCTAACTTAACCAACCTAACATAACCTGATTTATGTAACCCAGTGTATGGATGATGGCGCATGCGCGGACATATATGTACAATACAAATCCAATACTCATACGGCAAAAAAATGAAGTCACCACATGCGTACGTTGATGTTGTTGCTCGCAGCCTAAAATAACCTCAATAACCCAATATAACCAATTTAATCGGTGGCGCTGAAGAGCGTATACCGGAATAAATGCTTCGGGGTACTTTTCAATAGAATGTGGTTAGGGTTCATTGTTCAGGTAAGGTTGGACACCCAAACCCATGTCACACAACCAAGTATACTTCCGGTCCGAAGAGATGATGTTTTAAGATTGTAAAGTTTGTATAAACAATGCCAGTGCTTCTAATCTGGACCTGTCGCTTGAGAAATAGTTGGACCCGGGTCTACTGAATCGAGTATAATTTGACGATGCATTGCATTTAGGATTTGGGTCTTTATATAGCAGAAGTGTTATAACGATGGCCATAGTAGTATATTCCAGAGGTATTCCTCTCAAGTGACTAACCAGTAGGCCTAATGACTATTGTACAAGTAACTGTAATGTATACACCGTACTGTACCACTAATGACTATGGGCCAATGTACCCGAAGGGTTAACCACTCCTGAAATCTGGTGTACACTTGTCTTGAAATCCCGCGAAATCCCTTTAAATATAAAATCAGGTGTACCCAAATTTACTAGTTGTTTACACCTCGAACTTGCCTGAGTTGTTTATTCTGTGAAAAGGTTCTTAGTGCTGTAAGTTTTATTCCATTCGTATTAATAAAATATAGTATTACCCCACAAACACAAGAAACTATTGATTGAAATTATGGTTGTCAACAATAAGTGATATGTCGATTAATATGTCGATTACGATAAAAAAATTCAAATGATACGGTAATGAGTTACATTACTTAAGTACCGGTGCGATATTTTAGATTATCGAAACTATATTTTAAACCTTGCGAGGCGTCCCTCCTTTCTAGTCTCCTAATAGACTAAGGAATAGTATCCGTTAGTCTATGCTCCTACTGAACACCCTCTGAAGCAATAAGCAATGCTTTTGAAACGACAAACATAAATTCAAAATTCCAATACGATAATGGACATTCGATAGGATTATCGAATAGGAGATAAAATCGATATACCAGATGTGATGTGAACGATAGTCGATATGAGTATACTGGTATTCATTCAGTATGGTATGTTTGCATTTTATTAATATATCAAAAGGCTTGTTATACGTATCACTTTTCTGTGGTCAACGCAATTTAATCCATAACAAATAAATTGCGTAATTTTTGTCGCGCTGCGAAGTTCTACATTTAAATCGATTGAAAGTTGAAAATGAATATATATACTCATCTTTCTTACATTAAACTCACTTTGCACATAATTTTTCAAGATTTCAAAAACGAAATTTTCTGAATGGCATGTAAAAAGAAAAATACAAGTTCACGGCTAAGATAGTGAGTTGAATTTATACCGTTTCTTTACTTGCTCATAAATCTAATAATACATGAATTAATCTTCATTTTTTTTCATGTAATGAAGTCGCAGGTAATATTTATGATATTGATTATTGTTTTCTCAACGACCCTACACAGCTAGATTATACGGGACTACGAATGAGCAGGTTATAATGAAAAGTATGTCAAAGTAATTACGAGTGAGAGAATTTTTACAAAAACCCATGCGTTATACGGGACTCGAACCCTCGTCCAATGGTGACTTGAGTTTACAAAGTCGTGCCTTGGTCACAATTAACAAAGCGGAACTGGAGACACATGTAAATTCTTAAAATTTTCTTATAACCATGCTTTTTTTTGAAACTATCTTTAAATGAAGTGTTTTGAGTTTTCTCTAGTGGAAGAAAATCAAAGATGTCTTCACTATTAACAGTCATATTCGGTTGATAATAATATTTCACAAACATACTCGGACCATGGATAAAATTCAATGAATATATTCACAGAGTATTTTTTTGTGGTTTTAATTTGTTTAAAAGTAATAAAATATACAAAGTTTGGTCAATGATAAAAAAGGCGTGAAATCCGAAATGTTGTAGTCCCTGAAAAGAGAGAAAAAACATATTGAAAATTTGAAATAGATAGTAAATGAGATGTAGATTATGAAATGATTCATTTTCTCATCTAGATTTTTGTACTCGAAAACTCGAATCTCGTACCAGAATCTATAAAGCTGTCCTTCCATGAACGTCCGGCGGTTTCGCTAAGCGGAACGCGAAAAAGTTGGGCCCAGCTCAAAATTAGGATACCGCGCCGCTCTCGTCGCTGATTGGTCGTTTTTCCAATATGGCGGCTAAAGCGAATTCGCTAAGCAAAATTCGACGAATTTCGCGTTCATGGAAAGCCAGCTTTAAGCAGCTTACCTTTTGTAGCTATACTACTTTATCGACTCTGCTTAGATGACACTTATCATATAATTCAATTTTTAAAAAATCGTCCCATATACACTTTCCGAGACATTTTCTTTAAAATTCAATTTTGATGGTAACCTATCAAACTGATAATGCCATATTAGCACCTTTCTCGTGCTTACTCATTATTATTAAATTCTCTTCAAGTAAATACCAGTACAAAGTCGAAATAGGACAATAACTTCGTGAGAAAATGAAACATTATAAAATATGATCATATAATAGCTACAATGGAACCAAGAGCACCGTTTTTTTTTTGTATTATTATTATTCAAATTTTAGCACACATTCTTCTTAAAACCTGTATTCATGAAAAAAGTGAAGATGCGAACCACCCGCGTTCTAGTGATGTGGGATAGAAGAGACGGTCAATCGGTAACTTCATCTATACGTCTACATGTATGCTAATTGCGCAAGTAAATTACTCTGGTGTATGTAGAGGGGCAATTTCCGCTAAGGTTTCAGTTTGAAACAACACGCTTCCGGACTTGACAATGTAACCTATTACTCAAATTATACCCAAACTTGTGAAGTGGTGAATAATTTCTTGACTTGCTGTCAAGTTCATAGCAAAAAAATGCAAATTGAAAATGTATAAAAAAAAATCCGTCGAGTGTAGGTGCTTTAAAACTCCAGACTTTTAGTTCTGACGTGTAGTTCTAACGTGTAAAATGGTTAGTTGAATTGTCAACGCGTGTGCAACGACAGTAGGTCTAATTGCTTCTTTTGAAACTCAAATTTATACTTTTAATTGTATTATTGTAAAAAGGTTCCGAGCGACCGTCCCTCCTATCCCACACCACAAGCGCGCGAGTAGTTCGTACCTTTTTCTTTTGTGGATACATTATAGTTTCTCGACTTTTAGCAATCAACAGTTGTACTCAATTTTCTACCAATGACAATGCATGGCTTGTTGTTGGCTTGTCCACGTGACTGTAGTCACGTTGTCATGGCAACGTGTTCATATCACGTGGAAGTTCGCGTGATGCGAACAATGGAGGGGTAAACTACCCGTGCGCTAGTGGTGTGAGATAGAAGCTTGGAATCTTCCGTGGAAACTTTTCAAATGATGTCAGTCCCATCAATTTTTTGTCAACTGTTTGTTCAACAAATATCTCATCGATTTTGGATAAATGAAAACTATTAAATTAAATTCATTGTTTGATTACAATAATATATCTTCATAATAAATCATGATGCATATTTCAAATCAATAAATTGAATGTAACAGACGCCTAGACATAATTTATTTTTGTAGTAATTATTAATTTACTTTCCTCGTTAAGTTTCGGACTTCAGATTGGCGGATGGATCGATACACTTTTCTTCACGAGAGATAACGGCTTGAACCTTTCGTGCTCTAGTGGTATGAGATAGATAGATGAATAAAATTTTTGATACGAATAATAATTAATCTTACATTATATGCGTTGGTAATTTGTTCGTTCGTTCTGCGAAAGTTTCATCCTCAATTCGTTGATTCTCTGGTCCAATCTCGCAACTTCGGCGTCCGTCTGAGCAATCTGGACTAGATCGAATGCACGTCGTCGTTCTTTCTCATCTTTCTCCTTCTTGTTCGATTTGGCCGGTAACATTTTCCTACCCAGGTCCGCTGCTCGCTTGTAAGCGTCTCGCTTCGCTATCAAACTCTGGAGCTCTTGCAGGGTGTCCATCGCTGTATCCTGGCGACAAAAACGGAAACGTTATCAATGGATTTTTATTAAAAAAAATGAAAAATCACAAATTGTAGCCAGAATATTACAGTTTTAGACGCACGTAATTACATTAAAAACAAAAATTACAAATTAAAATTAAAATTAAATTAAAATTAAAATTAAATTACAATTAAAACAACGTAATTACAATACATCTTTGCTGATGTATAAGGATGATAATGATAACAACCCCCAAAACAACTTGTTTATTTGGGGGGGATGATGAATAATTTTTCCAAAAACCTATGCCAAGAGTGGACTTGTATCCGGCCCGACTAATTCAGTCTCTAAATAAAGCTGTGACTCAGCTGACTGAGGTGTTATCATCAACCAAAATTAATTAGTGTCTTTTTGAAATTCTTCTGATGCCCGGTTTTACCAATCTTAGTTAGGGTGCTAATCCACTAACTATTAATTAAAGGTACGAAAATAACATAATTATGTAACTAATGGTGATTACAAGTTAATCCACTAACTATTGCTTAATCCAGTTTCGTAAGACCGGGGCTAAGATAAATTATTATGCTCCAAAAAATATACTCAAATTTAGAGATCGAGTTTGAAATCTGAAAAAAATCTCAAACTCTTATTTATTTCCGTTAGTAATGTGAGAAGTAAATATGCATCATAGAAAATACGTACCGGTAGCTATAAGACAGAAATTGATGGAAGTGAATCCAAGTTTTTTCTGTATACATTGCATGTCATATTCCATTATTTGCATCATTATTTCGTCATTTGTTTTCCACTGAAGTAATTATACCGAGATGAATTACCGGTACATCGAACTAATGGTAGTTTCTCTTCCGATCATTATATTGTCAACAATAACAACTATACACCAATTACAAGTGTAATAACAAGCAAAACAGTGCGGCTTGCATCGAGTCAATAAAAAGTTATTTCTAATCAAACTAACTGAAAAGTATTCAATTGAAATTAAAATTCCAGTAAGTTGGTTGAACTGTATCAATTATTATTCATACCATACATTTATCGATTATACCAAATTATCTTTTGATTATACTCGAAAGTGAATAAAAATAGAAGTGAAAGTGAATTAGTACCTGCATAATTGGGAAAATGCATTTTTTTGAAAGTGTAGACTCCTACAGTCAATAACTTATTACATTTTCTCCCCCCTCCTTCTCCCCCCCCCCCTCCCTCCCTAAGTTATGCATTCCATGACGTCAAACACATTCTTCAAAGCTCTTGTTTTTTTTAGCGATCACCTTTACCATGGCCTGCTGGCTTCTATGACACCAACTGGCTAAGAACATGCGATATTAAAATAAAAGTTATTGGCCCGCAGTGCATTCTTTCAATCTAGGAATAAGATGAATAATAGTAATATGGAATAAGACTCGTCAACAAAATCTGAGGTATGCATGCGTCATTTTAGAGCACGACCTTCATGTCGAAACTTGGTGTAACCGATAATTACAATTGATACATGATGAAGATTTTGATTTTTTATATTATATTATTCCTTAAAATAAGACATATTCTTTAGAAGAGATAGATACGCTGAATGAATCTCACAAACTTGTTTTCGATATCTATTTATTATAAAGAAACGTGAAGATGTAATCAAATAAATTGATAATGGGTTTGATTGTAGCCTATTGATGATTCACACCTGCATTAAAAAAAAAAAAAATCCATCCACGCTTGCAGCTATGCATGCACGTATGCGCGGCTACCTAAAACTGAACCGGTTAAAATCAGCAATCTATTACACACATTTTTCCTACCTGTTGCACACACAGGTAATATGATAGTAGGTAGATAATCTATTTAGGAGAGAAGAAAAAAAGTATTACAATGTAATGCGATCAATACCTTTTTAATAAGTGTAACGCGGTGTGTAATGTTGTAGATAGAAGTCAGTTTGTCTTCCTATGTATACACGTTGACAGTCTACGAACTACCTGTCCGATCACTTGTACACTTGATCAGGCAATGCCAGTTATGCCCCTCCCGTATATATTCTTGTCTCCCCCCAAAAATAGTTATATATTTCGTGAACGGTAGTGGGGAGAGGGGGTAATGCCTGAGGATGTATATGACCATTTGCATTTTACAATCTTGTCAACAGGGGTAGCGGTTGTTACGAAACAATGGGATAGTTTTATGATGAGTGTGGGTTTTTTGGTATATTGAGAGGGTAGAAAATAGGATAGACATGTATACCGTAGTTGTCATATTTCCACCCTCAAATAATGTACTTTTTCTGAGAATATTGCAAGACGAAGTAAAGATATTTTCATGAATGCGACAGAGTGTTGTATAGTTGTCGTTGGCCTTTGCATGTTTGACGATAAACACGCTATAACATGATATGTAGGAAAAAAAATGTCCAGTCAATGTGGAATGAGGATTTGTTTACATTTGAGTCATATAAATATGCTCATTCTATGGATAATTATATAATAATATACTTACACTTTCAATTTTTCAAGACAGTATTGGTTTATTGTTACCAAAACCACTTTGAACAAACTGAAAACAAGGAGAAAAACTTTGAAATGGAAAAAATTACCTCAACTAAAATGAATAATTGTGAGTTTATACATACACAAGTTTATATACATTCAAGTAGTGGTTTATCGAATATGATTTTTAAAAAACGGAAGTATTGCGTTGGGGTATAGTCTATATACTATCACATAATTAGATTTCTCATTTCATCACGTGTGATATATTTATTCAGAACTGCCACCCTCCGTGGCTCATTCAGCTAATTCACTGAATCAGAAACAGAATTGCTAACCACAGCCTATATAGTCTATATTTAGTACTATGAGCCTTTTTTTTTAAAATATAAATTAAGCAGAAATTAAAAATAATTAATTGAATCACTATCTAGTTCATTCAGGATATCGCCCTTCTCTCCTCTCTCTTTTCAATTCACGTGTAAAAAGTTGACTCTATGTAGATAAAAACAAAATATCCTTATATCAGAGTCGATCAAGTAGCAGTAGCTAGAACTTCTCTATAGAAGTTAAAACTGCTAAACAAGTTTATATAGATTCCACAACTTTCATCAAGTGAAGCACTTCTTCATGGAAATCAAAAGTATAAGATCTACTTCCAAAGCAGAGTGTTTTGTTTTATTTCATAAGCGCTGTGTACTACACGATAACGTATAACTTGGACAATATGAAGCGAAACTATAGAATATATAGTTGACATTTTTCATGCAACGATCGAAGTGGGTTCAAGAGAGAGAAATTTTAAATTATAAAATCCTGCTTGCAGCATATGAAACGTGTGAATCAAGTTTTTAAAATCATCTCCTAGTCCAATGTCAGTTGAATTTTTGTAAAAGTCCTTTCACTCGTCATCGCTTCATCGTTTCGTTATCACCTATTCATTCGTACCCCCTTATAATCTAGCTGTTGGTGAGGTCGTTAACAAACAATAATTCATTTTCAATTTAACATGTATTTTATTCTTATTAATTATAACACGACAAACATAAAATAGAATTACACACATGGAGATAGTAACAAAATAAGTATACACGAAAGTACCGGTAATATAAGAAAAATGAAGAAAAACTGCCATGAATGCGAAATAAGTTGATTAAATAATAAGAAGCCCACATAAGAACCGAATTCTTGTGTGCGGGCAACATAACTTATGAATATATGACAAAAGTTTGCAATGAAGCAAATAATAAAATAAATTAAGATAAATGCAAGATCTGTTCCGTCGTTTGTGTTTGTTTAATTCGGTGTATTATTATATTATTCTACAGACAAGCCCTTGAAGGCTTTGTAAATCTTTTTTGAGAGTGTTTATGTATTTTTATTCTTTTCTTGTGACAATAAAAAAAAATTAATTAATCAATCAATTAACATAACCTCTCTCTATTTCCAGGCCTCGCCGCCGCAGTGGCAGCAGCATCGTCGTCGTCGACGAGGACCCTGTCAAGCATCGCACCCCGGAGGAGCAGGACGAGGAGGATGCGTATAATATGATGATGATGACGTTGGACAACGGGCCTCATCGTGAGATGGCCGTCGACGTGCCCGATTCGTTTATAGCTAGGAGTAAGACGCCGCCCCGGTACCCACCGCCTAGACCAATATCGAGGACACCACAGGTGAGAATGATCAAGAGGAAATATCGGTAGACTTTTTTTTAGAAAAAATCATCAATAATCATCAAATTTGATAGAATTTGTTATAGAAATAATATTTCATATTGATTTGATGGTATCATTTTATTCTCAAAAATATTAGATATTTTAAAAAGTAATTAAAAACAGGCTTCTAATATTTTAGCATCTTGGTTGCTCATCCAAGATATGCAGTTTGTCTAAAAATGCAATTGTGGCTTTGTGGCACTTGCTAACTGACATTGCATAACATCTCCATTGTTCTGGTGGAGGTGCCAGGTTTTTCTTCAATTTGCATTTCACGTGTTTAACATTAATCTGATCCATACATGGATATAGAATATAGGCCTACAGGGAATTGAATACTTCGTTAAAAAAATTATCGATATTGTTATGTTAGTTTTACATATACATCATTATTAAAAATTTTATTCAAATTACGATTCAAATAAATATTTAGGTAGTAATGTATTTTGGGTTTTCGTTGAAGAAAAAAATAGCATACAGTATAAGAAATGAATTTCAAAAAAATCAAAATCATTTCATTCTAGACATAATAAATTAATGTAGAGTTTTCATTTTCACATTGTTCATCACACATAATAAATACATAATTTACAATGCACATACATATGATAAGGAAAGGATAACATACACATAATACATATAATAGGAAGTATTTTACTTTAATATGTGCTATAAAATATTTTTTCCTCCTTGTTCAGGGTGTAAACGGGTCCGCGAAACCAGTGCCACCCCCCAGAGATCACCTCCGTATCGAAAAAGATGGCCGTCTGGTAAACCGCGCCCAAGCCCCCGAAGTGCCGGCAAGACCAAGTCCCAGTCTTACCAACAACAATCAGGATCCTACCAAGGAGCAGCTAGATAGCATAAGGAAATTCCAGGTATAAATACAACTGCATTATTACAAATATATTTTTGGGGGTTCATTTTCAGTGATTTTCGTGAACATATCTAGGTTGAGTTTGTTTCATGCCAATTTAAAAATCTTCCAACTTTTTTTCTGTCGGAAATGCTAAATTGAAGTTGAGTATAAGCTCTAAGAAAACAGGTCAAGTTTTTAGATGTAGATCAGGATATTTTTTTTCTCTTGAACATACAATTCCACCAAAATTCTACCTTATTCCCACCTAATTGTTTTTGGTAACCACAATAAATATCTAGAAGACTAGAATACATTTAATTTAGTTCATGGAATTTCCGGCGACCATGGTCACCATCAGAAAACAACCGATCAACTAAAATAAGATTTTTTATAGTTCCAGTATAATAGAGCTCACCTAAACATTTATTCATCGGATAACTTATGTTAACTAGATCCCACTGGCAGGGGCCATGGTGATTTTTGTTATTTTTTTCTCGACTGTCACATAACTTTCTTAAGTAGACTTCGTAATGAGGAGGGCTCTTAATTAGATGCCAGAATACATATTTGAGCGCTGACGGCTGCTACTCCCAATAAACTGTATAAATTACACACATGAACCTAATTAGTGATGGAATTGAAAGTTAGTAGATAACTTGCATGAAACGTAAGATAAAACAAAAAAACTTTTGTAACTAGAATTTACAAGGGTGATTTAAAGCGAAGATGATTTCATTAGTGGAGCATTAGAAATGGTGAATATGCTTCCGGATCCTAGTTGGATGGAAGATGACTTTTGATTAAAACCAAGATAACTTTCAAATCTTACGTAAACTTGACATTTGGTTTGAACTCAAATTCGTTCAAGTTTACTAAAAAAATATATCGTTTGACTACGAAAACTCTGGAAATATTATCTCATAATTTGTTGAGATAATTAATTATCATTACGGTATATACTTGGAAAACGCAGCATATTTCTTGAAAGATAATTTTGACTTTTGACTTTGAATTCTTCCAGCAAATAGTGGGGGGTGAAAATAACTATTTATTTTTCGAATTCGGTCGAATTGGGTCTTCGCTTCGCTCATCCAAACACAGAACTTGAATTAAACCGTGAAATTCCAATTCCACGCATAATTGAAAAAAAATGATACGTCGTTAGTCTTCGTATATACATGCCTATATTACATACTTTTAGGGAAGTGTTCTTCCATCTCAAATAAGATGACCATAAGATTCGTTGAAAAAACGAACCAATAAAAAACAAGAAAGAATACGTATTTTATTTTACCATATAAATATGTTCACAATCCTGCCACCACAAATGTGAAACATCCAGTCTCTCTCTTATAGTCAGTTTATCAGATGAAAGAAATAGAAAGAATTTCTATCTCATGGCAGATACGAATATCTCGTGTCATGTGATGTTATATTCCATATAATTTCAGACATTAAACGTCAAGTGTAAAGTTAATCGTTGCTTCAAAAAGTTGAACGTATATAAGACAAAAACTACATTCCACTTCCAGCTCTAGTCGAATTTCGGCTCCCGTTTTCTTGTTTTAATTAGACAGTAATTTAGTTTAGCGAACTCCGAACACGCGAAATCAGATTAGCATATAATAAACTTCTAAATAGTTCTTCGTCTACTGAAAGTGTAGACTCGATTTTACTTGGATTAAACCCTCCAGTTCATATGTACACATCTGAAAGCTTTTAGAGCGTGCACAAACATTCAAACAATTTTATGATCGGCTTTTTTTACGTCTACATTCGGAAGAATCATTCATCCGTGAGATTTTGTTGAAAAAAGAATTTCTTGATAGACGTACTACACAGAAATTCTATAAAATTTACATCTAGAATACTTGTTTTCGTTTGGTTTCCCTTTTTGCATTTACATATTATTGCAATATCTAAATAAAACGATGGGCGTTCACGGTTTGTATTTATTTTACTCCTTCCTTATTGTCAAGCATCCTTCTCTCATCATCCTTCTGTATGATATAGTTCAACTCATACTAGATGAAGGTTATCTACCAAAATGATAGTTTGTTTAACTATATATTTAAGGTTCTATTGCCATCTTCAGAAAGTACTTGTGCGGTCAACAGTCAACTTAATTCATAATGGTCTTTAAACCTCTAGATATAAAGTTATTTTATTTTTAAGAATGTTTATATTTATTTCATTGTGCTGCTTACTGCGTCAAAAAATGTGTATCATGTTCTAGATAATTTCTCATCATCTATGCATTTCTCAGTATGGAATTATTCATATTCTTTAGTCTATGTTCATTCTCTGAATATTGATTTAATACGATACTCTTACTTTTACGATGTTCATTATTATCATTTCTGCGCACTGTATTCGAATTGGCAACCGTATTTACGGCAGTATTGGCATCAAAAAGTTAAAGATGTATAATATATACATGATCATACAAAAGATTAAACTTGGGATGTTAAAATGTATAAAAACAAAACTACTATTTGCTCTCACTTATCAGTTATCTATATCGTATCAATTGATCCACTTAAATACTATCGATGTACTCTATACACGCTTCCACTCTCGTCACGAGCATGAGCAAGCCTTCCCTTACGAACCGCCCATGTATGTGAACTGAACGATAGTTTTTTCGTGGCCTACCATATAGACATTACTCTTGGCTGGTTATTTTCTCATCTTGAGTTTTGGGTGGTTTTCAAATTTTAAGAACACTCGTGAAGGTTATCCGTTGTTTTACGGGAAGGCACTTGACGGAGGAATGCGTGCAACGATCACGTTTTGAGATGACCTTTTCAAGTATATTTCATCTGCCTGAATGACCTGACCTTTACCACAACTAAACAGATTGGGATCCCAAACGAGACCGAAAGAGTAGTTTACTCTCAGCTAATGCTGGAAAGATATTTGGGAGTACGTGGGTTGGAATATTTGTGAAATCACTGAATGTAAAAAAAAAAGATAGAGAATAACATGGAGAAGACGGTCGGCTTTGCTCTATTGATATTTCCCCCAATTTAGTATTGTATTTTTATTTTATTCTATGTTAATGCTGATTAATGATCCCAACGACAACTAGGTCAGTAGGAGATACGAATGAGCGTGTGATAATAAAACGATAAAGTGATCATAGGTGAAAGGACGTTCAGGAAAACTCAACCCTTATTCGGAAATCAAACCCCCGTCAGTTTCCAACACAGTGCGTTAGTTGATCGAGCCGCGAAAGTGGCTTTAGTTTTTTTAATGTGATTTATTTTATTAACTTTGCAGTGCGTCGTTGAACCCGATATAAATGAAATAAAAATGTGTGAACTTCTTGATCACAAGCATAAAGCCTATCACAAAAAAATACGAGAAGTAATTGATGAAATAAGTTGATGCCTTCAAATATGATGAATAAATATATATATATATATATATATATATATATATATATATATATATATATATATATATATATATATATTTATATATTCGAGTACAAGGACATGATGGGCGTCAAATGTTGATCATGTTAAATTTCAATTGCTTATAGGCTATAATTATTGTGAAAATGTATAATTTCACGATTTCCATGATCGCATTCTTTTCCGTGTTTGGAGAAATGAGGTATATATTTACAAAATCCATTCTATATATATAATAAAAATAGCTCAGATATGGAAACTCAACATTTCGAATCCATTATATTCGTTCTAATAATTGTATATAACTCAGCACGAAACATGCCGTATCACGCTATCAGCTTCTATCATAGACGATAGATAAGTATATCGTCTATGAACTTTTTTGTTCATGGTATACCAGATCATACAGAATAATAGCTAGAAAATTACCCACCTTGCCTTGAGTCGTGAACTTTACAGAGATATAAAGACGTATCAGTTTGAAATCGGTATGATTTTAGTTCTTTGGATGTTATTTTCTACCTTCTTATAATTATATCGAGTATACACAATACTGCAATAATAGTCCAATAATGATGAAAATGAATGATGACTGTACCCCTACAGTCAAGCCAGCTTTTAAGGCTTTGTAGGATTTCATGATGAATGTTTCGTGTAATAATGTATTCAATGTGTGACCGTTAAAAAAAAAAATCCTGAAAGATAGTAGAAAAATTGGTGAGCAAATTTTTTTTTTTTTTTTAATAACATCGAAACTTGATACAAAATCATTGTTCAAGGATGAAAGATAGGATCGTTTGGACGGGGCACCATGAGGGCGATCTTACCACCCCATTTTGATTATTTAAAACTAATGAACTTCAACACCAGGACTGCGCTGTCTGTGACCATAATTTTCCGCCGTAGATAAAAGTCTTTCAGTATAAACAAAATAATATGATATAATATGAGTATAATATTTAACATGTAATATTACAATATATAATATGTAATAATATAGTATAATATATATGATATAATAATATGAGCATAATAATTTATATAAATAATTGAATGAAGAAGATAATGATTGAAAATAATTTGATTTTGTATGTGAAAATACAAAATAATTGGGATAAATGAGTGGGAACACTGATGGATAATTAAAATAATGACAAAATGAAATGATAATACTTATTATTACCTATTTTCAAGAATGTATGTATCTAAGTTATGCCCTATTCAATTTTCAACTAATATGAATAAATATGTGTAATAAATATATAATGTATGAAACACATAATAATTTATGAACCAAATTGATGGTTCAATTATGAAATGAAGAATTGATATGTTTATCAAATAAGTTCTCAAATGTGATCATCGCAAGGTCTAGCTAGCCTTACGTTGCAAATTGGTTGATTACGCATAAATTAGCGTATTATCAACTTGGCATTAACTGTGGTCAATATTCTAGTACATTCACTGATTTTTGATTTATATAAACCTCGGTTCAAGTGTTATGCTCGTACATCAAATATAATAATACATAGATGATACACTTCATTAAATTTATAGCGTAAAACTGAATTCTCATCCCGGCATTTTATTTTTTTTCAACAATCAACATCCTATTCATATAAGCCTATATTTTCTGTACACTCATGTTTCCTTCAAACTTGAGTGGCTTGTTACATAACGTCAATGCCCATTGTTGATTTATAATTACATTAATCACATCCCAAGTTATGTAGATTCGAAGTAACGACACTTGTCGATGTTTATTTATTATATTCAGTTGGCAACATTGCGTGTGTAATACCCTCAATAGTAAACAACTTCCGGTTTGATCGTAACTACCGGAAGAAGACACCTTTATAGCATACATTTGACATAACTGATCATCAAAGAGATGTATGATATATATATATATATATATATATATATATATATATATATATATATATATATATATATATATATATATATATATATATATATATATATATATATTTATATATATATATATATATATACAGAGGGAAACCATGAAAAACCTATGTGAAGATGTACGGTGCCGGGGATCGAACCTGGGTCCGATACACCCTCATTTCCCAGTCACATGGAACAAGTGCGTTATCTTTGAGCTACCTGTGCCGATACATGTGTATGTGTATATATATATATATATATATATATATATATATATATATATATATATATATATATATATATATATATATATATATATATATATATATATATATATATATATATATATATATATATATATATATATATATATATATATATATATATATATATATATATATGTGTGTGTGTGTGTGTGTGTGTGTGATGTCTGCGTGTGATTGTGTGTGTGTATGTGAAATGGTTAAATATTCAGGCACACCAATTCCAATCCCAATTCAATAGCTGAAACAGAGGATGAGTGCTTATCGTATGACCAGTCAAGCGCGAGACTGTGGGGTGCAAGTACATTTCGACCGCAATCTGGACTGGCGGGGCAGAACTCGAGGGCGTTGATGGGTAGTTTGTGCACGGGACGGTCGATCGGAACCGCAGTCAAGTGATGATGGATGACAAGTGCATCGTACTCTAGTTGAACGACCAGCAGAGTTCGATTCGCGGACTTGGGTCGACGTGATGGTCTCGTCATTCGTAGATAGATGGTTGGAGGGCCCATCACAAAACATGTTCCTATTGGTTTAATTTTAAAACAAAATCAGGAACGAAGTAGATTTTGTTGTTTGAAAAAGAGAATTCAGCTCGCGCAGTAGTGAATGAGGCCAAACAACAATTACCTTTCTCAGTTTATTCAGTATATATATATATATATATATATATATATATATATATATATATATATATATATATATATATATATATATATATATATATATATATATCACTCTGAGATGGTTATTTGTTCTCTATTCTAGAGTCTGGTGGCAAAATTTAAACGTATAAAATACAATTAAACGTAATAGCTGATATAAATAGAAGTAAAATGTTTCAAAGTAGTTTTCGCATCATTTTACTTCATTTAAAGTTGAAGTTTCGATTACATTATAAACCTTAAAAACGGAGAAAACCCTTAGGAAAAACAAGAAAAACCACTTCAGTGGTGCATGTTTATTGGAGATAGCTGTTCAATTCAGTGCCCGACGATTCTGATTCAATAGGATAATGTGTTGAATAGGCTTACGTGATAATGATCTCTGTATTCTGTATTCTGTATTCTGTATTCTGCTTATTTTCTGTATCATTCGTGATTCGCGTTCATTACATCGAGTGGCTATAAAGTGAACAAATATGTTCACAACAAATGATTGCAAAGCTGCAAAAACTATAGAATCAATATTCAAAAACACGATTTGTAAGCACAGTCGCGGACTGTTTCATATTGGAAACTTATTGATACATCCTCAAAAAATCAACCAAACCATTGAAATATATAAGGGTATATACAGTCGCTAGAAACTTTGATATGAGAGGGGGGAGACATAGTTTTGAACGAAAAAGTAATCTATATCCAGATATGGGGTCTGATACGATCCTCATATAATACAGGTACCGAAGGCGTAAAATTTTAAGCTCTGTTTTTGTCCTTTTATCATCTTAGAGGGATATATATCATACGTTGGCATGTTTACTGATGAAAGTGAGTAAATAGGGGATAGTCTTTTTGCCAACAGAAATATTTCCTATTGGCAATTGTACAACAACGAATTGCGAGGATGTCAAGGCATATATAGTGGGGGGGGGGGGGCATTTTCCTCAATCCCCCCCTTTCCTCGTACTTGCCTGAGGCTATGTGTATATATATATATATATATATATATATATATATATATATATATATATATATATATATATATATATATATATATATATTATCTCTCTATTTATCTATATCTTCCTTAACTTCGATTCGAGTTGTCATCTTTCCTTCCATATTATTTTCTTCTTCTATATCATTTGAAGATGTATAGAATGCGATGAACTGAAACAGAAATTTAAGAATAATATTGTAGTATTGTACGTAATACTTTTGCTTTTTCTGTGTTCAATGTATGACACAGCTGATGTATTATTGTTTGTACTTTTGTAATGAAACTAATATATTCAGTAAATTATCTCTGATCTGTTTATGAGATACTTCAATGAAACATTAAGATGAAAATTAATTATTCATTAAGTGCCTGTACACATCGTGACAATCGTAAATATTAATCTGTTCTTGCAAATGCATTTGACAATCTTTTGCAAGAAAATGAGTTATAATCATCTCTCCATATTGTGGAGTAACCAGTCTCTTGTGGAAATTTAATTTAATTATTAATTAAATTCATTCATCACAGTTACCAATTTGTTATTTTTTTAAAAAATTGGGTTTTAACGACGCACTGTAATGATTACTAAGATCTATTGGCGTCGGATGAATGATTAATGAGATGATGGGATGATCAGATGAAGGTTTTTATGGGTAGTGGGAAGGATAGTGGGAAGGAAGCGGTCGTGGCCTATATTGTAGGAACCATCCCGACATT
The DNA here is from genome assembly GCA_964007535.1 of Brachyptera risi. NCBI lineage: Eukaryota > Metazoa > Arthropoda > Insecta > Plecoptera > Taeniopterygidae > Brachyptera > Brachyptera risi. The sequence goes on along the minus strand of OZ023331.1, from coordinate 38,998,353 downwards.
AGCCTAGACTACAGAGGGAAACCACGAAAAACCCCTGTAAAGATAGACGGTGGCGGGGATCGAACCGGGTCCGATATGTCCCTTCACCTCCCGGATCACGAAGCAAGTGCGTTAACCACTCATCTACTGTGCCGGTTCCAATTTGTTTAGTGAGCATGCTTATACCTAATTATTTTACATTCAATCAATTTACAACCAGGTTTCATTGATCCATATCGAGCTTGACTTGTGATTAGTGGGTGTTACCTTAGCTTATCAACCACCTAATATCACCACACTAAGCTGTTAATGATAAGGATGTATTTTAATGGTATAGTTAACAGTTCGTGTCATAATGATTTCATCAAGTTTTCATTCTCTCCTATACGCTATTTAATAATGTAGATCATATACAATCTTGTATGCTTAGACACAGTATCACTAAAGTGTCAATCCTTTAATTGGTGATTAAAAAATAATAGTGGTATCAACAAAATTCATCGGTGATCAAGTCTATATAAACAGTTCATAAAATAGAACCAAAATTAAAAATAACTGTTGGTTCATGTTTATGGAATGGCGTATTTTTTATGGATACTAGCGACTAACATATTGTAGTATTGTGCTTTATCGGATAGGTGTAAACAGAAGAGGAACAGAGGAAATAATAACAATACGTTGCCGTGTCACGTGATGAGCTGTATAGCAGCGATGCATGCAATCACGAGAAGTGCCTGACTTTTCAAATAGTCATTCTATTGACAGTGTACCTATAAGTAACAGCAACAGGTAGAGCGAGAGAGAATTAATTAGTATTATAGGTAAAATAATCGACGTCTACCAGTCACACGTGTTTGTGAAATAATCTTGGTGAAATTAACTCATTTTCAAATCCTCTTCAATCGTTTGTGATGACGATCTGGCGTATAAGTTTTTCAAAATAAGATTCAGAATGTAAGAGAAAATATGGTAGACGAAGTTATATTTTGAAGTTTGATTGAATATAAATATTTTGAATTCATTTTGAATTGGTAGTTTCTGCGATTTATAAATATTTTTTTCAGAACCAACGGGTTTTTGAAAAGTGTGGAGAAGAGTGAATAAGTTGTCATTGGTAATGTTATGGAACTGCTGGATACTTGCCATTATAGGAATAACTGATTGTGCTAACATAGAACACCTGTGATAGCTTTATATGTCAGCAGTCGTAAGAAGTACTCAACTTGATTACTTTTTAAAGCAGAAATGTGTGAAACGATTCCATATACGTGTTGATTAGTGGAACATGGTGAAATACCGAACCTCGTATATACAAATCTTATTTTGCGTAATCTCTTGTGGTTGTTCGTTTGAATAGTTCGTGAGTAAAGTAAAGAGATATTATGGGAAAATATGAAATCATTCTTACAGAATTATTACTGAGATGATGGGATAATTTTATGAAATTATACAGTATACCATTTCATTCATTACGAAAGTCCGCGAACAATAACGAACTAAGAATCAAATTTCGCGTGTGCCTGTAATAAGTTATCATGAACTAGACGAAAATATGTTATCACAGTGGATGTTTGCAGCAGTTTCAACAGTTTTGGTCAATCGGGTTCGAGTTTTGTTCATATTAAAATAAATCTGCGTCGTTCGACCTCGACGGTTGTCGTTGAACAATATATCTCCTGTGATAGTGCAGTAAAGTGTTTGTCTATGGATTGTGCTGTGCTGTGACATAATATATTATAGCAGATAAGAAAGCGTGTTGGAATTCTAGAGTGTAAATCTAGATCTGAAACTGTTCTGCAGTATTATAGTGCATACTTGAGACTTTAAAATACGTGATTGTTGGTTTAAAAAATTCAGTCGAAACTGAGATGGCTGTGAATTGAAGTCAAGTCCCGCTTTATTGTTTACGGAAGGCTGTGGTTGAAATACCCCCTACATATGGAAATAGAGCGCATGTTTTGTAGAGTCGAGTAAAAGAATGAAGGATGATTACATAATGGATGTGATGTGGTGAGGATATTGTTCGTGAATTGTAAACGCCGGATACAGGACCAAATGGTATCCGACACGCCTCCGCCCTTGCCCAAACGGCCGAAGAACATATTTGGAAGTGTACGTGGATAGGGTTGATAATTATAGTTTATATTATTCATTGTTTCATTTAACTACCCGATATTTGGTGGAGGGGAGTTCTTTTTCAACTGTCAGCTTCGAGAATTCCTAGTTTTATTACTATTCATTTTCACAGTCAATATGTAATATTCATCAATAATAAGAAATAAGGATGTGAATAATATGTGAACACCTGTAAATCTTTGATGGTCAATTGGAAGTATTGTGATGAAAATAATTCAATTCAATATCCGAAGAAAGATTTATTTTAAGCAATTAAATCTACAGCTATCAAAATAGGTAAAATGACCTTAACCCTAGATAAAGACCCACTAAGATATCAATATGAATACATACTTCTATATCACAATGATTATTTTACTTTGACTGCCAATTCTTGGAACACACACTACTTGAATATAACACAGTACCATGAAGAGTACTTTAGTAATCTAATCTTCACACTATTTATAAATGATAAATGTACTATATTCATGATCAAATTATTTGAAATTATCTCTATAATATAGGCTATCTACATTATTAATTTTGGTTTTTTATTTCAATAAAACTAGTAATGCTGTAGCTTCATGCACTTACCTAACTTTGTAAGTAGAAGCAGGTAGAAGTATTTGGAAATAATGAAAATAAAAACTTGTGAATGTACAGGTTCCAATGTATATTATTGATTTTAGATGTATATACATTCTTAAATAACCACTAACACGAAGAACCTTACCTAATTTGGTTCTCAGCTTGTATACTGCCGCCGTCAGAATGTTCTTTAAAGGTTTTAATTTTCTTGAATTTTCATTAAAAATGATGTCAGGTCAAGGTGCAGTTTACAGTTAAGTGGAGATGAGTTACAATAAAGATATGTATACGGATAATATTTTGAAAAAAAATATTTGAAGGTGGTTTTATTCAGTTGCCAATAGTTTTGATGTTCTTTTAACAAATTACCAATTTTCTCCACCAGGAGGCTCTCCGGAAACGGAAAGAAGATGAAGACCGAGTCGCTCAGCAAACAGAGTTCCTCAACCGGTCGCTACGAGGATCCCGCAAGCTACAGGCGCTGGAGAGCCACCCCCCTCCAACGCCACGCACGGGAATGGTCAACGACGGCTATTCATCGACAGAAGATATTGCCACGGCTGTTGACGATGATGCGCTTAGCACACTCATAAGTATGTACTCGTTCGTACTCATTGATTATCAGTATGTATTTTTACTGTCCATTTAAATTTATTAATTCAATGATTGTATGCAAAATGAAAAATTCCAATTTAAAAAAAAGTTGATCAAGTGGCAGTTTGTGTTCTATTCTATGAAATATAATTTGATTGATTCTTTGTAAAATGGGAGTGACAAGCTAAATGCGCTCATATCTAAATTAAAAGTTACCCGTAAGTAGTTTTCATATTCAAAACTACCAACAATTAATTCATTCATTGCGAGGGAAAAAGGGTGACGTCATAATGAAAATCATTGATTTGAACATTTTTATCAGGGGTGTCGGCGGGTACTCGGCTACCCGGGTCGAGTACGGGTACACTCCTATATTCCTTACCCGGGTACCCGCCACTTTTCACAACGCAAGCTTTTGTTCTTCATTTTCACTGACAGATAACTTTTAAACAAAGTGCACTTGTGTGGCAGGAAAAACAAAAGAATTTAGGCCTCCTATACTACTCTCTGGACTATAGATATCACCTGTCACATCTGGCTCGCACGTGCTGCTCCCCCCCCCCCTTCAACACTCTGTTACTCGTAGCGACCACAGTTCTAACACTTCTGCATACCGCTTAAACACATGACCCTTTGTTTACAAAAAAGAGGGACATGCCACATTCACTCAAGTTGACTCAACCAATGTGTTTGGGTAGATTATGTTGTGCTGAGAGGGTCAGTGATATGATATGAGCAGACTGTTTATAGTTGCAACATTAATAATGGTAACCTAAAGATGGCAAATAAGACGATAAAATACATTTAAATGCAAAGTAGATGAGCATGGTCAAGATTGAAAAAAAATTGATTACCCGGGTAATGCTCGGGTAATGATGACAGGTACCCGACTCCAAAAATTGCTACCCGCCGAAATCCCTAATTTTTATTCATCGAAAATTTAACAATGCACGGAATGTTATACTAGATTCATATAATGTATTTATATATTTTAAATTTCTAAATGTTAAACATATTGCATAATTTATCAAAGTCTGTAAGATCTTTGTATTATATTCAGAAGAAATTCATGTTATAGGACCTATGTAAGAAAGGAAAAAAAAACTACCATTATGGTATTACTAGGCAAACGCGTTATGTGTTTCCGCATTGATGGATGAGCTAGAACATATCAACTTATATCTTACTGAATTGGTTATTATAGGGTTGCCGTTCGATCAAAAAATCGTGATCGAAATCGAAGTTCGAATATCGAAAATCGATCGAATCGAATCGAAATCGATTGCATTTTTATTGAAAATCGATCGAAATCGAATCGAAATCGAATTGAAAAAAAAAACGTATTGAGTAGCAAAATACCATGTTTATATACCCCGCACGAGCTATATATATAAGTATAATGTTACCAATGGAAGCGAGCGCGTTACTCGTGACGTCTCGCGATACTCTTGTACTGTTGTACGCTTTCGATCTTTGAAAACTTTTCGATATTGATCGAATCGAAAATTGAAAAGTACATATATCGGAATCGAATCGACAACCTATAATCGAAAATCGATCGAATCGATCGAAATCGAATGGCAACCCTAATATATATACACCTTGAGATCCAAACATTACATCACTGCCATCCTATTTCCTAATCAATTTCTATGATAATAAAGAAGGCTTTGTTTTAATTGTTTTCAATTAGTTGGTGACACCTGTTGCTTGGATTTGATTGGTTTCTTCAATAGCTTTGACTGATTTAAAAAAATTGGATTATATATTTTTTCACATCAAAACCGCAGATCCGATTGGACTGCAAGTTTGGAATAAGGTGTATAATTTTTAGATTGAAATTCCCTGAGAATTTGAATTCTTTCAAAGGAAATATTTTTGACGAATTTATTCCTTTGGGTTATTCTAATTGAATTTTTGAAAATTTTGAAATGAGTTTTCTCAGAAGTGCTTCTAGCGATTGCGCCTCAAAACTATACACTATACAGTATCGAGTTAGATAGGGACACTTTCGTATGCGAAGTTTCAACTGATTTTGAATTTTCGTTTGACCTGTGGAGCGCAAACAAAAAAAAAAGCACTTTTTTTTCGGTTATGGTGAAATTGAATCTTTGCTTTGCTGATTCAATGAACTATTTTGGAACACAAAATTATCTTCAGTGACATTGCTAAGCACAAAGTTTTCAATTTATAAGGTTTTCAATTCATTTCTAGGCTACGGCGAGCTAGTTGCCTGTCTGCAGCGTCTCCAACACCAGCTGAAGAAGAGCTACAGCTCACTCGAAGGTCAAGTGTTGGCCGTTCAAACCCTCCTTCTCAGTCCGGAGTTCGGCCGAGCCTTAGCCGTTCACAATAAACTTCAAGAAGTGCTCAGTTTGCCGAGGCATTCGCCCACTTGTACAACTGGACAAACTCTTGTTAGAGATGTAAGAACCAGATTTTTAATAGATCCCGAATATATCTTTAATGCTAAGTGAAAATATCTGTGATGGTTAAATGTCAAGTGAAACCAGCAGCTTACCTTGGAATATAAATTGATATACTTGCATCCACGAAAAAAGAAAGATGTCCACCAATATAACAAACACAAATACCACTGTAATTTTTGCACAGCCATGGTATTTTTAGAGTCAGTGATATTTCAGAACAACATATGATGAAGAAAAAACACATCTTTCAAAAGTGTTGAATGTTCAAAACTGCAAAGAGTTACAGTGAAACCTCTATCCATCGTTTTTCAAGGGACCAGGAAAGTAAAACCATCCATGCAGGAAAACGATCCATCCAGGAAAATTAACATTGATTAAATGGGAGTGGGGTGATAAAAAATGAATAATACAAGCAGGAAAACGATGGATCCGGGAATGATGCATAGAGGTTTCACTGTACTGCAATTTTGTTGGTAGAGACCTTCTACTTTTCGTGGATACATGCATTTTATAGTATTCTCATTTTATACTATGCCCATCATGTCCCACACAGAAAAATAAAAATAATTATTTGATTTGAAACGAAGATAATAAGTTTGTCTATAAATGTATAGGCCTAATTGTACAATTTCAAGTTAAGTAAGGGGCTACTATTTTCATTATTTCCATTATGTTTTCATGATACAAGTATATTTTCAATTTTATTGCACTGTAAGTTCCTTGAATGCAATGAAATATTTCCAGGTAGAGAGTCCATGTTAAAACTATATATCCAATTTTACGACACTGCAATAAATATTTAATGGACAAATCAATAAATATTTTTATTGGCACCTAATATGGGTCAAAAGAGGAAATTAAATTATTATGAGATACAGTTTATTGAGTGAAGTTGAAAAAGAAAACATTTTTACACTGTTATTTATTACTGGTACTAATAATTTTAAAAAACTAATAATAGTTGATAACTTTGACAACTTTTAGTACTTTATTAGATTGTGAATACAGTTTCAGCTGCCTACCAAAGCCGTTTACTAAATTCAAATACTTACTCAATTGAGAGGTTCTTAGTCCATTCAATTCCTGTTATTTTATCTAACAATTAATTTGATCTGATTGCAGTGTTTGGAGGACCTCCAGCCTTGTTCTCTGCCTGAAGCAGCCGAACTCGCCGACTTATTAACGCGTTATGAGCTCGAAGGTTTAATTTACGCGCACGACGCGATAGGAACGCAACACTTAGCCTTACATGTGGCCGATACTCCGCCCGAAGAGACGTTATCTGATCAGTTCCTGGCCGAAGACAATATCAAGATAATCAAGATCGAGAAAACAAACGAGCCTTTGGTAAGTAGCGCTACGAGCCATTAGGCTATATTATATTTTCTCTCCTTTCAAAACTTTCTTCTTTGTGAACAATATTCAAGTCGGCTCTATTTAAGTACTTCTTGTTTGGACTGTTTTAACTTTTTTCTGTGTCTTGACTTCATGAACTTCATAATTGAGAAGCTCTTGAAATAAGAATTATTACTTTTCACATATATTTTAAAATGAATGAATATAGAATAATTTAGAATAATGTAGAATAATGTAGATATAGAATAGCTAAGATGCCAGTTCCTAGAGCACTGAACGGTAGTTTGAAGACATGCGTTCCGTCCCTCGCCTCTACCGAACCCCATTCTAAAACTCTCATAATCTCCCTCAACATCAGATCTGCTCGCAGAAAGCTTGAAGAGCTAGAAATATTCACTAAGAAAACCTCCCCCGACATTCTATGCATTTCTGAACACTGGCTGTCTCCATTTGACTCTACCTCATTCGTAATCCCGGAATACAGCAATACCAACATCTTCTTCCGCTCTAACTCTTCCCATGGTGGCGTAGCCATTCTCTCCAAACCCTCGCTAAACCTCCATCCCTTGACCATTACAGACAAGTTTTGCGTCGATATTGACTTTGAATGCTCCTGTGCCTCCTGGTCTTCCAATACTATAACTTATATTATCTTATCTGTCTACAGATCTCCCTCTGGCAACATCAGTACCTTTCTTTCATCTCTCGAAGAAACTCTCATTAAGCTAACCAAATACCTCCCCAGAGCCCAGCTCTTCCTCTGCGGAGATTTCAATATTGATCTCTTTCAGAATAATCAAAACACTTCCAAATTTCTCGACCTTCTTCACTCCTTCAATCTTTTTCAAAGCATTACCTCCCCCACTCGTATCACTTCGTCCTCCTCCACCCTCATCGACAACATCTTTACCACTCTCGATCCAACTCTCTATTCCAGCAACACCCTAGACAGCGGTCTCTCTGATCATCTAGCTGTCACCCTCTGTCTCAAGCATCTTTCCAACAACAGCCCTCATGTCAACTCCGTCACCAAAAGATTTTTTTCCGAATCGAACATACTTTATTTCTCCTCCCTCCTCTCAATCGCTCACTGGGATGTTTCTAGATTGTCCGACACTAACGCCATGTACGAATCTTTCAATGACACCTTCTCCCATCATTTCAACACAGCCTTTCCAGTTCTCAAACGAAAACCTCGCTCAACTCGTTCAAACAGCTGGATCACACCAGACATTATCTCTAACTCGAACAATCTAAGACGCCTTCACCATCTCCACCGACTCAACCCTGACAACATGAATATCAAAACAAGATATCTTTCCCTAAAAAAAAACCATGCTCAGAATATCCGCGTCTCCAAACGTGAACACCTTGACTACTTAATCCAGTCCTCCAACAACAAATCCAAAACTGCCTGGAATATCATCAAGTCCCACTCTACTCCTCCTTCGCCACGTTCTGACCTATCACTCTCCCTCGACGGTCAAACTATTTCCGATCCGGTTACTCTCTCCGAAAAGTTCAATTCCTTTTTCATCAGCTCTGGCAACACTGCTCCTACCCTGAATTTCTCTCAGTCCCAAACTAGTCCTATTCTCCCCACGACCCGTCCTAACAGACCTTCTATCTTTCTTTATCCCACAACTCCCGGAGAAATCATCCAAATTGCCCGCTCTTTTAGTAGCAAGCACTCCAGTGGTATCGATGAAATCCCCGCCTCACTCCTTTCTAAATGTATTACCTACTTGGCCTGCCCACTCTCAATTATATTCAACAACTCTCTCTCTTCTGGAGTATTCCCCTCTAAACTAAAAAATGCCCTCATCATTCCCATCCATAAAAAGGGCAGTAAATCCGAAATTAATAACTATCGTCCGATTTCTCTCCTATCCTCTTTCTCCAAACTCCTCGAAAAAATTATGTTGAATCGCCTTTCTCATTTCCTTCATCAGCATAACCTATTGTCACACTGCCAACACGGTTTTCAAAAAAATAAATCCACCATCACTGCCATTTTTGATTTCCTCTCTCCCCTTTACTCATCTATTGACAGAGGCGACCACGCAGTCGGTCTTTTCTATGACCTAAGCAAGGCCTTTGACACCATCGACCACAAACTTCTTCTTTCCAAACTCTACGATCTTGGCATACGTGGCACTGCCCAAAATTGGATCTCTTCTTTTCTATCGGATCGCACCCAAATCGTCAAGATCCATTCCAATAACCCTAAATTCCCAACCTCCACTCTCTCGAGTCCCCGCTCCGTCTGCTGCGGCGTTCCCCAGGGATCAGTTCTCGGACCCCTTCTCTTCCTACTGAATATAAATGACCTCCCTCCTCTTCTTAACACAGGTACCCTCTCTCTCTATGCTGATGACACCAGCCATCTGATCACTTCACCCCAAAACGACCTTTCCTCCCTAATCACCACGGCCAACCTTCAAACTTCTCACATGTCCTCATATTGTGTCAAAAATCGCCTCGCTCTTCAATCTACTAAGACCACCTTTATTCACTTTCACTCCCGCTCCAAACCACCCTCAATCACTCCCCTCATCAGACTTGATAACAAAATCATTCCTACGACTCCCTCTACCAAGTTCCTAGGCATCACTCTCACTCCTTCTCTCGACTGGGCTCTCCACGTCCACACTATCTCTGTCAAGATCCTCAGAAGTTGCTACCTTCTAAGACGACTCAAACACATCGTCAGCCTTCACACCCTCAAACTCACTTACTTTGCTCACCTTCACTCTCATCTCTCTTACGGCATCCTCTTCTGGGGCGCTTCTCCCCCTGCTAACCGTGTCTTTATACTTCAAAAAAGAGCTCTACGCACAATAGTTGGTATCTCCCGACCCACTTCCTGTCGCCAGCACTTCATAGACCAAAAAATTCTCACTCTCTCATCCAAGCTCATTCAAGATGCTAGCTCCTTCGTCCGCACCTATCCCGATCTCTTCCCTCTCAACTCCTCAATCCATCCTTACCAGACCAGAAACAAAAACTCCATCCACATCACATCTCACAATCTGTCCTTCTTCACCAACAGCCCTTTTCACCTATGCTCTATCTTATACAATCACTTGCCCTCCCACGTAATCCAGTCCTGCTCACTCAAGTCTTTTCTTTCCAACCTCAAAAGTTTTCTTATTTTAAATCCTTTCTATAATCTAAATGAGTATTTTTCGAACAACTTTCCCTGATTTGCCCTCTAGCCTACTTCACTTTTTGAACACCCCCACTTGTACCACTCACCGTTATGAGTAGCGTTATCTATATACATATATACATAGTATATATGTAAATTATTTATATGATATCAAGTTAATCTGAGAATAGATTTAATACATTGTTTCCTGTATTATTGTTAGAAATATCAGCATCCCTCCATGATTATTTTACTGTTAAAAGTAGTGTTCATGTACATAACTATGTTCTTACTACTAACTTAATTGTCCCAATTCAATCTCTATAAGCTATTTCTATCTTAGCATGTAGTTTACGATAATTTTTTACACTAATACGTTATGTTAATCCTACATCATATCCTAATGAATAATTATTTATTTTCTTGTCTTTCGTATTATTTAATAATTATAAAGGTTAGGTGGAAGAACGGTCATGTGATCGAACCTCGCCCTTTTTGATTGTATGACGTTTGTATGTACATGATAAATAAAGACATTCTATTCTATTCTATTCCTGGTCGACCATCTTGATTCTTGTAGTTTCCCTCTGGTGTTAAGGTGAAGACTGGGGCTATACGATACCTAAACCACAGACCACAAGCGTTTCCTTTTTAGAATAATAAGAACCTGATAAAAACCCAATAAGAAACCTGTATTCTCATCTTTCTTAATCACATCATTAATCACTCACCAATGCCCATAGACATTGCACCATTACTGTGCATCATTGACTTAATATATTGTGAACAAAACTTTGAAAGACCTACCAACTAAAATTGCTTAGTTCTGTAAATAAAAGACTTCATATTGCAATGAGGAGTTGAATTGAAGTTCAATTTGAGTAGTTCCATTTCAAATCAATTTGGATATATTTGGAATAAATGATTATTTACTATAACTAATCGAATAAATATTATTTTGTGATGGACGATCATATCGCCCATCAGAAAATAACATTCTTTGAATCAAGTCCTACTTTCCAATAATGTAATTTAATAAATATAATATATAATTAATTTATGGATGAAATGAATATAATAGATACATACATAGGCCTATGGTACCATGATAAATAATTAATAATTTTAATTATTGCATTTCAATTTAGTGTAACTCCATGAGCCTAGTTTTTTTTTCATTTCAATACAACTTTAATATTGCAACATCTTGCAATTATTACTTTCCCGCATACGTCAGATATATTGGATGATTATTTTATATTCGAACACTAGTTCTGTTCAAAAATGTATGTTCAATAATGATTATGTTTATTGTCCAGGGCGCAACGGTTCGCAACGAAGGCGACGCTGTTATGATTGGTCGGATCGTGCGAGGCGGCGCGGCCGAAAAGAGCGGTCTCCTTCACGAGGGCGACGAAGTGCTTGAAGTTAATGGCATCGAAATGCGAGGCAAGAGCGTCAACGACGTTTGCGACTTATTGGGTGCAATGACCGGAACGTTAACGTTCATTATCGTGCCTCAGACTGGGCAACAGCCACAGCAAACTACAATACGAGATAACCTTGTAAGTATTTTATGTCCTATTTGTTCTTTTATTTTCATCTTCTTCTTGTTTATTTTGTTATTCATGAATGATGATTTATGAGATTATAATGATAATATTAATTATAATAATAATAATAATAATAATTTCTCTATTCAGTGGAACAATTTACATTGTTATAGAATGCGTCAAACTAAACTAGATAATGCTTGTATAAAATAAAAAATCATATCCCTGTGCCTCTGATGAATAAACAACAAATCAAAGACAAAGATAGACAAAGTTGTTAACAGTGATGATGTGTACTACTCACTTCAAAGTATTTCTTCTTCTTAGAACAGGATGGCCATATGTTTTATTGGCCAATACTGACATATTGACATAATAACCCTTTTGAGTTTTGATCTTGGAATGAACTGTACCTAGATACTGGCACATCTAACTCAGTTGATAACATGCTTGCTTCATGTGACCCAGGATGTGATGATGAATCAGACCTTGGTTTCATCTCTGTCACTGTCCACCTCTACAGAGGTTTTTCGTAGTTTTCCTCTGTAACCTAGGCTAATGCCAGGATGGTTCCCACAATAAAGGTCACAACCGCATCCTTCCCACCACCTAAGAAACCTTCATCTCATCTTCCCATCATCTCAATAATCATTCACTTGAAGCCAATAGATCTTAGTCGTCATAATAGTGCATTTTTAAACCAAATATATTTTTTCAAACCCCTACAAAATTACGATGGTACGGAGGTACGAAGTAGACTATGATCAATAATGTTGTATACATTCTTCTGTCCTTGAATTAATTCATTCATAATTTCTTCGTGTACATTCTGAGATCTAAAATTAGTTGTAAATGTATTTGCGCATGCTACAATAACAAAATAATAAAACTGACCGAACCTCGCCCTTTTGTTGTATTATATGCAAACAAATAAAGACGCTTCTATTCTATTCTAAATAGAAATTACCCAGATTTGTTGCAACTGGAAATCTCCGAGTACTCAGCAGTTCTTTATTACAAGATTTAGTATTTTTCCAAATAGCAGAAATCTGTAACTGATTTTGATTTTATCTTCAGATGCACATGAAAGCTCACTTCGACTACGATCCCGAAGAGGATTTGTACATCCCTTGTCGAGAGTTGGGAATTAGCTTCCAGAAGGGTGATGTCCTTCACGTGATTAGCCAAGACGACGCCAACTGGTGGCAAGCATTCCGGGAAGGAGAAGAAGATCAAACATTGGCTGGTCTCATACCAAGTAGATCCTTCCAGCATCAGTAAGTTAAAGAACAGCTATTGTAAAAATGAAATACAATTCAATAAGAGAAACTAGTTGAATTATTGAAAGATTTTGTTGAGTGGATATGATATGATTCAAACAAAAAGATAAGGATAATGCAAAAGGAGGATTAAATTTCAAAGTTGTATTTCAAGCATTTTCAGCAATGTGTTTTCTACAATAATAGTGGAGATGATGTTGATATTATACTAGGAAAATGCAGGATGCGCGTTGTGAGATGAGCTTAGAAGTATGGAAATCTAGAATGAAAAATATTCCGTCAGCTCAATCGACATTTACGGATCTTGGATTACTTCAAACGATCAAAAACCTTACCTGCAACTTGTTTATATTTATAGTGCTGCAATCTGTCGCATATACACTTTGCAAAACCAATTAATCCAGATACTCAATAAACTGTACACCTTTAATGCGTTTTCTTTGTTATTTCTCATCCGATTGTTGCAAAAATCTCTGAGAAGGTGTACATATAGACATAATAGTATTGTTCATATTTGGTGAAAATTTGAGAGCTTTTGAAGAATTCTTGTTTTTCAAGTATTTTTCCTCCGGGTTATTCTTATGAGGATTTTTCAAACTCTACAATTTTTTTTCCGGAAAAACCTTATGACCGATTTTTCTGAGAAACGTTTCCAGCCTATTCTGGTATGACAAAATATGTAGAAAAAGTTTCAAGTCCATAGGTATTTTTTCCTGACCTGTATGCCGGGTACAAAATTACAACAAAAAAAACAACATAAAAACGAAGCCCATTTTTTTTCGGTATGTGAAATGGGATCTTCGCTACGCTCATCTAAAAATGAACATCGTAGGCCTCTACTATGTAAAAGTAAAATAGGCCTTCTATAAATCTTATTGGCTGTATTATTCAAGAAATTAATAATTAAGATAGATTTGTATTCACAATATGAGGTTGAAAAATTAGTAGGGCCTAATTGAATAAGTAATAATTACAACAAAAACTAATGGAGAATAGTTCATGATGATAATGAGTATTATTCTAATTATGTTCAACTGTATGATTCTAGGAGAGAATCTCTCAAACAATCAATTGGAGGAGGTGATAAGACGGCACGAGAAAAAGTGAACAAAAAGACAAATACGTTATTATGTGCTAAGAAAAACACAAAAAAGAAGAAGAAATCTAAGCTCGGCAGCAGCGCTGTCTACTCGGATGGAAGCTACCCCATCTACGCCACCACAATTGAGACTGAATATGAAGTAGAAGAAATACTGACTTACGAAGAGGTTTCGTTGTACTACCCACGAGCCAATCATAAGCGACCGATCGTTTTGATTGGTCCGCCGAACATTGGTCGTCACGAACTGAGACAACGACTAATGGAGGATGCAGAAAGGTTTGCAGCCGCAATACCACGTAAGATTATTATTCATGACTATATAAAGTGTGTTTTTTCCATCACAGAAATGTGTTATATGTGATTGACAAGAACTACACAGCAATGTTATTCGATACATATTAGTATGTAATATTTAATTAAAATCCAGCATTTGCTATACTTTATCATTTTTACCTTTGTAGAGCTTTTTAAAGAGTGTGAATCTACTTTCAATACATACTATATGTATTTGTCAGAACACATTATCTAAATAACACAAGATATTACTTTCTAGTTACTTCACAGTCATAATGTGTCATGACTTTTAATATCTTGAATTTGTAAGTGGCCCTCACCTTCTCTTATGTTATTTTTCTACTACAGATTACACTACCAACTAGTTAATTACCAGTAACATCGTTTAATTTCCATTTGTAATTATTTAAATGAAGGAAGATTTACTGTATTCGTTTAAATATTAGTATCATAGTGTGCATATTATATTTCATAGGTGTGTCAGTCAATACAGAGAAAAATATATTTCTTCAATTTCTCTATTATAGATACAAGTCGATCAAGGAAAGATGGCGAAATTGACGGTCAGGATTATCACTTCATTTCTCGCGTCCAATTCGAGGCCGACATTCTGTCACGACGTTTCGTTGAACATGGTGAATACGAGAAAGCCTATTACGGAACATCGCTAGAAGCAATCCGCTCTGTTGTCTCGTCAGGGAAGATATGCGTATTGAATCTGCATCCTCAGTCGTTGCGTATATTACGTTCATCAGATCTGAAACCATATGTTGTGTTTGTTGCTCCACCTTCACTAGAGAAACTGAGACAGAAGAAAATTAGGAGTGGAGAAGCATACAAGGTTAGCACATTGTTTCAACTTACTAAATCAGTACAGTACTAGAAGTTGTACAGTATAACTAGAAAACTAACAATAAATCCAAAATTGTTTTGAACTATTCCATGACATCTAGAAAAATATTGTGAAATTAAATTAAGACCCAAATCATCAAACCAAGCTATTACACTTTCCCGTAGTACGAGAGTGAGCAGATGTGGGATTTAGAGACCCAAACTTTTTTTGCATGAACGCTACGGTGCTCTTGATTTTACTTCAGACTTGTTAATTACAAATAAGTCCACTAGATGGATCAACTTGGAAGTACTGAGAAGTACAAAAATTACTCTTTATGCTATCTAGCTACACTTTCAA
Organism: Brachyptera risi; assembly: GCA_964007535.1. Classification (NCBI taxonomy): domain Eukaryota; kingdom Metazoa; phylum Arthropoda; class Insecta; order Plecoptera; family Taeniopterygidae; genus Brachyptera; species Brachyptera risi. Next base: position 38,982,717 of record OZ023331.1, on the reverse strand, counting down.
GCAATCTCCGCTGTTTGTATTTCAGGAGGACGAGCTGAAGGATATTATCGAGAAGGCTCGTGAGATGGAAGACAAATACGGTCATTACTTTGATATGATCATCATCAACAATGAGACAGAACGAGCGTACCATCAGCTACTTACCGAGATCAACAGTTTAGAAAGAGAACCTCAATGGGTCCCAGCAGCGTGGTTGAAAACTACGTGAGTCATCCAGACAGCTACGAAAGGTGAAAAGAGAGAGAATCAAAAGAATCGGACGAGTGGTCGTTACTTAGGGTAACTTATTTATTATTTTCCGATGGTGATTTTTGAGTTTCATTGTTTGTTTATTGGGTGTGACAATAAGCTCAGCCAAAGAGTTTAACGGCTCTTGTGTAGACTGAATTCTCCGAAAAGTCCATACGAGTATGATTGCATACTTCCAAAAAGGTTTTATAGAATCTTATTAACTTTGAACTGTCTTACAAAAGAAACAAGTGCCAAAATAATGTTGAATTCAAACACTGTGAGAGTGTTTCTTTTTTATTCGTTCTTTAAATTTTCTCACATTAAGTTATTGAAATACTACGAGGTATTAACATTGGTCTGGGGGACTTATCTATTGCTGAGTTATGAAGAAACTGAATGATCGATTGGTATTTTTGAGGAAGTTTTTTAAGGATGATTAAGGTGAAAATGTCAGGATAAGTTTGGGCAGCTTACTCTATAGAACATGCATATCTCTTCAACGGATTAACTACATACATTCTTACGATGACTTATTGATGAAATAGCAATATCTCCGCTGAAAAGACAACAGTGGTTGTTTTAGTGTTAACAAACCGAAAAGTTGATGGAGCCGTCACTTAAAATACGGTGCCTCATTATATCCTTATCATGATTTATGTTTAGTTCACCAAACTATGTATCTTTGTTCATAAGAAGTTAATAGTTTCATTGCGTATAACTCGATGTCATTTCCGTTGGAAACATTGTAGGCGTGTTTAGAATCCATCCATCCATTGTTTCTGTGTTCGGAACATTTATTTACTAGTTACTTGCGACGGAGCCAATATAACAAACTAGTACATTGTTTTTGAGTTGTATATTGGACAATATCAGACGAGAAGGGCCAATATTATTCATATTATATACCGACGTAGCATCACAATGGTTAGTATCACAGATAGAAAACTGAATGGATAGAAAAACTAGCAGCAAAACTCGAAATTGAAGTGATTTTGTAGGAGAATAAATCCATAACTAAAAGTAAAGTGTGACTACTGATTAGCATTGTTGACATTGCTAGTAGACTATTGTGTTTTTAATCATTCAATCCTAATAATAGATTCATTTATGATACGTAATGGTAGCAATGAGAATGAGTAATCACAGGATACAACCTCCGAAATATTATACTATATTTAGTAGACATCGTGTTTTAATAATAACATTCATTTTGTCAGTCAAATTATCCATTATGAAATATAGCTTTTACTCATTTGTTTATGTTTAGATATATGTGGTATATGATCAATCATTATCAATTCAATTCAATAATAATACAATATTTACCACTGTATTTCCCTATCTTGTCAATTTTAAGTAGCTGTATAAAACGGGTATTTTACCTTAATTTATATGAAACATTAAAATTTAATAAGTGAAAGCTGCAAAGTAATTTCTAGCACACATTACACATTTTATTTTGCTTCAATCCTTACATTTCAAAATTTACTCGAATTCTGATTTTCATAAATTTGTGAAATGTGAATTCAGAATTTAGCTATTGATTTTAGACAAGATGTTTTCTTTTGAAGTATTTTACAACCCCATTTGACTGAATACTGAATGATGCGTTTGTCTAGCGTTGACAGTAAAGATATCTTGAGAATGCCATGAAAAATGATATTTTTAGATTATGCTTAGATTAGATTTATATTGAATCTTTTGTTGTAATATTATCACTTGTATTTTCAGAGCAATACAAGATTACATAATGAGCAATTTGTGCTCTTCCTTCCGTATATGTAATTTATTTAATCATTGTGTTTGTTAATTAATACAGTGTTTCGTGTTTCTCCTTTAAATACTGTAACTAAGTAATACTATTAGTTGAAGGTAAAATATATAATGAAGCAATGTTTCGACTACAATAGCCTTCCATATACTATATTGTTATCTATTATTATTAAATACTTATTAATTAATTATTTCTATTTTCAAGGGTAACTCTTTGCCGACATAAAGTAACTGCTCAAACACTATTCTAGTGCTGTATAAAAAAGCTTGTATAGAATATTGGGCAAAATGTAAATAGTATAATTGTTTATATAAGACAGTGTACTTAATAACAAACAAATGTATATTTATGTTGTGTAATTCTTTAGTAAACGGTAACAACATGTATATTGATTGTTGTTTTTACTTGCATTCATAGTTCCCTCTTGATCCCCCCAATAAATGTCGGTAAAGGTAGTACAGACTTCAATATGGCGGTCGCTAGTTCCTTGCTTTGCTACGTACACGAGCAGCGCCCTTGAATTTTTCAGTACTCGGTACCACCAATCGTCTTTTTTAATACACATCGAACCAAGTACGCTTTTACCGTCCCGAATTCCTCTACTCTGGTTGGATTGCTAGGTCGAAGTTCGGTTCCAACTTATTTCATAGGCTCCAGCTGACCTCGACTTTGATAATCATGGCTTTAGCAATATTCCAGCTATCTCGTTTCGGTAGACGTGCTGCCCTTGAACTAACTCATGGAAGATACTCGTATCTTAGTACAACCTCAACAACTATGGTAAGACTGTCTTTACCTATGAAGGCCTACCTCACCATTGCTTTGCATTACCTTCCTTTACAATCACTATTGCAATTTGGATAATACTTGATCAATTTATAATATTGTACATTACGAGGCCTAGGCCTACTAAGTCAATAAGCTCAACTGAGAGGCCGCCCAGGCCTAGGTGTAGCTGTCACTCCTGGGCTAAGAGGTTAACCTTGGATCTAGGGTAGGGCCTACAATGGAAAACAGCTGCAACTGTGGTAAATCAAAACCACACAAGATTTTACAAGATCTATCAGAAAACACCAAAAACAAGAATATCGAACAAAAATTGGCGATGGTATGTTAATCAGTAAAATTATCCAAAATATTTCAAAGTACCAATAGGCCTAGGCCCTAGTTCAAAGTATGGAATTGTCACCATCGAGTTTACAAACTCAATACTAGGCACATAGGCCTACAACTTCACCTAGCTTTTAGTTGGTACACTGTGAGTACATAAATTGAATATCCTCACGGGATAGAGCGAGAGAGCCCTGGTTAAACAGTATAGATCGTGGTAGTGTAGTGTGTGGTAGTGTTGGGTAATCCCATTAGCAGCATGATCGATTCTACTAGAAATGTTTGGGAATATCGACCTGCTATAGCGCTTTTGTGAATGAAAGCTGCTCGGAGCATGCTGAGCTTGGTGATCATAGGCACCGCACTGTCCTATCTAGAGACTACGATGGAAGTTATCAACAGTCGTACCGGTGCCGCCCTTGGTAGCTCGGTCACCTGGGGGTGCATTCCTGTACAATTGGTTTTATCTAGATAATCCTAGTCCAAGTTAATACCGTGTTAATACCGGTTTTAGAGAGGTTTAACTTCGTATTCCTGTACGAGTTTTATAGTAGGTTTATGTTAGTACGTCGGTAAAACAGTTTTTTGACAAATGTTGTTACAAATCAGCTGAAATGTACCTAAATATCATCCAATTTCAACGAAACTTGAACTAAATCAAATCTCAGCCTAAAGCACAATTTTTAATGAAATTAAATGAAAAACAAAAAGTTGACCTGCGTGGGATCGAACCCCGTCCGTCTTACTCTGAATGCAGCCGCGCTAACGACGCAACCGATTTGTCGATGTGAATTCATGCTCTCAGAACAACATAAGTATTCAAGCTTCGAAAAGAATTCTGGCAAATGAATTATTAATAATAAAACTGATGGTAAAATTATTTCAAAACATTCACATTCCGTTGCCTTCAGTTCTTATTCTAGAAATTGCATTCCCGTAACGATATTCACTATATTAGATATTTAAATTAATATTTGAAATCTTGAAGTGGATCTTAAAACACGCTAAGCCCGCTCTTTGGCAGGTTTAAGTTAATCCTGCTTTTCTGGTATTATTTCCGGGTCTATCTTTTTAGGAATACCAAGTTAGTACCAATATCACTTAAAACCGGATTAAATCGTACAGGAATGCGCCCCCTGAGTCACCACTTCAGAAACAGAAGTCACCATTGGGCGTGTGTTGGAAATTGGAAATTTTCATTTGGAATTTGCATTGGAAATTTTAAATGTTCAAATTGAATGAAATTCAATTAGGCCTATAAATGTTTTTTGGAAAAACATTGAAAAAAAATCAAAGAAATGAATTGGATGAATTCCATCCATTCAATTCCATTAGATTCATAGAAAATTTTCAATGAATTGGAAATTTTCATTGAAAATTTCAATAAATTCTCAACGTTCCATCATTAGCCGCATACCATAGACCTATATAATTTTATCCAATGCTGTTTCAAGCATATTCTGCTCTACAATGCAATCCAAATTAACTCACGTTTTGTGTAAAACAGATTTTATTGTCTCATGTATAACGATTGATAATCAATGTAAATTGTGATACCTAGCCTGTAGTATTATAGCATTATATTCTAGTATATATATATTTTTTGCATATTGACCGATAATTTTTTGTGGTTTCCCTCAGTCGTTGAAGTGGGAATGTATAACTCACAAATTTACTCGGCAAAGAGCAAATACCCTAATAATAAAAAACAATTTGAAAAATTAATTGATGAATAAATAAAATGAAATAGAACATATAGGCCTAGGCTTATACAGTACTGGTATAATACAAATGAAAAAGTGATTGGTAATATAAATTTGTCCAATGAAAATAAATGGATGAATACATAAATAAACTATCAAATGAATACCGGCAGAGTCGATGAAAAAATGAACAAAAATTATCATCAATATTGTAATCAATAGAAAAAAAGAAGAATAGGTCTACCGGTATTTAAGAATAAGAAGAAAAAGAAGATTCAAGATGAAGAGAGATTCAAGATTTTTTCTCCCCAATATAAATCTTTGAATTGTGTTATATCGCTGAAATTATTAGGCCTACCTTTATTGTTTGTTGAATGAGTTATTTTATTTTAAATTATTATATGGAATGGTAAGATCGCCCTTGTGGTGCCTAATCCGAATGATCCTAACTCATCCTCAACCTTAATTGTGGAACAAAGACTTTGTATCAAGTATCGATGTTCATGAAAAAAGTATTCTGGCCAAGAGTTATACGGTTATACGGTTCTCCATCAGAAGAAAATCTCTTGAAATACACATTTTAAATTGACCTAAAGTGTAGTCTAGTTTGGTTTTATTTTCAAATTACTAGATATGTGTGACTGGTGACCCTCTTGCTTGGATTTAATTCAAGTGAATATTTGTGAAAATATCAGAATACATTGAAGATTAAGAAAAAATACAATAATAGCAAATTAGCACTTTCAAATAATATTTGATAGGCCTACATTATGTTTGTGTACAGTAATAAGATGAATGGAAAAATGATGGATAATAATAGGGCCTACTAAGCAATTTCTAGCACGGCTTAGGCCTTATTATGTGGTAGATAACAATAATTATTTTTACGTTTCATACTAATTTAATACTAGGCCTATACCATAACTAAAGACCTAACTGGCCTAACTAGTTATAGCTATAAGTTAACTAGAAGTGGCCTATAACTACTCAACCAGTCCATTAAATTTGAGCGTTGTGTCTCATTCGTCGAATACAGGTCTACTGGTAATAAGATTGTTTGTATACAGTACGTACTGTACATGCAGTTACAAATTGCTACATGCAATTACATACAATTGCATAATGTGCTCGAGATTAATATATTTAAAACATCTGCCTGATATGAGTATAAAGGACTGTATATGCATGAGTGTTACCTGTGAGTATTACTGTAGCCATCTGATATTAATTTATTCTTTAAATGTTCCAGACAGAGTATCGTATTGAGAAAGACACATTCGGTGAGCTGAAGGTACCGTGCGACAAGTATTATGGAGCCCAGACAGTGCGATCAGTTCTCAACTTCCCAATTGGCGGAGAAACGGAACGAATGCCTGTAAGTTTTTTCATTTTAATAATATTTATTTGTTTACATTTTTACAATTATTTTGAATTGAACACTAGACCTACTGCTGAATTCCTTAACTCATTTACTGGTATGTTTTTACAACGAAGTATAGTTTACTACAGTAGGCCTAAATTATTAATACGGTACTTAACAGTAAATAATTTGAAATTAAAAAGTATAAACTTAAACTTGTCAGTATTCAGATGGCTAAATACTCTATACTCAGATAATAGGTTTATATTTTCAATGCTTCCACATGAGTATGGTTCTTCAAGAACACTTTTTGAGAGGAATTTCAGTTATTGGTATTTAAAATGATAGAATTGATCATATTCGGAGATTTTAGGCAAAACATTACTGTCCTTCAATGCCGCTGCTAATATTCGCTCTCCCATAATCCGCTGCTTTGAAGTATGTTGATTATTGTTAGTGATGTACCGGTACCGGTAATGTATAGTCCCGCGCTTGACACCTTCAATCAAAATTTTAAGTGAAGTTCAAGCAAATGATTATTATGATCAAATAACTTACATAGTATTTTAACATTTTATCTAGGTCTATGTTGATATTTTCAGTACCCAGTTATCACTGCCATGGGCATCCTGAAGAAGGCAGCTGCGATCGTTAACAAAGACTACGGCCTGGATGCAAAAGTGGCCGATGCCATCTCTCAAGCAGCTGACGAAGTGATCAGCGGAAAATTGTATGCCGATCATTTTCCTCTCGTCATCTGGCAGACAGGTTCGGGCACGCAGAGCAACATGAACACCAATGAGGTATGGTCAGTGCAGCAGTAACTTTAATTAAGGAGGTGGGGGGGGGGGGGGGGACCTACAATCCACTGACTGTTTTGTGAAGTATGGGATTGGTTTGAGTTCCACATGATGCATTATTGAATATTTAGATTTTCAACTTGAGATAGGCCTACATAGATCTAAAATTTAAATCAATTGTTAATATATCAACAAGTCTAGTGCTACACTCCACACACAACTTGGGGTAGAAAAGACTTCTCAGAGTAGAGAATAATTTTAAAATGTGTTTAAAAAACTAATTAAGCTGTTCTTCCTTGAACATTGCTTTTGCTTAGCTGTAAAGTTGGTCCAAGCATAAAATTTCACAAATTACTTCCCACTCGTCACTGATTGGTTGTTTTTCCAAAAATGGCGGCTAAAATATCTGGTTTTGGAATTTCGCCAAGTGAATATCGCTTATAGAAGTCTAGCTTCAGGCCTGTTGGCCAGATGTTTTCACTCTTGCATGAGTTTTTTGATGACAAGAAAATGTTTTTCCACAGTATTATGTTTTTATTATGTACCGGTACATGCATATTTTTATTTTATTAATAATGTACCGTCAGAGTCAGACTACGTTGAACGCTTTGTGGAGATTCATGTGAACATCTCTCAAATTGCTAAATAAAGAAATATATAGACCTAAACATATTAGAGCGTACTTACTAATCAATCAAGAATCAAAAACTATCGTCATTATTATTATATTAAATCACTGTTTTCTTAATACCTTTCTCCATAAACGTGAATCTGAATTTAATTGTGTTTTTCCACACCTGTTTTTATTTTGTGTGTAATAATTTTCTATAATTTTAATTTTGTATAGTCAAAACTAAAACCCTGCCTTATTTTTCCAGGTAATTAGCAACCGTGCCATCGAAATCCTCGGTGGTGAGCTTGGCTCGAAAACACCTGTCCATCCCAACGATCATGTCAACAAAAGTCAGAGCTCCAACGATACTTTCCCTACGGCGATGCACATAGCCGTTGCCATGGAGATACAAAACACGCTTTTGCCAGGCTTACAGGCATTGCACGACGCATTGGACTGCAAAGCAAAGGAGTTTGATAAAATTATTAAAATTGGTATGTAGTAATATATTGATAGCCTCATTGCTTTCCTGCATTTAGTACTAAAATAGTATGAAGTGGTGATTCGAACTTCAAAGGTTATCGTACTTGAATAACTTCAAGTTGCTGTGACCGTTTAATATATAAATTTACTGTAGGCCTAGTGATGACATCGATTCTCAAAATCGGAAATCTATTCTCTAGAAATCAAGCTCCAGAATCAATTGAAAATCAATTTGTTTTTAAATTTCACCCTCAAAAAAAGTTGAGTAGGCCCGCCCTAGGTCTGATTTTAAACTTTTTTTCAACCCTCCCGAGGCATTTTACGTGAAAAATAGCTGCTATAGACTTTTTTGGACTGTACTGTACCATTCGGGTATTTCCGTCAACGTTTAGCAGTCCGACGTAACCGAAGGGATAGCTTGTGTCGTTCTCCTCACTTTCCCCTCACTCCACTCCCATCGGACACGCATCACAATCCACACACCTCCTCCCACAACCGCACAAATATATCGACACATCGAGACGAAAACTCCCCCCCCCCCAAAAAGAGATTTTTCGATTTGAGAATTGTTTTACATTAGAATCGATTCTGAATCGATTCTCGATGAATCGATGTTATCACTTGAATGTAGTACTGGACTGTAAACTAGTACTTTAGGCCTACCTTATATTCAAGCTCTGTTTGAATTGAAAAATGTATTCGTTTTACTGTTATGTACCAAGGAGTATCAAACAAAAATGATTACGTTTTCATTTTCAGCTAGGGCCTATAGCACAGTCGGTCTGAATACTGTCCCATTACTAGGGGGGTGCAAGTCTATCTAATTGCGTGTCTCGAGTCTCCGCCAGGATCGGACTCGGGCTCGTTGAAAATAAGTTGGACTCGATTTGCGAGTCAAGTTGAGTCTTCAAATCTGCCGCCTGTTTCGAATTTTGAATGTTTTTTTTTACTGGCTGCTTCTCAATGAGTGATCTCAATGGCTTGCAAGTTTAGAAGGCAAAGCTATTCCTGCAAAGCTCTTTGGGAAATCAGCATGCCAGCTGCTTTGTGACTTGAATAACAACTTTGAAAAACTGGTTGAAAATACTGTCTTCATTGTATTGACTATATTGTCAATATAGTTGACTATGACTATGGTCAACTTGACTATGGTTCCAATAATTTTGTTGACACAATTTGTCTAGCAATCTGCTTCCGGTGGGTCATTGAATTTATTATTTATTATATTATTTGTCCGCAGGCCGAACGCATTTAATGGATGCCGTCCCTCTAACGTTGGGACAAGAATTCAGCGGCTACGTGACACAGATGGAGTTTGCCATCGCCCGTATTGAAGACACATTACCTCGGTTATACAATCTGGCACTAGGAGGTACTGCTGTAGGTACTGGATTGAATACGAGAATCGGCTTTGCCGAGAAGTGTGCGGCGAAAATCAGTGAACTGACTTGTAAGTAGGCCCTATCTTTTGTGTATTGTTGAGGTCTCTCCTCCTAAGTAAGTCATCAATCTCTCATATATTTTTTCTTTTCAATAACATCGAAACTTGATACAAAATCTTTGTTTCCCAATTAATGCTATGGATGAAAGGAAGGATCGTTTGAATGGGGCACCATAAGGGGATCTTACCATCCCATTTTTATCATTTTTAAACCAATGCACTTTAACACCAGGACTGCGCTGTCTGTGACTATAATTTTCCACCGCGTATGAAAGTTTCAGTTTCCAAAAGTCCGGAACACATGAGTAAAAACTAAAAACCGTTTTTGTGACATATCCAGACGTTACCAGCATTGGTATTAAGAGTAAACAAAACACAAGAATGTTGATATCAATATTATTCATCACATAATTTTCTGTTTGATATTTGAAATTCTTTGGTACATTCCCAAGTGCTGCATGCATAATATAATGAATATCACAATTCACTAGCTTCCCCTCTCTCTAAGGCAGGTCGGGTGTGGGTTCGAGTCCCGCATAAGGCATGGGTTTTTGAAAACATGATTCTACTACTGCTCATTCCTACTCCCAAATAACCTGGCTATTGTTGGATCATTGGACAAACAGAAATCATCATCGAATCTGTGCTTACCTTCATCTGATCATTCATTCAATTTAATTATCAGATTCAGTACCGTAGCTCAATTCCTTCCCATATCGATCTTGTGGGGTTTCGAAATTGTGTGATTTTTTTTCAAGAGTGATCCAACCAATTTGGGCTCAAAACTACACCTATGTGGTAGTTCCAAGTTAGATATAAGTAAGCTTGTCCACAGAAAGTTTCATGTTGATCAGTCAGTTGGTTACAACAGTGACCTGTGCAGTGCAAATAAAAAACAAATATAAAAAATAAACAAAGCTTTCTAAGAGTTGCATGTTGTTGTTCTTACTTGTTGGAGGTTCTTACTAATGCTCAACTAATTATTAAGCTGATGGCTGTTGAATAATGACTGGATCACTTGTTTGCAGGTATTCCATTTGTCTCTGCTCCAAACAAATTCGAAGCACTCGCTTGCCACGACGCGCTTGTCGAAGTGTCGGGAGCGCTCAACACGATCGCGTGCAGCATCATGAAGATCGCCAACGACGTTCGGTTCCTCGCTTCCGGCCCGAGGTGCGGACTCGGGGAACTGAGCCTGCCTGAGAATGAACCTGGCAGCAGTATTATGCCTGGTAAGATCTGCACATTCACGTAAATAGTAGCCTCGGTTTTTAAAATGTCTCAGAAGCTTGAATGTAACTAACACCACAGGCCAAAATTTGACATGCTTTTTTCAATTCTATTTCCAAGTCACTCAGTTCATTTCATCGGGGTGGTAAGATCGCCCTTGTGGTGCCCCGTCCAAACGATCCTACTTTTCATCCATAGCCTTAATTGGGGAACAATGATTTTGTATCAAGTTTTGATGTTATTGAAAAAAAAGAGTTCATTTGCTCATTACTAGCACTGAAAATTATGCTGACCTGGGCTGTGAAATCTTACCAATTACAGCCATAAGAATGGTTTTGGTAATATATAGGCCTACTTTCAATAAAAATCAAGATACCGTGATAAGCCTCTTTATAAGAGGAAAACTTATTACTGACAGTATAGGTAATATTTTGCAAAAGCATGTATTATATCTAGACCTGTTTATGAAAAATGGTAGATTTTCTGTGGGAAATGGTACTAAAACCGATACTTTTTTTGTGTGGGGGGGGGGGGGGGGAGATGGTGTTTGAAAGTTGAAAAATGTTCTCCTGAGGAAGTACGCTGTCGCTGCATGGTGTCTAGGGTTCAAATCCTTCGTCTATTTTTCGTTTTAAAAAAAATGTATATAAAAGCTTTTGGCCATGGTTTATGGCTTTAAGCAACAATGATTTTTTTTCAAGGTCCAGTATTGGAATGGTTTTCAATTAGATTATTTTTTTGTTATGTGATTGTCTCGTATAGCTTCAACTGAGCTTGGATCCACTTGTGTTTCCTGTGTTGTCACTTTTGCATCACATACGTTGAACTAAACGTAGTACCCTTCATGCGAGACTAAATTAGTATTTCTTGACGTAACTAGGCATTCTTAGGCATTTCAACAGTGTAGCATGGTGTAAAATATGTCAATGTAGTAGGCCTAGTGATGACATCGATTCTCTAAGCTCCAGAGTCGATTAAAAATCGATTTTGAAAAACAAAGTTCATCCTCAAAAAAGTTGTGTAATTTTAAACTTTTTTTTCAACCTTCCCAAGGCGTTCACGTGAAAAACAGCTGCTAGAGATTTCTTTGAAGTGTACTGTACCATTCGGGTACTACCGTCAACGATCGGCTGTCAGACGTAACCGAAGGGATAGCTTGTGTCCAGATAGTAAAATCTCAACATTCCAAAATAATATGGACAGCGAAACGAGCACTTATTGTGACGTAAAGAGTACAGCACTGACTCCCCCCCCCCCCCCCCCAAAAAAAAATGGGGGGAAAAATCGATTTTTGGATTTGAGAATTGTTTTACATCAGAATCGATTCTTAATCAATGTTACCGGTAATTAGGAAAAATAGGAAAAATTAGGAAAATTAGGAAAAATAGTATTCTTGTAACTAAGTCAAATTAAGAACTGAAGTGCCCATTACCCCGGTAATTTTACAAATCTTTTCAATATCACCAGGCAAAGTCAACCCTACTCAGTGTGAAGCCATTACGATGGTAGCTGCCCAAGTGATGGGTAACCATGTAGCTGTGACTATTGGCGGAAGCAACGGCCATTTTGAGCTGAACGTATTCAAGCCGATGATGGTTGCTAATGTGCTGCGATCCATTCGACTACTCGGCGACAGTACCAAAGCGTTTACGAACAACTGTGTCAGCGGGATCAAAGCTAATGAGGCCAATATCGAAAGACTAATGAACGAATCTCTTATGCTGGTCACTGCACTCAATCCCCATATTGGCTACGATAAGGTAACTAACCAAATTTATTGTGTACACAATGCATGATTCCTACCAACCTGGATAACCTGGACTACTGGGGACAGTCTGTGAATCAACGGCTAGTGATTGGCGTGGTTTATCACTCGGCCACCTAGATACATATATTATGTGAGCATTTAGAGATGAACTAATAGAGTAATGGTGATTTCCAACTCACAAAATGAACAACCTACTTGATAGGATGTTTTTTACGTCAATGGGTGGCTAATTACTAGTTGTCAATTTGAATTGGACAAACAATTCAAGACTTCGGAGCCTTTGAGGAAAATCTGGGAGATGCGAAGAAAATGAATTGTCTCTAATGTATTTCCAATTTCTATGCCCTTCTAGATTAACTCTTTTTTTCGTTATGATTATGATTTTTCATGATTGACATAAAAATTGCTCCCGTCAGTCTTTTATTACAATAAAACTATTAAAGATGACATGAAATAGTGATGAAATATCATCAGTGATGATACTAAATTTATTATCATTGAATTCTAATTTCAGGCTGCGTTGATAGCAAAAACGGCGCATAAGGAAGGAACAACTCTTAAAGCGTCAGCATTGAAACTTGGCTACCTGACGGAAGAAGATTTCAATAACTGGGTGAGGCCAGAAGACATGCTGGGACCCAAGTAAAGAATCTTGTCTTTTCATATAGACCCTAATATGAAAAATAAATTTAATACCATTGTTGTCTAATTTGTAAGATCTAGCAAGAATCAATTTTTAATTGAAGCTGTAATATTGAATTGGTAATGTTGATATCCGAAGTTTTCAAAAACTTTGATAAATAATGTGTTCATTGTGTATTTTGTTCAAAATGTCAAAGTTTTGAATTGTCTATCAACATTAGCTGAATTCTTTCTGTAATTATTTATACTAGCAATATTAAAGAAAACAATTCTTAACATACTGTATTATTATTATTCATGATAATGGAGAGAAAGGGATATAGAAAACACCAGTTTACCTAAAATGACACACCTAACACTTCATGGTGAACCCTGTTTATTATTCTATGTAGAGTCGTTCAGTTCTGTCTGTCCATCACGCTAGTTCTACAACATTCGTTCGTAACAGGGTGGTGAGGGGGTGGCGGGGGTCAGCTGGGCAGAGAGTGGAAGGGGGAGAGGAAGGAGGGGGTGGAGGGGAAAGGGGAATCGTCACGGCAGACTAGCTGGCGAGTTGTGAAAACGATCACGCGCATAGAAGCTTGCAAGGCATGCAGTGGTGAATTAACGTGCTCATGGTTGGAACATGAGGGGTCTGGCTAGTAATAGTAATATTAACCCTGTTGAAAGTACAAACACAATCAAATACTTACACAAGAGCACATGCTGGTTAAGTGTCTTTGTCACCATTATTTAATTATTCAAAGCTCTATGGCTGATTTTGAGATCTAAATGAGAAACATAATATGGTCTTAGTTTGAGGATTGAAATGTGATCAGTATAAGTTTAAAAAATGTATTGATCCTTGCATAGATCCAATGCTTGGAATAAATAGGAAGCTCAGTAAGAAACACTTGTGCAGTATATTGCCGTTGCCACTGACACACTACAAAAATCGAAGTGAATGTCGATATCAATTTTATTATTGAGTACAGCTGTATATGTAACTAATGAGATGAAATTAAAGTGATTTTTTTTTATAAAAAAGGTTATTCGTATGAAAACATTTGTCAAAACAGCACTTGGGATTTTAGTGTTTCATGGAAATCTTGTTTTGAGAACATACTCAATTTAAGTTCCATTGTGAAACTCTGGACTATGACCCTGAAGCCTTCCTCTAAAATAGATTCAAGGAACCAAACACCAAAGTCTTTCAAAGTACTGGTACACATTCAACTATTGCAGTTGCTCTAGTCTAGCCTAATCTATACTAGTTTTTACTGCCTATTGATTTATTTATAAATATTATACGTTGTAACCTTGACTTTATTGTAATCAAAATAAAAGGGTCATCCAACATGATAATTTTTTTTGCAATAGTTATGAAGTTCTGAATTCAACATCCAGCATACCATTCACCACATTATTTCTATAAACAGAAAAAGTTTGAGCATTGATTTTTTGGAAGTCTGCTTAGTACGAAAGAATAGATAGGTAAGTCTTGAATACTTGATATTAAAATGATTGTGTTTACCTAGCATACATGCGTACAATATTAGGTACCGGTACTACTTCAATAACGTGATAATTACTAAAAGTCAGTGCTCAGTGCAAGATTCAGTTTTATATAGTCTTTGATCAAAATTGTAAAGTAAAATTATATATTTCTGATCAAGGTGCATATGCATTATTCTGATACATTATGGTGTTCATGCATTATTTATTTGGTATCTTGATGTTTTTCAAGGAAAAAAAGTTATGTCACTTTTCTCCAAAAGTGTGAGGATATGTCAAAGTAGACAACTTTGTTTTACATCTTCGAGATTTTACGGAAAAGTAGGAATACTTGGAATTCCTTTCGATGCTGGACAGGTAAGTTTATTACTTCAGCTTATATTGAATTTATACACTAGACGTTGGAAATTGTAAAAAGCCTTGTGTAGAAATGTGTAGAGCCTATACGAATTACGTACCTTGCATTTGCAGTCCACAAACTGATGGTTTGATGCTTGATGGAATACATAGATGGTTTTCTCAGTCACTGTATCTGCATTATTAGAGATGATTATCTGAACTTTCAGAAATACTGTAATACAGGTAATTTACAAATTGTTGTTCCTCCTAGTTTGGCTTGAACCCAACTGCATCGGCATTTAGGTTATGAAAAGTTTTTAAACTACTGAAATGGCTTTCAATTAAGGTAGAATTAAGTTACTACATTTCAATAGATATTTTCTATGTTACAATAAAATTAGGCTACTTCATCATCCATGTCATTTTTGATGAAAAAAAACATTAGGCCTACGGTATGTAAAAATGGATTTTATTGAAAACAATTCAAATGGAATTAAATAGTAAAATAAAATTAGTACCTTAAGTAATGAATTTATACAGTAAGATAAATAGTAGGCCCATAGCATGGGCAATGAAGTTCTAATAATGCATTGAAAAATGATAAATATAGATAACTGGACGATAAAAAATTATTTTTAGAGTGACTGACGAAAGAGATACCAACTAATTCAGATAAGCTAGCTATAGTTAATTACATACATTTATATTTATTATATACACTTCTACAACAGCACCTTGAAAATAGGTCATGCAAAATTTGAACTTGGGCCTATATTAGAAAAACAAACCGTAAATTTAAAATTATGAATAAAATTAACAGTAGTGAGAAATCTTTGAATGCTAGAATTTGATCTAGAAATAGTCTACAACTTTATAAATCAGTAAAATCACTTCAACATCGACTAGTGGGGATTTAATTATTTTTCTGAAAGATATTACATTTGTGATGGTAAGGCAACCATAGATATATGTTACCGAGATGTGTTGTCAATCGACGTTAAGAAGGCATACATATTATGTGTCTCGGCAGTAGCTTCACACCGCTTTGCAAACCGGGAATTTTCTGCCATATTTGACATATATTGGTGACAATATGATAATATAGAATGCCTCGCTTGGATTCTATTTGTAAATGTACATTATGGCCGCCGAGATTGGAACGAGCATATGTCACTATTTGCTGCAGGAGTAACACATCTCAGCAAGGTAATAAATATCTATGGTAATACCAAGTGGTAGTTTATTGTACACTTCAGGCCATAAATAGTTTGGACCTTCTTTATAAAGAGCCAAATTCTGCGTTGCTTACAAATATTTGTGCATTATATGTGGTATGGTCATGGACAGATGACAGAACACAAAAACTGGATCTGAATTTAAAAATATACACAAATGACTCGATTTACTGGACTACTGATTAGTGTATGACAGTATCGAGTATCGAGTGAGTTAAAAAAGAACGTTCCGTACAGCACGGACGCTTTTTTGTGTTGGGTTCATTATTATATTTGTGTCCTTTTGTTACAGTCCATGTTTATTGGTATAGGCCCCTATCTAAAATCATAATTAATTTCTCAAGTGTCATATTTGTAAATGTACATTATGGCCGCCGAGATTAGAACGAGCATATGTCGCTATTTGCTGCAGGAGACAACCTTGTCAAATATATGTTCATAGGCCTTATTAAAAATGTTGGCAGTATTGTCAAGTTTCAACATCATAATAATTAATTAATTATATTAATATTTAATAGCAATATATTACTTGTAGTTTGGGCCTAATTGAGTATCAATTATGTTGTATTCAGCGCCAAAAAGGAGTGGGAAGTGGACCGGAAGCAATACGAAGTCTAGGACTTATCAAAGCGCTCGGAGCAATGGGTAATCATCTACTTATTTTATCTTTGAAGATCATCCTGGAAAAACAGATAATTCATGCTTATACCCAGGATCATTTGACCAGCTTTTGACTTATAGTAGCAATCATAGCTGCCAGCAATCATAGCTATAGTATTATTGAAGTTTTCATTACTAATATGAAATATTATATACATATAATACATGTACATATTTGTACATGTACAACTACATGTACGAAATATATTGTGATTCACTGCCTTGGGTCACGCTAGAATTTAAGAAATTATATATGAGGGGGGTGACTTTCTTTGAACATGACTATGACATTATTGTTAGCCGAGTATTGTTGGCCTATTTACGCAAAATTAATTTTTCTTATTATATTTCTGTGAATCTCATTCCTCATATGTCACTGATAACTGTCATAATGAGTGGCGCTATAAATAACTCGAGGTAAGCTGGTGCTCTGTCACCCTTCCTTTGAAAGCGTACAGCTTTCATACACACGTCACTACATTTTCGAGAATCACTTTTATTTTATTTCACTAATTTAATTAAATTGGATGAATCTTAGTACAAAAACCCACATATGATGAATAATTGAAGTTATAAAAGTAACCTTACTTGATTGGGTCCTACTATTTTTGAACTACATATTG
The DNA here is from genome assembly GCA_964007535.1 of Brachyptera risi. Classification (NCBI taxonomy): domain Eukaryota; kingdom Metazoa; phylum Arthropoda; class Insecta; order Plecoptera; family Taeniopterygidae; genus Brachyptera; species Brachyptera risi. The sequence goes on along the minus strand of OZ023331.1, from coordinate 38,965,211 downwards.
AAAACAGAAAGATATTTTCGAGGTATTATGTAATGATATTGTACACTATTAATAGTTGACTGAAGGTTTGATAGATGGTACCACAATATGTAGGCTTGATACATTGTACTTCATTTTATGACAATTACATAAAGAGGAAATTGCAAATTTATTAAAGAAAAAGAAAAAATGCTTGTCTTCTTTGAAAATTATTTCCAACAGTATTTTTCGATTTCCATAGGCATTGATGTTGTTGATTTTGGAGACGTGAAGTATGAAGAACCTAATCAGTCAATTATTAAGGAAGTTGATAACATGAGAAAACTTAATCACATCGCAGCGTGCCATCAACAGGTATGTTTTTGTGTTGGAGCAAGCAAAATGTAACTCAAAGGTTGGCACCATTTGTCGTGTATTGACTTGTGCTGCCCCTAGTGTTGAGCTTATAATAAAAACAGTTCGTCACTAACAGTCAACATGTGTGGAGTTATTTCGTCAACAAGCCTACAAATATTCCTGCATTTCTAGGATACATTCATATGCAATCACCTTCATATTAACTAAATACTAACAGGTTATGGGCCCAGGTGCGCAGTGAAGTGTTTAGCGTGTGAAATCTGTGGGGATTAGGCAGATAAAGTCGGAGGACAATCTAGGCCTAGGACGGCACGTTGACGAAAGCTGTGTTGCTGTGTGTGGTTTCCCAACGAACTCGGGAGAGGAGAAGATGGCAACAAGAGACAACAACGATGGTGGTTTGGGCCACGATGTTAGCTTTAGCATTCCTAAACTAACTATGCACAATTACAATGCATGGATGGTGCGAGTCAAGTCGGAAATGTTGCTGCGGGATTGTTGGGAGGCTATCTGCGGATATGAAAACATTCCTAATGGTCAAATATCTCAGCAAGACACGAGGAAAAGAACCAGGGACAATCTAACGGCGTTATCCCTCATCTTAAGATCGGTAAGTGATGATCTGATAACTGATGTTATGGATTGCGAGATAGCTTCTGTTGCGTGGGAGACGCTTGATAAGCTATGCAATGACAACTCCCTGTATGGGTCCATGTTGAAGCTGAGAGAGCTAACGCATCTAGAGAAGACGGATGACGTCAGCGTGACTGAATATTGCTGCAAAATTGTAAATCTGAATCGTGTGTTGAAGAAGAATAACATCGAATTTACAGATAAACAATTAGCAGGAATTTGTCTAACAGGACTACCTAACACCTATGAAATTCTTATTAAGACCCTCACCTCACAATCCAGAGAGTTGACCATGGCTGTGGTGAAGAAGCAGTTGCTGGAAGATGAGCAAGAGAGGAAGCGAAATGGTGAAGAAAATAGTCAACACCAAGCTTTGAAGATTTCATGGAGAGGTCAGTCACAACAAACTAGAAAGAAGCAAGATAGTAGGGCTAGGCCTAGATATGATACTGCTGAGGAACTATCACAGGAGGAGGGATCGAAGCCTAAGCCTGGTAAAGGCAAACCACGCAAGTTTTGGTGCTTTGCCTGTGGGGGAGAAGGGCATATAGCTGTGAGATGTCCTAAACGTGAGAAATCGGAGGAAAATATGGGAGAATCAAAGAAAGCATCTGTTGTCACCAGGGAGCATGTATCTTTATGTGCCAAGAGAAATGTTCCAAACAATGGAGGAGTTTGGTTGCTCGACAGTGGTGCCTCAGACCATATGACACATCGAAGAGACCTCATTCAAGATTTCAAGGAGATGCAGGGTGAAGTTGAAGTGGGAGACGGTGCTCCGCTAAAGATCGCAGGAAAAGGGAGAGTTACTCTTCAAATGTCTGATGAATGTGGAGGTAAAGACATTGAATTCAAAGAAGTGTTACTCGTGCCTGAACTCCAGGATAATTTGATATCCCAAGGACAGATTGAAGAAAAAGGCGTAAAGATTGAAGCCTTTCAAGGAATATCAAAAATCCTGATGGGAGACAAGATATGTTTCCAAGCACACCGAGTGTCAAGGCTTTACTATGTGACAACATTGGGTGGAGTCTCAACCAAAGAAATCGAAGAAGAATATAGAACAAAGAAGATCAAAGTGTCGAGAGTATCTCGCTCCACCTGGCACAGTCGACTAGGTCATCCAAATAAAAAGGCACTAATGAAGCTAGATGTCTTACAGGAGTTGACGGAGAAGGAAAGCAAGGGAGAAGACGAAGACTGCATACCGTGCATTGCCGGGAAGATGAAACGTGACAAGTTCCCAGTGGACGGAGGAGAAAAAGCTAAGGAGGTGCTAGACCGCATTCACTCTGATGTGATGGGACCAATAACTCCTGCGTCAAAGGGGCACAAGAGGTTCATTGTAACTTTCATTGACGAAACCTCCAGGTATGTGTCTGCGATTCCCATATCAAGAAAGAGTGATGCTTTGTTGGAGTTCAAGAAATACAAGGAGAGGGTAGAAATATTTCATGAGAAGAAGATAAAGGAACTTCAGACAGATCAAGGTGGGGAATATGTAGGCGGAGACTTCAAGAAATATTTAGAGGAGAGTGGAATATTGCACAGGAAGTCCATCACCTACACGCCACAACAAAATGGCCTAGCCGAGCGAACTAACCTCACTATCAGCAACGTCATCAGGTGCTTAATCATCGAAGCCGGAGTGCCTGCTTCCTTCTGGGCGGAGGCTCTCATGACAGCCTGCTATGTGCGTAACAGGTGCCCTTCAACGCCACTAAGCTTCCGCACACCGTTAGGAGTATGGATGGGCAGAAATCTACAGAGGAGTGATTATGAGCACATCAGAAAATTTGGCTGTGAGGTATGGGCATGGATTCCAAATGTTCAACGAACCGGAAAGCTGGGGCCCAGAGCACGGGCATGTGTGCTACTTGGATACGACGAAGGCATTAAGGGCTACCGTCTGTGGGACATTGAGAAGAAGAGGATAACAAGCAGTAGAGATGTGAAGTTCCGGGAACACATCTTTCCCTTTAAGTCTGCGGAACACCCCAAGACACAGTCAGTGAGGGATGCGGAGGTGCAATTCTCAATAGAAAAGAGGCCAGTCCAAGGAGAGATGCTAGATGAAGGAGAGGTGCCAATCCAAGGAGAAGTGCCAGATGAAGGAGAGGTGCCAATCCAAGGACAGATGCCAGTCCAAGGAGAAGTGGCAGATGCAGGGGAGGTGCCAGTCCAAGCAGAGGCGCCAGTCCAAGCAGAGGCGGTCCGGGGAGAGGTGCCAGTCCAAACAGAGGCGGTCCGGGGGGAGGTGCCAGTCCAAGCAGAGGCGCCAGTCCAAGCAGAGGCGGTCCGGGGAGAGGTGCCAGTCCAAACAGAGGCGGTCCGGGGGGAGGTGCCAGTCCAAGCAGAGGCGGTCCGGGAGGTGGTGCCAATCCAAGCAGAGGCGGTCCGGGAGGTGGTGCCAGTCCAAGCAGAGGCGGTCCGGGGGGAGGTGCCAGTCCAAGCGGAGGCGGTCCGGGGGGAGGTGCCAGTCCAAGCAGGGGCGGAGCCGTACGTCTCGGGTCAACCACCAGTGAGACGATCTGACAGGAGGAGGGTGCCCAGGACGTGTCCATGCTGTAACATGTTAAGGTGCAAGAGGAAAGAGGCCATGGACATTGTGATACCCGTGACTGCAGAGGAGGCGCTAAGCGGATCCCATGTAGAGAAGTGGAGAGATGCCATGCTAGAGGAGCTTAGAAACATGGAAGCCCAATCTACTTGGGAAATTGTAAAGAGACAAAATGGGTGTAATGTAATAGGAAGTAGGTGGGTGTTTGCCTTGAAGAAAGTAGAGGGCAAAGTTGTTAGATTTAAGGCTAGACTGGTAGCACAGGGCTTCAGACAAATGTATGGTATAGATTATCATGAAACCTTTAGCCCAGTGGTACAGAGAAAGACCCTTAGGATCCTCATGGCCATAGCTATCGAAAACGATTGGGAGATGGTCCATCTTGATGTAGTTGGGGCTTATCTGAACAGTGATTTGGATACTGTCATTTACATGGAGCAACCACCGGGCTTTGCGTCATGTGACGCAGATAGGTTTGTCTGTAAACTCAAAAAGAGCATTTACGGTCTGAAACAGGCAGGGAGGAACTGGAATCATCACTTGCATGGTATTTTAACTAGACTAGGGTTTACCCAAAGTGTTAAGGATACTTGTGTTTATGTAAGAACAGGCGTGATCATCGCAGTGTATGTAGATGATTTCCTGTTAGTTGGAACAAGAGCTCCGGTAGACCAGGCAAAGAAAGATCTTTCCGATTGTATGCAGATAAAGGATTTGGGTGATGTTACAAATCTGCTATCAATGACAATTAAAAGACCTTCCAGGGGAGAATTGAATGTAAATCAACAGTCTTACGTAGACGAGATATTGGAAGAGTTTTCTATGTTGGATTGTAGGAGCCTAAGTACGCCACTAGAAGTGGGAGTCATGAATGTAGACAGGTGTGAGAGTGATACTTTCGATCAACACATTTACAGGAAGGCTGTTGGATGTTTATTGTATGTAGCAGGAAATACAAGAGCAGACATAGCAAATGCGGTTTGTTTAGTAAGCCAGTTCTGCGAGAATCCAGTTAAAGGAGATTGGGTGAATGTTAAACACATTCTTCAGTATTTGAAAGGGACGAAAGGCTACAGCCTGAATTACCACAAGACGGGGAAACCCGTCGAAGTGTATACTGACTCTGATTGGGCTAATAATAAAATAGATGCCAAGTCTATCTCTGGTTATGTGTTCATCTTGGCAGGAGCTGCAATATGTTGGCGTAGCAAGAAACAAAGGTGTGTTGCTACTTCCACGACTCACGCAGAGTATGTAGCAATGTATGAATGTGTCGCTGAATTTGAGTGGTTGAGAGACTTCCTACATGAGTTGGGACAGGATAAATTTGTACCTAAGCCATGCAGCATTCATGCAGATAATATGGGTGCAATTTGTATTGCAGATTCTAATGCAATTAATGATAGAAGTAAGCATATCAATGTTAAATATCACTACAACAGGGAACTGGTGAAAAATGGGGAGATAACATTTGTGTATGTTCAATCTAATGAGAATGTAGCTGATATCCTTACAAAACCTCTAACTGGGCCCAAGACGAAAGACTTGGCCAACAAATTGGGGATCTACATGTAGTAGAATTGAGCCTTTGAAATTTTGATTGTGACATTTTGAGGAGAGGTGTTGGAGCAAGCAAAATGTAACTCAAAGGTTGGCACCATTTGTCGTGTATTGACTTGTGCTGCCCCTAGTGTTGAGCTTATAATAAAAACAGTTCGTCACTAACAGTCAACATGTGTGGAGTTATTTCGTCAACAAGCCTACAAATATTCCTGCATTTCTAGGATACATTCATATGCAATCACCTTCATATTAACTAAATACTAACATTTTGTTACTAGGAAAATGCAACATATGCATTGTAGTATATGAAATGGAATAGAAAGCAATACACACCATGGTTTTCAAACTACTATGTCCCAGCCTTTCTGTTTTATCTTTGCTCATTTTAATTGTTTTCGATTTAATATTTGCTCTTCTCAATGGGATTTTTAAAAGTCTTTAGCCCAATTAATGTAAACACATTAGGCCCCATATACATATACATTTTAATTTTGCTAGAACTGCTTCATTTCATTTTGCTTCATTTCAAGTTCAACAAACCAACGTGTACATAGAAATTAGAAAAAAACACAAATATACAGCTAAGAAAATAACATGAAAAGGAATGGTGAAAAATCAATACTCAAGTCAGTCATAAGTGAATACGTCTTTATAAACATTCATTATCTATCCCCAAATAAATTAGCAGTTTGTGGGGCTATTTGTTAATAATAATAATAAATAATAAAATTGTCTTTATTTTTGGGTTGCAATACAAATGAAGAAAAAAATAATAATATGTAGGCCCAATACTGTACACTGTGACCTCAAAAAAGGCGATATTCAGTGTGGGATGAGATTTCCCAGGGACTGCTCTACCATGTAACCTTGTTAAAACTAGATAATTATAGTAAATAATGATTAGGAGTTTTCTCATCCGAACATTTACAGTTATAATTGCTCTCTCATAGACTCTCAATATGTCTTTATATGTGGCACCTATGGAGAATACATAGAAACTAACTTTAAATGAAATTATTATTATTTTTTCATTATGTGAGTAGGCTATAGAAATTGTGCTTTTAAATCCTTTCATACATTTCAGACATCAATTAAAGTGAAGAAGATGCTGCTAGACGGTTACAAATGCTTATGTCTGGGCGGCGATCATTCTATAGCCATCGGAACTATTGACGGACATTTGCAAGCACATAATGACATAGGGGTGTTGTGGATAGATGCTCATGCTGATCTCAACACAGCTGCTACGTCTCCCTCAGGAAACATACACGGAATGCCTGTAGCGCTGCTTGCTAAAGAGTTAGCAGAATACTGGCCCTATCTGCCAGGCATGGATTGGCTTGTTCCCAAGTAAGATTTTTACTACTTGTCAATATCAGTTTGATTCTAATTGTTGAAGAAGTTATACAGTCAATTAGAATGAGATCATTTTCGTATAAGGAGATTTGTGTAAAAACAGAAAAACCCATGGAAATCTTTTGATTTGAAATCTATGAAAATAGTAAGTACTCCTAAAAATTCAGAGAAAAAACTTGGCGTCGGTAACTTTCAGAGGCACTGTTCGAAAATGGAGGGGGCGGTAACCATATAAATCTTTTGCTTTGTAACATTTCAAAACCGATGAAAATACTCATGCAAAATCGAACAAAAAATTCTGCTCGGTAACTTTCAAAGGAACTTCATTTTTATAAGGTTTTTTTCTGAGGAACTTGAATGGTAACTACGTAGTTGTTTCTTTTTGTATCAAGTAACAGGAATTGACCATTGAAGATGGGCGTGACTTATACGAAGCAGGGGAAATTTTAGATACCTTGATTGGTTATTTTCCTATTTTTCCCTGCTTCACTGTCCACTTGATTGGATTTTATATCTTGTGACATCACGAGGGCGGACGATCTACAATGGTCAATTGGTACTAGTTTTTTAATTTGAGGAACTTACCCAACCCTGGCCATTGATACAGTACAAAAAAATTGAATAAATCTATATATTATCATGAAATACAGTAGTACTACAATAAGAGGACATTAATTGAAATTTATTGAATAGAAAAAATTGTTGAATCAAAATACGATTTTTTTTCGATTGAGCCTTTGGTGTTACACGGATACAGTTTCTTTGGTAGGCCTACTTTAATTATTTTGTTAGAAGTCCCAACTCGAAGTCTCCACAGTTAGCTGCGTAGTGTAAAAATTGTATTATAGCATGAGAATATTATCCAAGTACCAATAACTAATAATTGTTGTAAAACCAGTGATATTGAAGGGTTTTTGAGACAAACTTTTTGATCCATTTTATTTCAACTTTTCTAAATGAAAAATCCAGTTTTATGCAGTTAATTTAATCAAAAATTGATTAGAATTTTTCTGCTTGAAAAGTTTTAATATTGAAAATAATCGCTATGGACTTATTATGTACCCTGCCCATAGCTTTTAGTCCAACTATAATGTATGAATACAAATATAATATGACAGGATTGATGATAAAGTAATTAATTAAATCAATTAAATTCCTAATTCATATTTCATAATAACTTGAAACAGCAGATTATTGCAACCACCAGAAAATTGTCATTGTATTAGGCCTACACTTGGTATTCCTAAAGTTGTGAATAAAATAACTACTCCACTACTACCACATTATAGCCTATAAAATAAGAGGAAAAATTGTACATTCTGTAACCACTAAAATGGAATTTCCAGTAAGCTCACCAATTACCATACAATACAATTAACAATGTTTTAATTATTTTCAGACTGTCTATAAAGAATGTTGCTTATATTGGTCTGAGAGACATTGATTCATATGAAAGGTATGTATATATTTGGGCCTATCAATTTGTATTATTTATTAATCAATATATAAGAACCTGTGTAAAAATATTTTATTGCCTTCAGAAACAACACTTTAATAATACCCTTTTAATTTACTCCAATCTTCTAGATTACTGATTGAAAAATTTAATATCACAGCGTTTGGTATGGATGACGTTGAAAGACTCGGCATCCATGAAGTTATACGAAGAGCACTGGAACGCATTGATCCAAAAAACGACCGATCATTGCACATCAGCTTTGACGTGGATGGTTTGGATCCCATGGAGACGCCAAGTACTGGTACTCCAGGTATAGAAGTCGAACTTTTTTCAATATTTTTTCAATTTTTTTTCAATTTTTTTTTCATTGGTCACACATTAAATACATTATTACATGAAGCATTCATCATAAAATCCTACAAAGCCAAAAATCATGGCTTGACTGTAGGGGTAAGATAACCTGTGTTTGAACATATTGTGTTTCACTCCTACTGGTATCAAAATAAAAAATTAATAAATACACACAAAAATATAGCTTGGCATAGCCTGAAAGTAGTACTTTACTGTTTCTCATTTTAAGGGTAAGTTCAAGAGAAAAAAAAAGAAAACAAAGATTTTACATGAAAAAAAATTGTAATACAAAAAACATTTGGCATAACAATATCTCAAGTTGAATGACTTGGTGTGTATAGGAAAAAAAGCCTGAGGCTGAATTGGGTGAAAGGGAAAGAAAGAACAGCAACTTAGAACGAGATTCATGAGAAGAGAAAAGCCTACTCATAGTGGAGAGCCTGTTACACACAGAGATGAAAGTTACACGAGGTTTCGACGTTTCGGCTATTGCCTTGGTCACAGTCAATAGCCAAAACGTCGAAACCTCGTGTAACTTTCATCTCTATGTGTTCTATCAATGGGCTCTCCACTATGAGTAGGCTTTTCTCTACTCATGAATCTCAATAAGCTGCTGTTCTTTCTTTCCCTTTCACCCAATATCTCAAGTTATTGAGATTTTATTTTATTTTATTTTGATTTTAGATTTTATTGAGGTATTCACTGCCAGTGATTGTTATAATACATTGATGTAAACAAGACAATTAAGAATCAAGTAATAGATTTTTTAAGAAGGGTTTCATAATAGAGTATTTGTCAAGTGTTTTCATATGTGGAAGAATAGAATTAATTATAGTGGGAATGGGAACTGCTACACTTGACTGCCTACTGCCATATTTATTATTGAATTGTGGTAATTTGATATTACCACTAGGACTGATCATTTGAACATTTCAAAGTATTGAATATTCATAGTCCAATCTGCATCTTGCTTTTAATCTGTTTTGATAAAATTATGAAATAAATTGATGATTTCCTTTTGTTTTCAGTACGTGGTGGTTTGACTCTTCGGGAAGGTGTACAGATCGTCGAAGATGTTTTTCAAACTGGAAGGCTCCGTGTAGTTGACATGGTCGAAGTGAATCCGAAGCTAGGTACTGCTAGTGATGTTGCGCTAACTCTAGACGCTACAAAACATCTAATCAAAGGTGCATTCGGCTTCAATCGCCGTGGCTTAATGGTAACTGAGATGATGAAAGACTTACCGCAATTCCAAAGTTCTAGGCCAGAACCTAAAACATCTCATTTGAAGCCCTCCTTAATATAGGTTTAGTCGTCACTGCCATGATTCAATTTTAAGCTGAACGAGTAAAGTGTTAATTCTATTTCTTAAATACCGGTACCGGCGGTATTACATTATTTCAGATATTATTACATCAGAAAAGTCAATGAAATAAAAAATACACAATGTTTCATCAGTCTGTCTTGGTTCGGTATAGATGAAACAAATTACGATTAATTTTTCAGAAATAGTGTCCCATGTGTTCATAGTTTCGAAAAAAATCCAACTTAAGTATTAAATATATATTTTATAGTGTAACAAAATAGAATGTGGGTAAATTAAAAAAAGGGCCAATATAGACCTATCTGTTAAAAAACCATTCATTCAAAATGTACGCCCACCTTTTTATGATAATTTAAATGATATTTTTCTTACTTATGTTACCATTGCTTTTCATCAATTAACTTAGCTAGGTAGGCCCTACCGGTATTTAAAACTTCACAAATTCATGTCGAGATGGGGGTTGTGTAAAGCATTATGAAGCATTACAGTACCGGTAATATTTTAGTATAGGCCTATTAGCTATTGAACTTTTAAAAAATAATGATAAATATATTGGTCAAACCTATCATTACTTTAATCTACTCAATCAACAATAAATAACTGTTACTCTCACATAGACCAGTCAGATAGTCAAACCCCGGCCAAATCAATATGTAGTGGCTATAACCATAGAGAATAGGCCTATAGATTTTATTCTATTTTTAAAACTTATTCATTTCAGATTCATTTTAATTCGTGACTCTTATATTGTAATAAATTGTATCATGTTTTCCTATATTTTGTTATTGTTCATAAAATTATATTCTATACACAATGTATGCTATGTAAATTAGCAAGAATGCTAAATAAATAAATTACATTCTGTTGAACAAAAAAAACACTTTCATTATAGGAACGTAAGATAGTTGTCTTATAATGCCTAATATGAAGCAATGTATTTCAATAGTTTTCGTTACCTGCTATGGCTTCTTGAGCGGTTGTGCACGGTAGGTTCCTACTCGACCCGTTCTAGGAAGAAAAGATCAGAATCGACCAGCGTAATGAAATTTACAGAGCTGTATGTAATTGAGAACTTTGTGAAAAGCATTAGATATTTTGCTATACTGTATTTTGTCTAATTTTTTGCATGCCACAGTCATCATTACTGAATACAAATTTCTTTCAATTTGTATGTGTGTGAGATGCTATAGAAGTTGAAAGATTGCTAAATTTCTTCACATTTTTCTCAAAAAGTAAGCCTTGAATAATATTGCTCGAAATCGTTTAAAATACTTCAATGTTTTAATTTTAAATATACTATTTTGTAGAGGAAGGTTTACAGATTGTGATGGTGTTGGATATTTTCTATTAACTTTAAAGGTGAGCCGGCCGTGTATAGCATATCTAGTTTAGTGCTTTTGGCCGTTCAAGAAAAAATGACGGCAAGGAAGTTAAAACTGACAGACGATGCGTGGGATCTACGTCATAGATCTCGAATGCCCGGGGCAATTTCGTGAAATGTCAAACTTTAAAAATTCGTAATTAAATCTTGGAGAGATGTAATAAATCGTAGTTTTCACTAAAAATCGTTGAATAATTATCTCCATTTCTCTGTAGAAGCAATTGTCAGAGGTATGGTGCACTTTAATAGATATTATAAAGAATAGGATTCACCGTACATTTATACATTTTGTTATCATTTTTACAATGATTATGTATTCAGAATTGACTGATGGTCATATGATCTGCATCATATTTATTGTTGTTATTTCAATGATAAACTTGTAAATCCCCCATTGGACGAAAATAAAATGAAATGAAATATAAGCAAGTTATTGACGTGCTGTTGAACCAAATAAATTAATTCATTATAATGAAAGAAAGTAGTTATGGCTTATGGGAAATTGCAGGGCTGGTCATAGTTTTGACAATAATTAAGCCTTCCTAATGCCATATCATCACTTATTCTAATGGCTCATTCTTAGTTCAAAATTGAATTCATAGACCATCATCATTTGCATGTAACATTCCTTCACATAACAGAGAATGGACATTAAATAGCGGCAACCCGTTATTGCCAAAAACAAGAGTCACTGTCTATCCACTCTCATTAGAAGAGAATATTTTTTCATTGGTCTGTCTACATACTATCATTATACTGTACTTTACAGGTAATTTAATATTCTTTAGCCCAATCCATTGACTCTGTTGGGTCCAAAATCAATCTCTTATCTATAATGTAGAAGTATAACTTTTTAATGTTTCTGTTAATTGATCGAGTATAATTTTTTTCAATACAGAAGTATTCAGGACCAATGATAGTAGTATCTGAGATGACTGAGTGCATTGATACTCAAACAATAATTATTATCCACTCTTCTACTGACTATTGAGGTGTGTGGAGATGAAAGTCGTGGGCCGCTAACACATTGAACTTTTAATGAATATAATGTTATCAGTACTTTCTAATATTTGTGACTGGAAATATTGAAATTTAAATGTGTATAATATTTCAACAAAATCTAGATTGGGTTATAAACACAGTTTATATACTTTTTTACATTTAACAACATTTTATTTTATATTGGGTTTTAACGACGCACTATACTGAAGGCTACGATATATTGGCGTCGGTGGATGATGAATGAGATGATGGGATGATGAGATGAAAAGTTACTTCATTAGGTGTTTTGGATGGTGGGAAGGAGTCGGTCGTGGCCTGTTTAACAACATTTTATATGTCAATATTTGTGTATGCACAAGATGCATACATGTGGATATATCTTTTACGGAAATGTACATTCTGGATTCTATGACGATAAAGATCATCATCATTATTATTATTATTATTATTATTTTTAATAGCTCTCATACAAGAAATCTATAATTTTAGTATGCTCATATCATTTCAAGCTTGTGCACTTTGTGCATCGCGGAGCGTATTTCGATACATCACGACTTTCGATATCTCGGAGATGAAAGACCATTCGAGTGGCCACAGCCAAACACACTCAGCAGCCTGCTTACCCTCTTTGTAGGAAAATGAATGTTGAAACCATGGACAAAATATAAGTCCATGTTGAAACTACCCGTTTGAAATTTCTCTGTAGTAGGCCAACTTTCCTCAAGTAGATAACCATTAATCCATGATATTGTAATTTGTGATACAATATGTATGTTCATTCGGTTCAGTATGGTATTTTGAAAATCCCCTTGTGGCAACACTGTTTAAAATGGCGTCACTTTGGAGTTTGGCATCAAACATAAAATTTTGTTGAGAATCAGGTTATTCCAGCAATTTCGGTAATTTCTGCACCGGTAATTATAGGCCCAGTAGGTAGGCAGTATGACCTGATAGACTAGGTAAGTGACATATGATACAGTGTAATCATAATTTTTGCATTGCGTGCCCTAAATAACAATGGATGTGTCAGAATCCACATCTGACGCAGATCTTATGGACGAAATGGAAGGGGAGGTGTCATCGTCCACTTCCCAAGCTATCAGTCATTCCGTTCAAGAACTTTCGTTTGACGACAATGGTGAACTATCGTCTGTTGTCCGTGAAGAAATAATAAATGATTTGCCTGATACATCAGCTGCGACAGGACTTTGGGAGACTGTTGAAGATGACGGTTTGATTTCCCAAACAGAGGCTCAACAGAGTGGCAATGAGGCATTGAATGAGGGTAGTGAAACATTTGCTGTTGCTGATCTTGCAGATATCAACACTGTAAGTTCTGAGTCACTTGAGAATATTTCTGAAGAGGTCATACCAATGCCTAGTATTGGTGATAATAATGAACTAGATTTTTTACAAGAAAATGTATTGATATCAACAACAAGTGAAGAGGTTATTGAATTCACTTCTGCTGATAATGATATCATTGTAGAGCAAAGCTTGGAAATGTCGACAACAGATATAATTGGTCTCCAAGGAGAAAACGATGATTCGAACAGTGTTTATTCTTTTCCGCAAAGCTCTTCGTCAGTTGATATTATTACATCTCAAACTCCTGGCGTAGGCTACCTGTCTCATTCCGAACCTTCAACAAGTCGTGCAAGTAGGCTTGTTTGTTTGACTTCAAACCCAGATAGTACGACTATCGAGTCATCACTTCAAAGCACACTACGCTCTTCCAACTCGGAGGTGTCAACAACCAATGAAGAATTCAGTTTTGTTTCAACAAGTGTTACAAATGCAGCCTCTGACTCGACTCTCAATGATCCTATATGTAGTAGACCAACATCTGGAAGCAATAAGTCTCAAAATGCTGATGAAGTGTCCTCTAGAAATGTAGGTCTGGATCCTCAAACTTCTACTAGTACTTCTCAAGCTCGTAGTTTATGTACTAGTACGAGTGGGAAAATTCCTATTTCCCATTCTCGACACCCTGATCAGTCTACCAATAGTGATCTTCAGTCTACCATAGGACCTACTCAGAGTCTACAGTCATCAACTGCAACTGATGTCATAATAAATCAAGACTTACCTGCGCAGACAAAATCACCTGCTATAAAAATGAAAATTGATCCTGTCTCATCCACAAAAGATGCAGACAGTAATCCATCGACGTCTGATGTAAAACCATTGAACCAAGAAAGTAGTATTGATACCACATCAAAAGTCCAAGTACCCATAACAGCTAAGCAATTAAGCAAAGCAATTGATAATTTAGTTCCCTCTTCATCCACCATTTCCACAGTTGAGGGAGATTCCAGCGATTCAAATCTGAGTAAAGCTTGTGGTGTGGAAACTCTTGCGGTAAAACCTAAGAAAATCGATATTTCATCCAATGTGCCAGGACCAGCGGTGGGACTGTCTGCTGCATCGAACACTTATAAACCCTCAGCACAAACGTTGACTTCAGTCAAACCGGAAGCTTTGCCCTCAGGACGAGTTAAACTTGTACGACGTAAAGTAGAACATTCCGTCATTCCATCAACTAATGAACCATCTCCCAAAATTGAAGTGCCTGCGAAAGAGGTTTCAAAATCGATAGTACCTGTCTTGTCTAAAGATAAGGATTCCAATAAATTGGTCACTTTGAAAAAAGAAGAATCAGTTTCAAAAATTGTTCCTAGTGAATCAAAAGTAAAAAATATAGCTAAGCCTGTTCAAAAATTGTCTGCATTAGATGCAATTAAAGCTGCATATTCTTCAATGTTACAAGACACTGAACCAATCCAGCCTGCTTCAATTAGTTCATCCAGCCTCGAACCTGAATCTTCTGGTTTGAATAGAGAGGTCAAGTCTGGAGAAACGACTCAGTCAGAAGTCGTAACAGCTAAAAAGAAAGACCTTGAATGTGTAAAGATGACAAATAAACCTACTGCGCCAGTTTCAAAATCTGAGACGAACAAACTGTCTGGAGCAGAAAAATCTGTTATTACTAGTAAAATTAATGTCAGTGTAGATGTAAAAAAGCAGAGCAAAAGTACTGATGTTGGATGTAAATCAGCAACAAATGCTGAATGTGATATAGGCCTAACAGAAATTAAACCATCAACTCTAGATATTCATGCAGTAAAAGAAAAACCATCAGCTGAGAAAGAACAGGTTATGAAACCAACATTAGTGACTCGTATGCAGGTTAAAGTTTCTGAAGTTAGTGGAAAGAAAATTGAAACTATTTTGCCTAATCAGGTCTCCTCAAATATTGACATTGCCCAAGTCAGTAACATTTCTAGCAAGAAAACAAATGAGTTATCCATAACCAAAGCTCAAACTAGTGATGTAATTGATGGAAAAAGTACACCTGTAATAAGTAAAGTAAACCAAGCAGTGGCGGGAAGTTTTCAACCGATGGAAGTTGATGCTTTACCTCTTGAAGAGTCTCGTACTGAAACAGACGCTGTGCATCCACGATTCTTGAAAACGGAAAGTAAGACAAAACAAGAAATTTCTATTGAACGACCACCTACTGATCTACCAGTAAAAGTGAAGAAAACTTCACTTGCAAAATCACTTACAGATAAAATTGGAAAAATTATCATTAAAGCAAGTTCGTCTCAATCATCCCAAGAGACGGAAGTGTCATCATTGATGATCGAATCATCTTCGTCTGTAGAGTCATCTGAAAATGTTGCAAAGGCAATGACAGAAAGTTCTTGCGGTGAAGTAAATGTTCAGGACCCCAAAGTTAAACAACCTGATTTAAAATTGAAAATAAAACTGAAGAAAGATACAGCTATTTACGAATCGACTACGGATCCAAAGCAGTCTTCAAATAAAGCAGGCCAGGAAACACATATTTCAAGCGGCACAACAGAGGAACCGAAAGTTGAGAAATTGACTTTGAAACTTAATAAAGAAACAAAGTCTGAACCTTCAACTTCCGAAGCCATGAAACTGACAGAGCCTGGAATTCATCAACCAAAAATCATGTTGAAGCTTAAGAAAGATCCTACAACCTCTCAAACAATTATTGATTCGTCGGCAGACTTCAGTCACGATAGAAAACAATCAGAAATAGTTTCAAGCTCTGCTAAAGAAGAGCCAAAAGTTGGTAAAATTACTTTCAAACTGAAGAAAGATCCTATTACAGGAACGTCGGAGATTGTGTCGCAGAAGACACCTGAACCGGAAATCGGTATAACAACGAAACAAGGGCACGATAAAATCTCACTGAAACTGAAGAAAAATTTGCTCATATCGGAAGCTTCAACTTCAGAGTCTAGAAGTACCGGTAAATCGGAAACGGATATTGCTGAGAAAAAAGGGAAGGTAGTTGAAGAGGAGCGTAAAGTTGAGAAATTAACTCTGAAGCTCAAAACGGCAGATATAAGTGGGGACAAATCAAAATCGGTAATTGAAACGAAAGAAGATAAACACGAAAAAATTACTTTGACATTGAAGAAAAATCCTGTAACGTCAGAATTATTAATTTCAGAAAAGTCGAAGCATGATTCTGAATCTATGATACCAGGCAGTGAAACAAAACATGAAAAAATTATGTTGAAACTAAGAAAAGATCGCGTAACTTCAGAATTAACTAATGTTCAAGAAAGTTCTGTGGCTGATTTGGAAAAGCATGCATTTCCTAATGTTTCAAAAATAGAGGGGAAACAAGCAGAAGAAAAACTTGAGAAACTGACACTGAAATTGAAAAAAGATCCAGTAACTTCAGAACTCGTTTCAGAAAAAGTCTCCAACGTAAGTTCAACTGTCGCTAAAAATCAATCACTTTCAAAAAACGAGTCAGTAAGTGAGCTTACAGCCACAAAGGACGAGCCAAAAGTGGCCAAACTCACTTTAAAACTGAAGAAAGATGATGTTTCGTCAGATATGAAGACAGACGAGGAACCCTTCTCGCCAGAACCAACATTAAGTAGAACGGCATTCGACTTTCACAGAGGCAAATCGGAAGAAAAAGTTGATAAAATTACGTTGACATTGAAGAAAGACATAGCGACTTCAGAAATAATAGCAGAAAAGAAACTGCCCAAGAAGCCAGTTGTTTTAGAAGCTCAAAAAGAAACAAAACTTGTTGAAAAACTGACATTAAAATTGAACACTGCTCCATCCATTTCTGTTGAGAAATCAGTGATTAAGAAAGATAGCACTGATGCAAAATCATTTTCCAAGGAATCATCAAAACTCGATAAAATAACACTGAAACTATCAAAAGATGCAACCTCCGAAGTAATTGCTGAAAAAAAAAAATCTATACATCAATCAGAAATTGTGAACAAAACGATTGAGTCTGTAACGGAAACCTCAAAAGAAGAACCAAAAGTTGTCGAGAAACTGACTTTGAAATTACCCGCTGCATCGTCAGTTACTTGTGATCGGACAGCTTCGGACAGTACTGTAATAAAAGTGGATACCACATCTAAGCAAACAGCCAAAGATATTAAAACCTCAAAAGAAGAACCAAAAGTTGTTGAGAAATTAACTTTGAAATTACCCGCCGCATCGTCAATTACCTGCGATCGGACAGCTTCGGACAGTACTGCAAAAGTGGACACTCCATCTAAGCCAATGGCCAAAGATATCAAAACCTCAAAAGAAGAATCAAAAATTGTTGAGAAACTAACTTTGAAATTACCCGCCGCATCGTCAGTTACCTGCGATCGGACAGCTTCGGACAGTACTGCAAAAGTGGACACTCCATCTAAGCCAATGGCCAAAGATATCAAAACCTCAAAAGAAGAATCAAAAATTGTTGAGAAACTAACTTTGAAATTACCCGCCGCATCGTCAGTTACCTGCGATCGGACAGCTTCGGACAGTACTGTAAAAGTAGATACCCCATCCAAGCAAACAGCTAAAGATGTCAACACAAAAGTGGACAAAATAACATTACGACTGTCAAAAGATGCAATTAAACGAGCAGAAAAAGTTGAAATGGTGAAAGATGTGAATCCTTCAAGTCCTAGTGTATCGGATGCCAAGTCTCACGAAGCTTCATCAGAAGATAAACCTGAGAAAATAAAACTTACATTCAAGAAAGATTCAGCATGGTCTGTTCAGAAAACTACTAAAAAATTGAGGGAGTCAGATAATTCTCAATCTTCCAATCGAAGTGATAATGACGATTCAAACTCTGGTGTAATAGAGATGCCGATCAAGAAACAAAAGTTGGATCATGAGATTATGATTACCTCGGCAGACGTTCTGCAACCTCCTAAACAGACCGTAATAACTGAAGACAAATTGATAGAGTCAAACACAAAATTTGAGAAGAAAATGGAAAAATTTGTTGAAAAGATTCCCGAGCTCAAACCTCGTGAGTCTCTGAAACGCACTTCAGAAACAAAAGCAACTCCTGCCAAAGTACCAAAGCTTCAATTACAGAAACCCAGCGAATTGTCAGTAACGACGGTTGAACCTGCCACATCATCGGATAGTGATCCACAAAACAGTCTTTCAACATCTATTAATCTCCGAGAGATGCTAGCTAAAATGGGCACCAGCACTTCGGTTCTCAGTTCAGGCCTGTCGATAACGTTGGCACCGCCACTGAAAGAAAGCCATCAGAAACCCTCGCCAAGTCTTGAAGGCACTACGACACTCTCGGATGACATGCAGATCACTCAAGTGGTCGACAGTGGAACTGCGCCAAGTGCAGCGACTGGAGACGTGACTTCGCGAGACGTCCTTATCGTGACGGAAGTGAGCGCTATCCCATGCGATAGTGTTGAAGTGAAGCAAGAGAAGATCGTGGCAGTTGTTCCCAAGAAGGGAAGGGGAAGACCGAGGAAACAGGTTTTACCGGCAACTCCTACTTTGGTGGTCGACCAGGAGGTGAACTCGGAGCTTGGTAAGTTGTGATTCCAGTGTGCATTGTGTAATTAACAAAAATATAGCGTACCAATCTACCGTACCATTGAATTTTTTCTCAATAGGCCTACTTGACATCAAATTTTGAACAATACAACATTTTGAGAAAAGATATTTCTATTGTCTTTATTGGTCAACTGGCTGACTTGACAGTCAGCGTAGGTATCTTTGACATAACAACTGATGTAGTTCTGCACAAAAAGAAATATAAACATTCTTAAGTGGTAGAAAAGGGAACTAGATAACAATTAACAACCCAACTATTCTGTACATCCCCTCTAGTAGTTTGTGAGAAAAAGAAGTAACAACTGTCAGATTCAAGATCAACTGAAGATTTCTGGTTCAATTAGATTGATGGTATGAGTCAATAGAGATGCCACGAATCATCGAAATCACAGCTACTTATGAAATTATTAGTGCTTGCAAGAAGTAATCAGCTGACGTAAACAATTTGCGTTTTTGGGAATCATTCTCCTCGTGAAGTGTGCCGGCTAAATATCACTTGAAATGTTGGCACTTCTCCCATGCATGTGCAGCAACTAAAGAATTGGACATTTCTTTATTTCTCACATTGTCATTGTTGTCAATTTGTTTGACTAGTATCAAAATTCCAATGTTACTTTTAAATTGATTGATTTTTCATTGTGGTACTTGATTAATCTTTTTTAATAATATTCACTGTATTGGACTATTGGCCTACAGTTATGCCATACAGTTGTATTACCTGTTCATGCGTAAGACATTGATGAAGTGGTTATCCACAGTTGTTACGCCAGTGCTGCCCGCAGCAGAGGGTGAGTTGGTGGCAGTGGTAAAGACAGAACCGTTGAGACCAAAGAGGTCGTGCCGCGGAGAAACAACTCCAAAGGTTGTCAAACCGAAGAAACCGCGGAAAGCTAGAGTCGTCAAGAAGAAGAGAGGCGGATGGAGAGGATGTGAGTTCAAGGAAAATATTCGTGCTATATTCGTGGTAGTTTATCACCTTCAACCAGTTCAACAAATTATTTTAACTTAGCTACGCTAATAATTTGGATTGGTAGTGTTCACAAATAGGCAACATTTAGACAAATAAGTGAGAATGGCAAATATTCAATTAGTTGGCATTCTAATTAGCATTAATAATTAGTTATAGGCTATTGTAGAAAGTTGTCAACTATTTAACCTTTTCATTTCAAGTGTTGAATAAAACTTGAAATAAGTCTTGAATAAGTGTTGTCAACTGGTAAAAATTGTGGAAATTCGTTACTGTTAACATCAGTAAACATCACATCCATTCATATTTATTGAATAAGAAAGGTTATTCCTAAGCCGACTTTGACCGCTTACTAAATGACCCAAAACAACTTTGTATTTCCTATCCGCTCAGCCGGTCGCAAGAACCCGCCGATGCCCAAGTCACCGTCTGAGGCTACGGTGACCGAAGCGATGAAGATGGAACCGGCTCCGGCCGGGCCGAGCGTGGTGGAGAACTTCGAAGAGGAGACGCGCATGAGCGCCGACAGCAACAGCCGGTGCCACACGCCGGCTCGATCTTTGCCGCCCATCATCGGTGCCATGGAAACGCCCAACGAAGAGTCCCAAGGCAGCGTGATCAGTACCAGCACTAACGCGACAACAACGCCGTCGCAGAGGAACCAGAAAGGTCAGTTCAGTGAAATGTTGGTCGTTTTCCAAACAATTGTACAACTGACATTTTCAAAAAATTGTTAATTTTGTTTCTAACTGTGTAAATTGTTTATTGTTTACCTCGAATGTTTTCGAAATTATCCATCACTTTTGATTGCACGTGAATGTATGTTAAACACTCGACATACAAAACCATGTCATCCCCATAGGCCGTGGTTGAAATATTCAAAATTTATATTGTTATCTGAGAAAACTTCGATCAATTGACGTACGTGATTTAAGATAAATTAGCCCTTGGATCAATCCTGAAATGAAAACCAATACATTTTTTTGTAAAGATGTGCACATGATGGTTATGGCCAGTCTTTGTCAAGTGGTTGAATACAGACTGTTATTGCTTTACGGTATTAATATTTGGTGATTGATTTTTGATGACCTTTCAATGCAAAGAGGAAACCTTTAATTTCCAAAAATTATTATGCTTTCATCGTTTTAATCTTACTAAAATGAACTTATAAGCCCTAAATTATGAGCTAGAACTTTCTTATCTTATTAGCTGAGCACAATTTGTGTGACCGGTAGGCCGACAACTGTATGTACCAGGGGCATGCAGTGAATATTTGAGGGGGTATGCTAGATTAGTAAATAGTGAAATTGGATTAATGAAATGCACTGAGGGGCGGATGCCCCCAGCTCAGCTCCGTAGGGAAAATTTCGGCTCTGGGTTTTTGTATTTCATTTTACTGAGTTTTGGAATGATTTTCCAACTTCATAAATTATTTAATTATTATTGAAACTATAATTTGAAAACACGTTCCATTTTCTGAGTAATTTTTTGAGAACCATTGATCGCTGCTCTATCTAGTGTTGTTTAGTAGAAACGGCTGGTGGGCTGACAAACTTGATGACAGCTGTTATTAGCTGGGCCGACGTGAACGCGAAGTTTGTTTTTTCTATCACTACTTATCTACGCACGATCGATAGTTAGTAAAATGTGGTCATTGAATTGGCACATATTTTTAACATGGGAGGGATGTGATAGGGAGGGATAGTGAGGACACTATTTTCAACCGGCAAACCAACGCAACCCTCAATGCATCTTGATTTGGTCTATTCGTAAGCTTACAATAATTATCCATAATAATCAATTGAATTAAGGGGTACATAAGATAGGGCCTACTCATGATTCGTTCCTTATAGATGACGTCTAGCAACGCTATTGCAGGGCGAGGCCTACCATAATCCTCCATTTGTTTTTTTCAGATCAAATGTTGATTGGTCAAATGTCTTTCCCTTCAGCTGTCCAATTAATCTGATAATGAATGTGAGAATGTAATAGGAAATGAATTCAAAATCCTATCCAAACCATGAAACTAGACAGACTACTATAGTATACTCGTGTTCATCTAAACTAACATATAACATACGATACGTATCGCAGGAGCCAGTAGGTCTAGTGCTGGAATTGCATAGCCATTTTCAAATATGAGGTGTATTCAACAATAACTTTAACAGTTCATGAAACAGGCCTAATTACAAAATAACATATTATTATTTATTAGGACGAAAATGGGGATGTACATGTAACTCCTGAGTACTACGCAATAAGCCAATAATAGAAGTTGATGCTATGAATCGGACGGAATAAAAAATATTAATTTTTAACGTCAATGCTTGAACAAGCGATGTACTGGCCCACGAGGCAGCCTGCATAATAGGCTTGCCTCATTCGTTTGGTTGCACGAGATGGCTCGAACCGAATCATAGCCATGTTTCGTACAGCCATAATATGAAGAAACATGAGCCAGCCCCCCTCCCCCACCGCTCCAAAAAGTAACATTCGTTCTGACAGTTTATATCGGTGTTGCGCTAGCCTGGATCAAACGGGCATATATATAGAATGCCAGCGGCGCGCTTACAACCTCTTACGTATCACATACATTGCAGGGCTCTGATCTTATTCCAATTTTGCAAAAATGTAATAATTTGAATTTGGAAAAGAGATGAACGCATGTGAATTTTATATATAGGCCTAATAATGTGACATGAAAATTATAATATATTGAATCAGTGTTCATACAAGAGCTAGCTGCGGTATGCTAGCTCGCCCTGAATAAACGCCACTGGTATGTACTATGTACACATAAAATAGTACTAAACGCACAGTAGGCCTATAGTATTGTTTGAACAGGCTTCAATTTGTATCTATATAAATTATAAAATATATATAAAAATTATACTTGTAGCCAGACAACAATTTAATTTATTTGATAAACAGTTTATACACAAACACATGAACAGTCAATAGTATCAGGGGTTGATGAGTATAACTTTCAACACGTGCTCTGTCATTGAGCGTAGGTTCGAAACTCACGTAAAACATGGTTTTTGTGAAACGTCTATCATTCTTCACGGCACCCAAAGGCCCAATGAACCCAGCTATAAGACAAGTTGAGAGTTCGTAAAGATGAGCAGACCGGATGAAAAGGGCCCTTGAGGGCGGCGAGGCAATTAAAAGTAGGGGCTCGGAGAGTAAATAGTGAAATGCCAATGAATTTTTGTAAAAATTGCAGAGCCAAGCAATAAGAAAGTATTTTAAAATTGAATTTATTGGACTTGATCAGTGAAGGAGTGTATTCATCAGTGACCGTGGTATTGTAAAGTCTGAAACTAGATGAATTGGGGCCTCAAACTGCGGTAAAGCTGAGTGCTCAACAGCAGCAGGGTAGATTCCCGCTGGTCCAGTCTGCCCCTGGTAACTCGTAACTTGACACTTCGATATACATGGTTGTTTTCGCTTAGTGATTGTATGTGGTTTGATATTCTTGTGGTATTCTTTTGTATTCTTGTGAGCGACTTTCAAATCTTCCAGAGGAATTAGTTGATGTATTGCACTCGATCATTCTGTATCATCAATTTAAACCACGCCAATTCTCCACCGAACGCCACCAATCCGGCTAGCAAGCCGCAGCCGAGTATCTGAAAGGCTCCCTGCAAGTGCGTCAACAGTAGGATGGTGTTTCTCGGTTCGGATGGCGTTGCGTACATTGCTTTCAGCTTCCGCGTCGTCGTGATGCAGTTCTCGTAATAGTTGACGAGGCCACCCTCGACCAGGCCCCGTATTATCGTGTTGACGCGATCCAGGAGCGGATGGTGCTTCGGCATGTATGTCTGAGAGTGGGACATCATCGTGTTTTGATTGATCAAGTACACAAGCGAACGTCCTAGGAATGAAACATTGTTTGCTTAGGATGCTTTCTTCATCTCCAGGAGTGTCGCATTAGATCGGAATGTGATTTTTTTTTTTAAACTATCCAAGTAATGTTTAAACAAAACTTGAAAAGTAATATATAGACCAATCATATCCTCGAATATTGTTGGCCTACAGTAAACCCACATTGATTTCAAACGGATATTTCAAATTCTGTTGTAATTTAAACAATTTAGTTCTGGTCCCTATACAGCTTTGACTCATTAGCTGAATGTTGAACATTTTGATGAAAAAGAGGACGGGGTTCTAGTCAGAAAAAATACGACATCCAATCTGCAGGGGTTTCATGCAAGATTTCCCCTCCTCACAGAAAAAAACCCCACTTTCATCATTCAAAATGTGCACTTTTGGGTCCATCGAATTTAGATTTGCAGTGCCAATTTCAATCAGCATGTTTTGAAGATTCCCCCCACTTTCCCCACCGAATCTTTATTAAATTGAATATCGCCATTTCTATAGACTTCAAGCCCATTTAATAGGAGCTTATTTAGAATCAAATTTACAGTAGACCGTAATAATATGTCTTGCTAGTTGCTAATCTCAGCTTTCACCACAGACTTTTCACTGATGAAAATCATATAAATGTTGAGTTGTTTCAGGCTTTCGCAACCCGAATATGAGGCATTAGATATTCGGTTGTTACTACAATATTGGTTGTTACTATTACTAATATTCCGTCACGTCTTTTGAGTTGAATTGGTACCCAACGTTTCAATCTCCATGTTGAAACCTTTCTCAGAGACAGATTTCTCCAGTGAAAGGTCTCAACGTAGAGATTAAAACGTCGAGTATCAATTCAACTCATACGACGCGACGGAACAACTCAATATCTATCACCTCATATAAATGTTCTTGATAATTCTGAAACGACCGTTATAAAATGAAAAGTATAAAGCTTGTTGAATGTACTTGATTAGCAGGCCAACTACTCTAATCATACATACCAGTTTTGTCTCTGTTAGCAACTAAATTGACGTAATTGAAAATCTTATCGGCCGTATAGTACCCGAAGTTTCTGTCGTTGGCCACTTGAGCGTAGCACGCTTCCGCTACGTTACACTCAACGTAGTTGTCGTGGATAAACCTCTCCTTCCAGTCTCCGTCTTCGGTAAACAAGCTTGTGAAAGCATAGTGTCCTCCTACCGATATACCAGCTTCGATCAATTCTAAGATGAGAGGCATAGTTACACTGTGATTAGTCAATAATGCCTGTTCACAATAGATTGAAGAGAATTTATTATTTCTGGGGCAAATTATATTTTCAAACAAATTGAAAAAATTGCCGATAAGTTGAATGGTCTCTCTTGAACCTAACATTAGACTCCTCAAGTCGAGATTATATATTTATTATTAATTTTGATTTAATTTCATTGTTATCAATTTAATACTTTTGAAATGAATATATAAGACTGATTTAGGTCCTTTACTTTTATTTATTTATATTTTTTATTGGGTTTAACGTCCCACTGTACGATCTATTGAGTGAATGATATGTGACGTGATGGGATGGGATGATGAGATGAGAGGTTATTTTATTATGTGTTTTTGGATAGTGGGGAGGAGTCGGTTGTGGCCTGTTGTTAAGGAACCATCCCAGTATTGATCTGAACGACAGGGAAGGCATGAAAAACTCCTGTCAGGATGCTCGACCATGGTGGGAATCGAACCCCGGTCTCCTGAATGACATTTCAGCGTATTAACCTTGTGGCCACTGATCTCAGTTTAGGTCCTTTACACCAGAACTTGTGTTTTGAAGTTATAGCTTATAATAATTATTACATATTAATTATTATTATTCTAACCATCGTTATTATTATTATTTAAACTCTTGCAATTGCACATAAATCCGCGGTGGCAAGTTCCCTACCTATCCCTATTCCACCACCTCCCTTACCCTCTGACAGAATAACTCTAGCCTAATTTCATCCCCTTCAAAAACACTTCTACTAAGCCCATTCCAGTCCCTACTTGTCCTATTCAAGAAAGAGAATTTACCGACATCTTATCTAGCCCCCTTTATGACTACCGCTCTATCATGACCCCATACCCCCATCTCCCTCCCCATTGATCTTCCTCCATACCCTGACTCATTCCTTTCAATCAACTTATGCAGCTCCCTCCATCCCCCCTCTCCCTCCATTACCCTGAAGAAATTACATAAACGAAACTACATTACATTACATATTCCTTTCTCCGTATTTCCAATTTCTGCCATCCCAGGTCTCGCACCATCTCAGTGGGACTCTCCAACATTCTCACCCTCTTCCCCCCTTTTATTTTCACTCCATTTCCACCTAACTCTGCCTATAACCCTTCTTACTGCGATCCTTTGAACCCTTTCAACATCCCTTATCTCACCTAATCTATAAGGATCCCAAACTGAACTAGCATATTCTACCATGAGACGCACTAACAAGAAATATGCTTTTCCTTAATCTCCATACCTGCCAATAAGTTGCCTCATTACAAAGTTTAGTGCATTTATACTCTTTTTTACTATTCTCTCAATCTGACTCCCCCACCCTAGATGTCTATCAAATACCACCCCCAAATACTTGTATTTTTCCAGTGTCTTTCCTCCTACCTCGTACACTACATCGTCCTTACGGTCCTCCTACCAAATGTGACTAACTTGCACTTCCCTATATTCAACCCCATCTTGTTTGACAGAACCCAACAATTAATTGCCGCCAAATCTGCCTGAAGAGCTACTACATCCTCCTCTGTATTGATTTCCCTATATAACACACAATCATCCGCAAATAACCTTATTCTCGAATTATCAATGCTAGTCAGATCATCTATGTATAAATCAAATAATATGGGTCCCAACACACTACCCTGTGGAACTCCTGACGTAACCTTAGTCTCACTTGAAACCTCTGAACCCACCCGAACTCTTTGCACTCTATCCTGAAGAAAGTTTCCAATCCAATTAATCAACCCAGCATTCCCAATGGACATTTTTAACGTCTCTAATTTAGTATAGTGTGATCTACCTTATCAAAAGCCACAAAAGCAACACAAAACCTAACAACTGCGTCTCACATGAATACCCCTTCCTAAACCCATGCTGCACTTCTAAAATACCTGTTTGTTCATCTGCCTTCTCCACTACTCTATTTATATTATAACCACCCTCTCCATTATCTTGCACACATGCGACGTTAAACTATCATTATCCTTCTAGCCATATTTCTAACCGTTCTAACATGCCGTGAGGTTTAGTATGTTATTCATTAGTATTTCTATGCTTTTAGCCAGTGGTTAATTCCTTCAATCCGTTGAAAAAATCAGTTGGAATCTTGAAGTTGTTGATTCTCCCACAACTCATTGTCCAACCCATTTTAAGTGTTTTTTGTGCCATTTTCATTTGTACCCTTCTACTCAACCACCTCATTATTTCTTATATATTTCCCAGTTGAATACTTTTATACTACTAAACATACCAAGTTCCTCATTTTAAGTCAATTTTAACGTACCTGCTACATCTTCAATTTGTTTCTCGAACTGAGGCGATGTAAGAATAGTGACTAATTGTGACTGATACGAGACGCTTATTACGAAACAATACAACACCCAGATGTTGTAAAATATTTTCAAACGTGTGCCACTAGGCTGCGACGGCAGTGACAAGCCAAGTAACACGGAGAAACCATACAGAAATGTGAGCGATAAGTTGATAAATGAACCGTTTTCCGTTTGTCTTAACGTCAGGGCATAAATAACAGTATTTGCAATTATGTGAATGAGCATAACAATAAGCCATAATGACATTGAGAATGGGATATGTAGAGATTTCCAGTGTGGTATAAGTTGAGCTCTTGGTACACACCAGGAGTAGTGGTTCGTTAGATACGAGGTGGTAAGATCGAACGAGCTGTAAAGACTACTGTATAGCTTGTAATTGGCGACACTGAAGTCGCAACGCCAATGGAAACCATCGCCTAGGACACCGGTAATCGTGCCGTTCTTTAAATGGTGGCCGTGCTTTTGTCCATCGTGGGGTGGTGCGAATTGAATCGTGGCGTTCAGAGTCCTCGCGATATCTCTGTAAAGTCGTATCTCAATCCCTTCGGTGAAGTTGGCAAACGTGTACGGTGGGTGGTTCAGTACGGCTGAGGCTTTAAGCAAACATCCGTCGAGTTTGATTATCTTTTCCGGGAATAGGTTGACGTTCTTTACGAATTTTCCTTCGCCCCATTGGTTGATTAAAATGGGAGGAACAACCGTACCACATCTCGAACTTTTGGCGTAGGGAAATGTGGTGTACACCTCTACCTGGAAATCTATTTCGATAAGTACGATAGCTTGGTAGACTTTTAAGCCCCATAAATCTTCGAATAAGCCTTTTACAATATTTACTACAGAAGTGTTTCTCGAGAAGATATCGAGAATTATAATGAACCGTCCTCTGGTATTCCAAAAGCTAGTTTCTTTGGATATTTTGGTAAAAATGGCAAGCTCTTTGCTAGCAGTTCTCTCGTCCAGTGCCACGATGAAACTTGGTGCCTTTCCCAGATTGTAATGTGGCAGTTCATCATTGCTTTCCTCTATATGTACGATTATTTTAGGTTGTATGTTCAGTCGTAGTCGCTCTAGTGGTCTATTATGCGATTTCAAGATTACAAGAAGTTGATCGGATGGCATGTATTTGTCGACAATGAACGATATGCAATCAGTTAGTTGCCCTTGACATTGCTCATTTGAGATGTTGATTGCTGACAAGATATTCAATGCTGGTTGATTAAGAGATGTTGTTTTAATAAAACTCGGTAGAATAATAAAGAAGAATGCTGTCCATTTATGTCTAGACATTCTCTGGATCACACTCTAGAATGAAAGCAGAAGATTTGAATAAAATTAAAAGATTAGAATGAACACTTGTGGTCATATACAATTGTTTTATCCAAAATTGAAATTAAAACAACATGCTTGCATATTTTACTGCTTATAAACTGTACGGTGGTATGCATATGTACAGTTGCGGTGCCATAGAGTGGTCGTTCAAGCTTCATTAAAATGCATCCTGAAGAATATATATATACTGATATTATACGCACTGAAACTTCACACTCCACGCTTGGTGTATTAAAAAATTAGCGATCAAACGTGCTCAAATTAATCTTCATTTCAATTTGGGATTGAAACCATTTTATTCAGCTTCAAGTGTACATTGTCTGCTAGTTTTAATATGCGTAGTGTCAGTAAATTTCTTCAGGATATATCTGAATGTGCCTTGATCAACCAGATGATATGCAACCTATTCATGTGGAAAATGAATATGTAAATAATATGTAATCAAATAAACTACAGTAGTAAATATTGAATATTAGTACAGAATATCCAACTATTTGAATAATCTTAGTTAAATACCCTGTATGTGCTTAAAAAATATAAATGAATATTCCTTGGTCCACTATATGTTGTTGTACATACATTATACTGAATACGTAGATATATAGTTAATCCGTTTGCAACTTACTAGACCTTATAAACACATTAGGAACAGACCATGATAATCACGAACTTTTGTAATATTATCAATATACCATGATCTGACTAAATGCATTGAACTATAAAACTATATTGTGGGTGACAGCTAATTAATGTTTGCACTATAAAACTAAATGCACCAATCAATCAATACAGCATATGGTTGTCATTTAAGGCTGTTTCATTATACGAAAAATGATAAAAACTACTTCTGACAAATGACTATTATGAATGAACTAATTGCAGCAAGCACTATAAAAGTGAAATAATATTGAACTAAAAAAAAATCCAAATATATAGTCCCATTTTTTCCGTGTTGTAGCAAAATAATTAAAAATGTTTTGTGGCCTTAAGGAAGTCTACAAAAATAATTTGGAACTCCTAAAACTTTACATAGTTAATGGTCATACTATTGGGCAGGTCGTTAGATAATTATAATTTTCATTATAATTTTCAAATTGTACAACAATTTCCAGCCAACTAAAACAATAATATTGATTACAATGGCAATATTTATGAAAATTTTAGTTGTCTGACATCTTGCCCAATAGTATGATGTATAAACATTACCTATGGCAAGTTTCAAGTGTTTAAAAAAAATTCATTTCATTATATATATATATATATATATATATATATATATATATATATATATATATATATATATATATATTTCTGTGGAATTCCCCCTCGGCATCTGCCGTTCTAATTATTTTGCCAGTAAACAGAAAAACGGGACAAAATATTATGATTTTGATTCACTTTGTTTCAGTTTGATTTCATTTCACTCTTATAGTTCTGAATTTTTTGATTCATAATCTAGGTAGTCATTAGTCAAGAGTAATTTTTCTCATTTTTCAATGTAGTGAAACAGCCTTGAATGCACACAACTATTAGATGTCAATCTATAAAATAAAATCCATGACAATGTCGGTAATATTGTAAGATTACATGGCATTATATTGAAGTAATAACAATGTGTATATCTAAATTAGCAGCCAACTAGAGAAACAAATGGTTAGAAATTATGCATCATGTTAAAAAACATTTGTGGGTAGTTTAAGTGTGTTTTATGGCAGGTAATACCCAGTAAAGTCCACTGGGTCATTGGGTTGGTTAGGTTGTTTTGGGTTGCTAGAATTGGGTTGGATTGCCTATCAACTCCGTCAGAAATTGTTGAAGACTCGCTCACATGATAGTTTACGACGACCGCAATGTGACAAAACGTCGTCTTTCAGTGGGCCGCATGGAGATCGAACTGTTTGTGCACAAGGAGGTGACTGTCGATCAGATCGCAGAGTATCAATGGCCACCGGACAAGAGCGGCGACCACTACATGATCCAGGAGCAGATCTCCGAGTACCTCAAGGTCAAGTCGTTCAAGCGCAAGTACCCCGACCTGACACGGCGCGCGGTCGAGATGGAGGAGAGGACGTACCTGACGGAGCGAGGCCTCGTCACCGAGTCGATGTGCGACCTAGGTGCGTGGCAATTGAGTCAATCAATTCAATTATTGATTGACGTTTTTTTACTTTCTTAGTTCAACATCAGAATCTTGATTTGCATCATTGTTACCCAATTTCAGCTGAAGACCATTTAAACATCTCTTATTTTTCAAGACTTCATAGCATCTTGTCACCAAACATGAATAAATATTTATAGACTACCGGTATTATAAATTAATAATAACTAACCATACCAGTATATAAAATGCTTTCAGTTTTCATCAAGTCCAGGCACACATTTCTTGGTCTATCGTTTTAAAGTTGGTTTTACAGACTGATGGTGGATTAGGCCATAATTATCGCCTAATCTCATCTAAACCTAATCTAAATTATCGTGACACTCCTGTAATGTATCACTCTTGGTAACATATTTCCATACCTTAACTAATAGTTAGCTAATTAATACGCAACTAGAGAGTTTGTAAAACCGGCTCTAAATAATTAAAAATATTCTCAGACTGTTGGCTGTCGATTCGAATAAAAATAAAATGCCATTCCACAGCATTAGCATTAATTGCATTGCATGAAGTGCCATGATTAATATCAATGCTATAATTTTTGTTCATTTGACTAGAAAATGTATAGAGTTTATAAGTCTGTAATCATTTTGATATTTTTTTTATTAGGCCTAATTTGTTTAAAATAGCAATTAAAACTAGTATATGTCAGTTGCTGTTTGAGATTGATTATTATTGTATTGATTTGTTGGATTGTGGCTGGTCCTAACTGATTGTATCCGTGCAACTCGTGTGCAGGTTTGACCGCCGTCAGCAGTGCAGAAGTGCTCGACATCATGTATTCCGACTTCCAAGAGAAATACGAAGAGTATAGAAAATACCTGCGCGAGAAACAGGCGAAGGAATTCTCTTCGCGACAGAAAGGTAGGCTCACTTGGGACGTACATCTTTTTCGTACATCTTGTTATTCTGTATCATTTTATTATAGGCTCATTTTATAGATATAATATATTTGAGCATTATTTGTATTTATCTAGGTATTCCTTCAGCCTCTTTTTGAGGAAATTGGAATATTTATAGATTTTATATGATTATGAGAGATAATAGAATCTATATAGATGTAGTGAAACAACATCACAGGCCTATTGTTTGTTATTTAGCAGTGAGTCTGTAAAATCTTGCAAATTAGGAATTAGGATGTTAGGTTGGAATGAAGTCTGATTATGCGGGTTTATGAAACAATAAAACAATACATTTAGTTTATTTCATTTTATTTTTAGATTGTGTTTTATAGCTATGCCTATGTGGAGCGGTAGGTTTTAAGCCTTTTGGTGAGAGTTGTTCATGACTTCATATCGTATTAATGTAATAACATTTCTTTCCTCGGCATATTCATCAATGAAGTTGTATCCCGTTCGTTTAAGGTTGCTTTGCAATGACATGTAACACTTTAATTAAGGCTAAGGCTGGGAACCAACAGTTGACAGATACACTTTCTATTCTACCTCTCTCAATTCAGTAAATGGCCTTGAAATGATAACTTTCAACCTCTGTGTTAATCATAGCTCTTAGCTAAACCAACCAGATACCTGTTTTTGACCGGACTGGATACTTTCACCTGGAGGCCATAACTTTTGATTTTTACACTACGCAGTCTCAGCCTCAAAATTTAATCTTAGCTCATAGCATTAGCCGTCATTGTGAGACCACCTTTAACAATGCTCATCCTCCTGGCAGCCATTCAGTCGGCTTCGACCGAACGGAAACTAGACTACAAGGACAAGGCCGTCGAGTCGATGGCCAACTGGAACTCGACGTTCAACCGCGGTCGACGCGACAACCGACGTTGCGTGTTCGACCTGCAGAGCTTCACGATCCACTTCCCGCAGACCAAGCGTCGGCGCATGGAGACGAAGACGACGAAGGTCGGACACTATCCAGTGGCCCTTATTCCTGGCCAGTACACCGACTATTACAAGAGGTGAGCGATGGAGTTGAATAGTAATGATACAAATTTACTTATTGAGTAAGTTTTATTTTTTATCTCACCTGTATGCTTCCTCATGTTGAATAGTTTCTATAGAGAGTTTTTCACTTTCGTAAGTTTGTTCAGCCTGGTTCATTTGAAGAATGTATTAAACAGGTGACACTGTGTCAGTTTGAGTGGTATAAAGTAAAGAGTAGAGCCCTATAAAATATTCAAGTTTGTTCAAGTTATATGTGAGTCAAATTGAGGAGTTTTTATTATCTTATTCTTAATCTATCTGGCACCATTCACATTGAATTTATTTCCGCTAACTGTACAGGTGTGCTGCTAACCAACTGCTGTGTCGCAATGATATTTTGATGCTATAATACCGCGGCACATTATAAACAATTGTGATTATTTGTGAATAAAATTAATAAATAAATAATGGCATGTATACTTTATTCATAGCGATTGTGATTACGATGTTCTAGCTACACGCCCACCGAGTTGCGATACTTCCCGGTCAACACTGTTCTTTACGGGCCGCTGCAGCCTAACGAGCGACAAGCGCCTGGTGTTGGGGGCGGCTCCGATGGTAGCCAATCAGATTCCGACGATTCGTCATCCTCTGACGATTCAAGGTATTACAATTGCTTGGTGTGAATGTACTATAAATCCATCGTTCCTTTTATTTTCGCAATGGCTAACATTTTAACTGAGATTTATCGTCATAGTCCCTCATTTATACTTAAGAAATCATGAAGACTTCATTCCCACTGTTTTACAACACATAAAATGGTTCCCATATTGCATTCGTATTTCACTGTCACCAATGGATTCTATCCCAATACATCTTACCCTTGCTAAATCTTTTCTTTATTGAATAATATTATCAATATTACTATGTTGTTACTTCTCATATTGAATACGATCATTAATAAATAGGTAAAATTTCAAACCTGCTCTAAAAAGAACTAAAAATAGCTGTCCATTTGGCTGAGGTAGTTCGGTCACTACAGTACATTGAAATCTTGAGCCAGATGAGCACAGATTTGAGTACCTCTGTAGGCATTGATTATTGTATTTATATGCCATTGAGCAATTTAATAACTAACAAACTGGCTTGCCCACTATTGTCTTCTTCATTACTTGACACCTGTAAACACATCTACGGCAGCTCTTCTTTCACTTATGGCTACTGTACTATTTAAAACCTAAATCACTGACCGATGAATCATAGTCAAATACAATTTCTTCAACACCTTGGCCAGTACCCACAGCCTTTGAATATGGTAATTTGTTTCAAATGATGTAAAATTCAAGTTCAGTAGCGCCACCATAACATGTGTGTAAAATTTAAAGAATGCGGGTAGTTTGAAAAAGTTTGTTTATAAACATATACTGTTCAATTTCCAACTGGGCACAAAGGTTCGAGTTTGTTTTTTATCTGTTCGCACAACCCTGAAACTAAGATTAATGAAGGTATATTTTTGTTGCCGCCTTGGCAGCAGTTCATCGAGCGAAGACACTCAGGACGACACGGAGGAGACGGGCTCGACCGCCGGCGACCTTGACCAGCTGGAGGTCAAGGTGGAAGGGGGCGCGGTAGAGGCGGGAGGAGGGACGGTCAATGGGACGGACAACGGAACGAGGGGTGAGGTGAAAGAGGAGCCACGAGATCCCACGCTGTGTAAGGTGTGCACTAAGGACAAGAACAAGGAGGGCAGCAACGAGGTGCTGATCAACTGCGCGCAGTGTACCACGGGAGGTGAGTTTCACATCTGTTCGCTATCTCGCGCCGAATATAAGCCGAGCCCTGAACTTATCGGGTGAAGAAAAGTAAGGAAGATTTTGTGGAAAATTGAATTAATGTAAAATACACAGTAGACCTATTTTAGGACACAGTATTAGATCTATTCTAAAGTGAACAAATTATTTTAAAAATAGAATCACTCTAATTGATTCTAAAGCTAGGCATATAGAATTACTCATTTAAACCTTCATCAATCTCATTAATCATCACCATTCATGGATAGTGATTTAACAGATTATCATGATTAACAGTGTTGTACGTGTTTCTCTGCTAAAGTATAGCATGACAAATTTTAGTAAGGCTATTAACATTCCTCGAGGGTAGTGTAGTAATTCTACGGCCAATTACAGAATGAAAAAAAGTGTTCTTACCTATTACAGACCGACATTCACATATAAGCCGTTGTAAAAGCCGATTTTTATTTAAAATAGTCTATAGATAGATAGTTACAGGCACTAAATGACCTCGCTGTCGATGCGCCTTAAAACCCTAATTTTCATTCAGATAGATGGTTATTTTACTTATTTATTTTGGTGACAAGAATGCCTACGAAGTCTTGAAACAACCAAGAGGTGCCGCTTCAAAACGGCCTTACTTATTCATCCTTAGCCTTAATTGGGAAATAATGATTTCATATCAAGATGTCAGTGTTCATTCAAAAATGTTGAGAAATGATTTTGTCTGGGAGCTGCATGTCGCTACAGACCAGCTTCGTTACGCGTAGATTTAAATGTACGACTGTTGATTATATCGTTCTGTCGTAGTTCATCCGAGCTGCCTTGATCTGACGCTGGACATGGTGCCTCATATCCGACGCTACGCGTGGCAGTGCACCGACTGCAAGACGTGCATCCTGTGCAAGGACCCGGCCGACGAGGACAAGATGCTGTTCTGCGACATGTGCGACAGAGGGTGAGTTATTAAAAATTAAAAATATCCGTGCATGGAAATTAAAATTGCTCATTTATGGCACTCATTATTGATGTCATTTAATTGATTGTTTTCTCTCTCTTTGTTCAGCTATCACATATATTGCGTGGGTTTGCGCCGCGTGCCGACGGGACGATGGCACTGCAAGGAATGTGCCGTGTGTGGTTCATGCGGCGCCACCGAGCCAGGAGGTGCGGTCGACACTGGTAGTGCCATGTGGCAACATGAGGTACTAGCACAGAATTAACGCTACCAACCCAACCATAAATAGAATGAAGTAATGATTTTTTTTAAACGTGCCTCTTGAGAGATTCGCGTGACTTTGGCGAGGCAATTTTCCTTCTTTTGCATTTTATTTTGTTCTCATCAAGATACAAATCATAAAGAATAGGCACAGGTAACATTACAACAAATAAAATACATATATCGAGTAATTTATGAAAGAGAAGTACGCCTATCCCACTGATGAATACCGTATTTACTCGATTACAGTCCGCAGGTATATTCCAAATTTAGAAAATCGAAAACAGGGGTGCGGACTACAATCGATGACGGATTTCCAAGCGCGTAAAAAAAAAATTCACGCCATTCTGTCAAATGTCTCCAAGTGATGCGCAATACTTCGCCTTGTCTCAAGGTTAACCTTGACTGGCGGGCTGGCGTGCGATCCGCCTTGCTTGTTTTGTTGATGTTCGGGTGGGCGGGCGGGGGCGGGGGGCAGGTATGTCGACCGAGCGCGCATCGCACTGCACACAGCTAAGACCAAGTGACTGAAATGTGCTGAGATGTCAGTTCAGTGTCACTGCCATGCGCCAGTATAACTCCAGTAGTGTAAGCAGGCGTGTCGTAGTCGCTGCGCTAACTCGATTTTCACGTGTTTAAGTATGTGTATTTCTCTGCGGACTATAATCGCATGTAAAGTACTTTTCTAAAACCTACTTCAAAAAACTAGGGTGCGGACTACAATAGGGTGCGGACTGCAATCGCGTAAATACGGTAGTCAAAAAACTGTTGTGTTCAGTGATTTCTAAAAACCTTGCATAGAAATCTTGGAACCGAAATTAATTGTACCATGGTTCGGTTTTACCAAAGCTGATTGTTATTGGATTAAGCAATAGTTGGCGAATTTATTTGCCATCACTGTTAGGCCTACCTGGGCCTATGTTATATTTATTAACACTTGAACGTAGATTCGTAAAACTGGCTCTTAGTATCAAAGTAGACTATCGTTTTTTCCAACATGTACCTTCCTTCATCTAACCTATTAAATTTGAACGTGGATACAAAACTTGAAAAATGTAGGTCTATGACTATATTTCTAATATAGTACCATGTTTCTCTATGTGTTCAGTACAAGAAAGGTGACAAGGGAGCCCGCGTCTACGCTCAGACACTCTGCGTCCCATGTTCAAAGTAAGT
This sequence comes from Brachyptera risi, assembly GCA_964007535.1. Classification (NCBI taxonomy): domain Eukaryota; kingdom Metazoa; phylum Arthropoda; class Insecta; order Plecoptera; family Taeniopterygidae; genus Brachyptera; species Brachyptera risi. Next base: position 38,928,378 of record OZ023331.1, on the reverse strand, counting down.
CGTGACAATATGACATGAGCTTTTGCTTAGTCCTTTCAAATATTAAAATCACTAATGGCTGTTACCGTATTTTCTAAAAGTTTGATAGTTTGATATGCTGTGCGTTATCCAAACCGTCGAAGTTTTGTCATGGATTTCATCCGCTCGCTTGGCCTTTTGCAGTTTAAATCGGTCAGGCTGAGAGTATGTGGTAGAGTGGATAATGGGGATCGGCCTAATGTAGACACTAGGTATGTGGTAATATAGTAAATGGGCTTCACAATTTTCCTGGTATATACCTACATGCAATTTCTGCCCTGAGAATTGACACGACGAAAGATGAATTTTTGGTTTTCTCCTGCACTTCAACTAATAATGCACATCGGCCTATATGGTGTATTAATTCAATTTCATACTTGAATCACATTTGTGAACGTAACTCTACTTTTAAACCATGAGAAATAACATGCTATCTTTGTAAACTTTGCTGCCGTCCCTCTGAGATTGAAATTAACTGCCAATATCAGTATCATAATTTCTTGAATATTCCATAACATAGAAGGCTTACTGTTATGGTGTGTACACTGTAGGCCTACTGGCCAGAACATATTCTGATTTGAGGAGTTGGGCTTATTCCTGTACTGAATATGTAATTATGTATTTGTATCAAATGGGCCTATATCAATTTTTTATTTTTGTGTGTGAGCTATGGGCCTCTTTATTAATGTTGATTCTTACTTTTTTAGTTTATCCAGGCCTCTGCTTAGGTCTCCAAAAGTGCCCCAAAAGTGCTTACCAGTAACTCAGTATGATTAATCTGTCTATATTCATGAACCATGGACAGATATTCGAATAAAATTCTGAAGTGCCATTCTAGCAGTCAATTAATCTCCAAAACGATACTAATTTGAGCTCTGCCCCACTACCAGTATTCATAACAAAAAAAAATGTAATAATCCCTTGCGGTGAGTTAATTGCGACTAACGTGCATGGGTGTTGAGTGACTAACGGTGATTGTCGGGCATGATGTGATCGCAGGCTGTGGCGTAAGGGGCGCTATTGCCAGCTGTGCTGGCGTTGCTACAGTAACCGGCCCGAGGAGGAGGCGGGGCTTGTCAACTGCAGCGCTTGCGACAAGTGGTTGCACACAGGTACTACCGAACTTTCAAATACCAGTTTTAGAACTGTTTACTGTGAGAATATTGGAGTTGTCACAAGTATACTCGTGATGAATGATATTGTGTTCAGGTTGGAAAAGAAGAATGTGTGCTGTGGCCAAAAATGGCTGTAGGCCCACCAATGAAATTGCTGGGGAGTGGGTTGGTTTTGTTCTGATTCTTTTCTTATGGGATTTGAAATGTTGGTCCACTTTCAGAAGTACCCTCTCTTTAAAAAAAAAAGGCAAATTATTATTGCCGATTATATTGTACAGTTTATTATTGTATATGCATACTGCCGTCATATTATGTTGAAGTGTTCGACTTGGAGTGAGGTAAATCTTGGGCATACCTCTATGCATCGTTCCCGGATTCATTGTTTTCCTGCTTGTAATCATTCATTTTTTCTCACCCTACTCCCATATAATCAATGTTGAATTTTCCTGGATGGATCGTTTTCCTGCATAGATGGTTTTATTTTCCTGGTCCCTTGAAAAACAATAGATAGAGGTTTCACTGTACCTGTCTTTTTTCCATCCATCCATTTATGTACTGTAATTGTGTTGTACAACTTGTACTGGAAGGGGTAGAACAATTTTGCTAAAGAAAGACTAATTATATTATCGACTTTTTGTTATTGGTGGCAACTCGCAACTCAAGTAGGCTACCTGGTTTTTGGTAACTCATCATTTTATTATTAGGCCTACCGTATTGTGGGAATTTCCTTCCAATAAGATCTTTACCCTAACTTGGGGATCACACTGAATTAAGATTTTAAAAAAGTATAGGCCTATCCTTGAAGGAATAGGCCTATAGCTTTAGTACTTGGTAGTCATTAAACGACTATCTTTTCATGTCCCACACAAATCTTGGACTTCTATTTTTCATGTCAATTTACATTAGACAGGCTATTATTTATAAAGGCTACAGCATTTACGAATCTATTTTTCAGCTCCACAGATTAGTATTCATTAGATAGTCTACAAAATATTTGTTTGTGAAATGATCAAATTGAATGTATCATTACAATAGAGTTAAATATTCGTGCTCCACTCCATTGCATTCTCTTGTTCATTACTGGTTAGTTGATACATTTGTGATGGGTGGTATGACAGGGATGAATGATAGATGATGATACAGTAAGAGAAAAAAGTTATACGAGGCTTGAGTTTTTGATTCTTGTGGAACCTACCTCAGTCCCAGTGCTTATGTCCAGTCCATTTAGTTTTATTGTGTACCCTATCCATGTGTTTCCTCCAACCTGTGGGCCTACCCACCTCCTTATTCTCACATCACTTGTTTCTCTTATTCTGTATCATCATTCATCATTCATCCCTCATATCATCTATCACAAATTGATACTCTTTAAATCAAGTCCTACTTTCCAATAATGGTTAGTTAATCCATCATTCTGCCTATTCTTTCAGAGTGCTGTAACACGATTGGTGGCAACGAAATTGATCGTTCAAGCAACTTCATCTGTGAGCTGTGCCAAGAGAAGGGTCAAGCGAGGGCACCAGTAATCAAAATGGCTGCAGCTCGTTTAGTGGTCAAATAATAGACCTTTTTCATTCTAGATATCGTTAGCGAACGATGCTGTCAAACGCTGTTGCGATCGCTATTTGTACAGCTAATTTGCGATACAAATTCTGTGGCGATAGGAACTTCGATTTAATAGATCAGCCTACCTAGGTTATTGTAGTTGACAGTATTAATGTTTTCTAGAGCTTGGAGACGTGTTTTGTTTAAATGGCAACTACAGTACCATAGTTTGATGACAAGTTTGTTGTTGGATGTATTTTATATACTATACTAGTGTGGCATCACCTTCAGTAATTTGTTTCTTATTCTTGTATTTTGTAAATTGTCACTTGTATGTTCATAGGTAATTGACTATTTAGTTAGTTAGCACTTGGTATTTTATTCAACATTTGATATTGTTTGACAAAATTGATTAGAATCTCAATATACTGTATATGTAAATGTAACTAATAATGACATTCTTCTCTTCAGCCCATCCTTTCCTGACCATAATTCTACTGTATTTGCACAATTTGGTAAGAAATGGGAATTCAACTTGCAAAAAAATTCAGGAATTTTCTGGTACATTGGATTGAGGGAAGTTGTATGAAGTAAGAACAATGAAATCAAAATCAATATATTTAATTATAAATCTTAATTCTTAGCAATAATTGTCTCTTTTTATGTGTGTATTTTTTTGCATTGTTTGAAGTTTAGTCACAAAACATGTTACATCAATAATCAATATAATATAACCAGCATAATCATATAAATATGGTATCATTAAATAATAGAGTAAATTATCATCATTCCATTGAACACATTTTGCAATAATAATTTATACTGTAACAATATAGTACATCATTTAAAATCTGTTCAATCTTCAAAATTCATTAGTTTGCATAATATTACGAACATCCAGAGATATTTTAATGGACATGTCATCATTGATTTGTATTTCGAATTAGGCATAACGAAATGGCATAGTACTTTGAAACGGAGGTAATTTCAGCCATTTTTCTTTAAAATCTAAAAATCCTTCATAGGCCATTCTAGTTAACCCATAAACTGTAAAGAATTATAGAAATAACTGTTATCATATGTGTATTTTCCACGTTTGAGCCATGGAACATTGTTGATCCTTCAGCCATTCATGATTAGAAAAGAATGACAGATTGTGCATGTTATACAGTATAGGCCTATATCTTAATAATTAATGTACGTCATATCCTAAGCAAAGCTCACTTGCGAGTCATTCATGCCCACACATATTGGCCATTTAAAAATGTCTTACCAGTGCAGTACTTTCCGTTCTAATACTACGTACGCTATTCGATAGGAAAAATCATAACAAACCAAAATTCCTCGATTAAGATAAAGATGTGTAACAACAATATGAAAATGAGTATACTCAATTTGCATTGTCGAGTCTGTAAAAGAACATAATATATAAGGTATTTCAAATCACAGGCATGTTTTACTAGAATACAAGTATATATATTTTAATTAAGCATCACTTCCCTTTTAGCTATTGATTATAAAAACACGAGAAAGTACTGCACGGTATAAGCGTTGATTAAATTAGTAAAAACGCTAATTTCAATCGTGCCGTACACCGCATATCGAAAGGAACGTTTGTGAATTGTGCAGTTGGCAGACGGGCACTATTGAATAGACGATCGAGAAACCGTCGAGATGCGCGAGCGCGTTCTCTATTCGCGTTGGACTTGGCGCGCGGCCGACCTTGTAAAAGACGCGCATGCTGCACACGGTGTCTGTCGACGTCTTGCGCAGCAGCTTGGATAAAGCGTAGGTCAAGACTTCAGAGAGGTTCTCGTCGGTGATGTCCTGAGGCGATGTCGGATCTTTGACGACGAGGTCGTCAGACATCGCAGAGGTAGAAGTGGATGTACCTGGTGGCATAATTTATTGTTACACCAATTTGGATGTTAATTCTAGTCAGTTACGCTAGTAATTTATATTGGGTTACTTTACTGTTTGTTAATAATAATCATAAAGTTAGACTCAAGAACTGGGAATTGTAGATGATATTAGGTACGAACTGCATATAGAATTCTGGATTGATACTTACTTGTGGAAACATAGCAAACTACGGCAGCAACATTGTTCTCGTAATTCCAACGTCTTCGGATGGACACTCGATAATCGCCGATGCAGCAGCCTGTCTCCTCATCTGAAACATTCAAATGATTCAGTTGGAATAATAGTGCTTGGGCCCTACAACCAGCTTATGACACTATTATGTACACGGACCGACCATGAACGCAGATCCATTGAGAGATTGCAGACGCTAGAAGGATGTTTCAGCTGTTGTCTTGATCAACCATAAAGTGAACTACTACTCTGCTCTTTAATCTAGGTAGGTTGCCATTGTCACCCCCCATCCCTCATTGGGAGACGTGATGCTTGAGTATTACCATAAAGTGAACTACTACTCCTACTTTGCTCTTCAATCTAGGTAGGTTACCATTGTTACCCATTTGTTACCCCTCCCTCATTGGGTGACGTGATGCTAGAGTATTCAATCATATTGTACAAGAAGCTTCTTACGTGATCATTAAATGCAGACAATGGTTATTGTACAGTTCTGCATTAAACATGATTGAAATCATCCAAAAGTGATCAAACAGCTTTTTTTTTTAGGTGGCCCTCAAAACACATATCTGTCAGTGGGATCGTTGAGCAAACAATAGTGCATCACCACCATCTCAATGTTTGTCAGGCCTTACAACATCAGCACCTGATGGTTTTGATATTAACAAAAAAATAAGAGTAGTGAATGACTGATCTTGACGTGCTTACATTCAAACCTATTATTGTGCCGGTGAGCCCAGATGTGCCACTCGAGCAGAGCCCCTCGTGGCAACTGCGGTACAACTAGATAGTCAACTATGGCATTGTTGGTTCGCTTCTCCCACTCCCGACGGGCATCGGGGATGTATGACGGATGAGTCACGTAGCAGATGCCCTGAAATGAGAATACAAGCCATTGTATTTCTTGTTAGTTAATAGTAGAGGTGTGGGAATCCATGTTTTTCGAATCGAATCCAAATCCACTTTTAGATTCGGATTCGGTCCAACATGAAAGATTAGAAAATTTCGAATCTTGGCGCCAAAAACGTGGCAACATTGCATTTGCCACTCTCAAGATCAATTGCTGTAATGGTTAGACTTATGCTGAATAAAAGTTTTTATGCTGGGGTAATTATGAGAATGCTGAGATAAGATTTCAACTTCCTGGATCAAGTGTAACTTGATCAGCGGTGTCGTTTGTCCCATTATTACGTTTCACAATGCATGTTGAAAAGATTCGGATTCGGTAATTTTGATGAAGATTCGGTTCGAAATAAAAAACATGGATTCGCACACCCCTAGTTAACAGTCACTATAAACTTATTAAGCCTATCAATGACCTGGAAGGCTTTTATATGCTCTGCCACTCGCTACATACAGGTACATTTACTCTTCTGCTTTGTGCTATGCGCAACTTGTAACATGCATCGACCAGTAGGAGAACAGGTTTTTTCGTGTTGTATGAACACTCGTTAGCCGCACTGAGAGATGGACCACGTTTATCTTTTCTACCTGCAACATTAGCTGCGACCCCACAATGCAACATGACGTTTTGTTTACCTGTCTGAAGTGTTAGGCGTAACTTGTCAATCGCTATTAATCAAACGCTCTGCAGGAGATATTACATCAGCTTTCAGCACTTTTATTTTGATAATTAATGGTCTAAGAAAATAAAGAAGCTCATGAAGTTTGCTTGGAGACATTTGGTGGAAGATTAAAGAATTGTTCGTAGTAAGATATCCACAATTTGAAGTTCAAGTATTGCGTACTCACAGCGCTCGACAGTCAACTGATTCGTGCGCTATGCTCATGTTGCTCAAAGTACGTTGCACGTAGCACAAAGCAAAAGTACCTTGAAGTATCATCAATCTTTGTCTGCTTGCCAAATGGCAAAGTCATTTTATTAATATTATTATCATTCCAAGAAAACAAAATGGATACAGGCGTAGTTTTTCAATGTGAATAATTATTTTGATAGGAGTGGACTAATCAGCGATAAACAGATGTTGCGATCGCCCATAACTCAGAAATTAAGCTTGGGCATTCAGTACATGGGAGCATAGAAGAAATCTAATATGAATAATGTAGGGCCCAATACAACAAAATTAACTGTAACAGACTAAAATGTGATAGGGAGACCATTACAATATTATCTTGGCTGTTAATAAGTCCTATAGATACTACTGCACATTATACATGCCATACATTTATAGTAAACCTACTGTATTCAAGTTAATATCAACTGTTGGCAAATTATTAGCCAACAAAATATGATATTAATATACCAACTTGAGGTAGGCCCTACATGAATCAGATTATTATATGACAGAAAGCCTCCCGATGATCCTACAATGTTATCAAAAATGTACACTTGACTGCATTTCTTTATCTGAAAACACACTACTGGTACCATATAAGTTTTTAATACATTTATTGCTTCAACTCTCAATCTGTTATCAAAATAATTAATAAATCATTGATCGTTGAGCCTTCAGTTTCCAAGATAAGCACATTATTATGAATTATCTTAGTTATTAATAAAAAGAGAAAAACCCTTATCCAGGACAATAACCGTGGATTAAGCTCAAGCCATAGATGAACTATTTACTATTCAACATGAACATTTTGTAACTCGATAGATACAAGATTCACAATTTGTAAATACTTTTGTTGCAATTTGGAACTACATTGAAACTATGGACGTTGGCTAACCTGGACGACGTCACGAAGTTGCGTGTTGGGATCCATGGCTCTGACGATCCGACCCACATGCCTCAGTGCTAACCGGCACTGCTTCCTAGCGCCACCCTGCACTAGTTGCATTGTGCCCGGCACTAGCGCTATCTGGCCTGCCACATGGATTATATCGCCTACCTGAAGACGAAAAATATCATATTGTATTACGATCTTGTTAAGGTCTACACAAAAATTCAAGGTATTATTGACGATATTGCTCAGTTGAAATGAGTAATAATTTGGTGTTCTAAAGAAAATCAAACAATTTTAGAACAATTAGAATTGTTTCAATTTCAAAACTATGAAATTAGGATAACGTAGAAGTTCAATTATATCATGCATCAGGAGTGAAAGCCTTTCACGTCATTAGATTCGACTGGAACATTATTTAAAATGGGGCCTCTTGATTAAGAGGGGATAAATGTGCAGAACACCAAGAGGCTACGCCTATTACTAACAGTGCACGGTAAATAGGCTGTACAGTAAACCCTTGTTGATTTGATTTTTGTTGCAATAGTTCAGTTCACAGAGTTTTTCCCCATAAGCTCAATGTTTCGATAATTCTTACTCTTATCATTCAAAATGGGTATTTTTAGTTACACAGAATTTTATATTAGGGCCTAGGCATACAAAGCGTTTATGTCTGTAACCCACCTTTTTGGGGGGTTTCTTTCCGTTTTGTTTTTCTAATTGATAGTTGGGGTTGGGTACGATACAGCTTGTGTCAAATGGACGAGATGGTAATTTTATAAATCAAACTCTACCCTACCAAACCATAAAGCTGTTCCAACAAGAACACTATGTCAATGATGTTTGTTATGACATGACGGCAATTTGCTTCCGCACGCAGGAGCGGGACGGTAAAAAGACTAGTGTGGCTACCTAGTGGCAATTAAAGCAATGTAGGTAAAAAGAGAAGGGTGTGCACATAATGTTGCGTGCTCTTCGTGGTGAGACTCAAGCTCATAGACAGTTTGTTGAAAATTTGTGGGTATCTCTGCTGTCACCTCATAATAAGAATGATTATATATATATATATATATATATATATATATATATATATATATATATATATATATATATATATATATATATATATATATATATATATATATATATATATATATATATATATCTCAAACCCAGATAACCAATTAAATTGGGCCAGGGGGTGTTTCCACCAGTTTTTATAAAATGAAATTGTTAAAAGCAAGCCACTAGCACTGGGGCACATTGATCATTGATGAGATTATTTCAAAACAATCACGTTAAAAATAGACAATGCTGTTTTTTGCGGAAGCGGTATGACGGGAACCTCTGCTACATTTCATTTGAATTCACACTGCATGTAGTCGTTACATCTGCGAAATGCTGTGGTGCATGTAAAAGTTGACCAGAGTCATCACTGATTGGCTGATCATTCAAAATGGCTGTAAACCTTCTAATTCTCTCAGATGCAGCAGCGAATTCGTATCATAAATGTTTATGTAAGGACAGCTTAATAATCAACCCGACCAAACATAACCCTTAAAATGCAGGTCACAGATATAGCATATTTACCTAATGCACTATCTAATAGGCTAATCAAACTCTCCTCTATTCACACAGTCTTCTCGACTGACGTTGCTCGTCTTACCCGAACAGCCTGGCTGTAAGGTCCTATGTTGGCGGGCGCCCAGTGCGACACGCCCTGCACGTGCATGGTGTGTCTCGATCTGCCCCGCTCGGCACGGTATGCCAACGCCTCCAGCATGAGTGGCGTTTCCTCGGGCAGTGGCGCCTCGGTGCACACTCTCACTGGCGGGTTCGGGCCACGGAACACCTGTAGGTACTCGATATTGATCGCTGAATAGCGACTCATGTCACGCACGTAGAGCGAGACCGCAACAAGGTCGGAGACTTCAAGGGACTCGCTTGCAAGCAGAGCTGCGAAGATAGGTCAATAAGTTTTTCTTTAGCTTTGCGCTTCGGAAACGGTTGGGCTACCTTGGTAATTTGAGGAAACTTGAAGTATGAAAATTATTTTGCTATTATATAAAATTGAGAATTCAATATCGACTAGATGAAACCATGAAGTCTAGTCAAACTGTGTGACGACCACAGGCTTTATCCGCTACTGAAGAAGTTTGATATCCGTAAGTCTGATTTTAGGTTGGAAATTTTTAGCAGGCCAAGGAAAAACCTAATCAGCTTAGAAATTGTACATGGCATTATTCCCAAACCAATACAGTTTCGTGGTGAAGTGATTCAACTGCTTTGTGGTCACATATTAGTTCAACGTAACTGTTCTTATAATTTGAATTCAGCATTCATATCGTCATTATTTATTACCCAACAAAACAAGATTGAATAGAAGAACAAATATGATTGTACATTTATATAATTCAAAACTGAAGTATTTGCACATGATGACAATTTATGAAAAATATAACTAAAGAAAACGGCAGAGCAGAGTATTATAAATACCTACTGTTAAGCGTTTGCAGTGCTTGCCTTGTTGCTAAACCAACATCCTCATTTTGTCCTAGAATTCCACTAATCCAGCACCATCCGGATGCATTTCTCTTGATGGCCGTGCAATCTGGCAATGCTGATTGTTCCCATGTGACTTTGAGATGTTCAAATCCAGGAGGAGTGGTACTATTATCAGGAGGATCCCGGACTGAATGTTCATCAATTGTATCTTCGTCAGGATCCCCTCGACCTATAAGCTTGTTTTCGGTAACATCTTCGTCTAAATCAGTGATAAGTTCCAGCCATGTTTTGACGGGAAATCCACGTATACGATCAGACATGGAACTTTCTGGGGCAACATTCTGAAAATTATAGGATAGTCAATTTCATGTACCTATTCATCAAAACAGTAGACCTACTAAAAAATATCTAAAGAATTAGACTGTTGTAAATAAAGTATACTTACTTCTTTCTCAACAAGATGAAACTTTTTGAAGTTTAAATAGCCGACAGGTGCAATTGCATCGTTTGAATGCATTACGGTCTCCAACTCGTCACTACAATGTAAAATCAAGGTATTATTCATTGATGTATTCTTATTAATGTCTATGATAAATTAGGCATATCTGAGTGGAATAGTTGAGGTGAGAAATGGAGGGTTCTTCTAGGGTTGGGAACATATACTTACATGACAATTTTCTTGACAAACAATGGACAATCGAGAGTAAAGGTCTCGTATTCTCCACCTTCACCACAAATATTTAAGCCATATTTTTCTTTCTGGAAAGGAATGTTTGAGTCAAGCACTAAAACCCCTAGTTCTCGTTGCATGATGAGTGGTGATTCAACAAAGGAATGTGAAAATAGCATCTCATTCAGTTTAGAAAGTATGTAGGGCAGATGAGCACACAGGCCCTGCAAGATCTTGTTATATACCTTGTTCAAGCTTGATAGCTGGACTCATTATTATATAAATAAGTTGAACTTTATTTCAATACCGTTCGTCATGGCTACATAGCTCGGTCAAAAATATTGAAGAACAAACCGCAATTCCATATTATCGGTAATTAAGAACCATTTAGTTAGTACGTGTTACAATTATCTTTTTATTGTTAATGTACAAAAAAAACTGGCTTCCAAGCTATTTAATGAAATAAATAATAATAATAGGCTGGTCTACACATAGCCTACCTATTCTTTGGGCGAAGTTATTTAGTACAAGGATCAGGAGATTGTAATTTGCTTACCATCTTAACAATATGTGGTTGTAGTTCAACTAATGTTAACCCAAGATGTTTTGCCGGATCAAGACCGAGCGCTGCCACCTTTATGACAATTGCTTTAACTCGGCAGTCGATCATTTCTTGAAGCAACTCTGCTTGATCTCGTCGCCATAAGTATGCCAATGTAACAAGACCCAGACGGTTACAACTGTGATAATAAATAAAACTATTATGATGTAGGAAGTGATTAAATATGTGACACATAGAAGTTTGCTTTAGTAATATGGCATAGCCAAACACCTGTCCTATATAGCAGTATTCAAAATCAACACTTACACATTTTCAACCCTGATACGTTGGTAATCAGACAATATTGCCCCAACTGCGACAGCATCCACATCTATTTCTTCCTAAAGCAAAGAAGCACATTTTCATATCAATTACCGGTATATTTCAACAAGCTTACCTTGGCCATATTTCAATCCCTGTGGTTTTACCCAGCTGTTGCTAAGCAAACAATGATCAACAGGATTCAACTAGGCTTATGATCTTATTGTTTTCAAGTTCATTGCTAAAATTCAATCATTCTGGATGGAACATTAAATCTCACTTTAACATGCTTGAGAAGCAGGTAAAGATCCTCAACTTCATCTTCTGCTGTTGGTGTGTAAACTTTGCCCTGTTGTAATGCAACTCCTTGCGTTGGTTGGCGATATAAGGGTAAACCCAACGCTTCGGCATATAGGTCAACACCTTGATGTCCAACAGTCTGATACATGTAGCTGTCCAACTCATCTGTATCCAATAAAAAATACATTAGTCACTGTCAAATGTGATGATCCGATAACTGATACATGTTCACTAGGTAAATATTAAAATGGAGTTTGCCTTTGTTTTCTGGCCGTAGATTAGCCAAGGCTACGATGTCGTGTCCAGCGGCTACACACTGAAGCATGTTGTAGCAGCTGTCCTTTCCACCACTGATCAGAGCAACCACCTTCATTTTGGAGAGAGGTGAAATGATTTGAAGCAATGGTCAAATCTCCTGGAGCAAGGCACTGTAGCGTAGGCCTACTTCACTTATACAATCTAACACATGTTGCCCTCCTAGAAATCAGGTAAGGCAGATAAAAATAATTATTCAGTGCTACAGTTCTTATCGTATCAGCAAGATTAGGTTGTACATTGGTGCGAATTATGGTTGGCAAAAACCCGATAGGAGAGTATCCCTGAGCCTATGTTAGGCTTCAGGCCTAGGCCTAAGTTTGGCCTGAAAACCAGCCCATTTCTAAGGTCAAGAAACCAGATTGTTGGATTCCAGTTATAACTTAGAGTATACAGAATGTATTTAGTCAAGTCTTATCAATATGCACTTGCCTACGTTGTTTCGAACTTGAGTGCCGTTACTACAGGAAGAGTAGAAGTGTAGGCCTACATTAGTAACATACCAAAAGCCTACGCAAATTTAGGCAGCACAAAATCAACACGACCACACTCCGCAGCAATCATTGCTTGACTGACGCCAACGCTATCTATAGGCTTCAATTGCAACTAGAAATGGTTCCTTTTTTATGAAATTTGTAGTTATTACCTTAAATCCAATCGAAAAATGAATAATTATTCCATTATATTTTTAAAATTAAATTCCAATGTTTTGGATTGTAACAATTGAATTGTGCTTTTATATACAGCATAAACTTGAAGAGCAGAAGTTCGTACAACTATATTCATACCACCGTAGTTTTGACGTCATTCAGTTGAAAATGTTCCAATCGTATAACTCCGGAAATTTTCGTTATTTTCCGTATATCACTGTCGACCAATCAAAATTGATTTTCAAATGGAAACTACGGTGTTCAGAATACTGTATCAACAGATTCTGCGGGAAGTGGAAACCTGTCGGAGACAGTTCATCTTCTTGTTTTGCTAAGTGTTATTTACTTCCAAATTTGCATAAGCAAATCATTTCAAGAATGGTGTTAGTAGAAAGAACATCTGATAATCTTAGAAATGGTCGTAGAAGCCGAGGCCCCAGTCCTAATGGGCATGCATCTGAAACTACAACAACCAGTGGAGAAGAAGGAGACGGTCTACCTGGTAAGTTTGAAAACTATAGGGCATAGGCCTAGGCTAGGCCGAGGTCTTCGCTTGTGTACCCGTATTTATTCAGAAAGGCTTTGGATCCCATATACTAGAGAACAATTTAATTAATCGTAGGCTATTCATAATTGATCATTAAAAATGAACTAGGCCTAGGCGTTGTCGCCTAGAGTGAGCCTAGGCCTTAAATCCAGGCCTTCATTTACTTTGACAGAAGTTCGTCCCCTAGGCCATCGAGTTCTTTCCAAGCTTCGGCCCAAAAAACAAGCCTTGCTGCTGCCAGTTTGACATAAGAAGTGCTCCTGTGCTAGGCCATCGATGGCTAGGCTTGGGCCTTAGGACATTTCCATAATTCTAGAAACCAGCAAATTGCAAATGGCAAGTTCTCAAAAATGGGCCTGACTCCCTTGGCCTTTTGTAAACAAGACCTTGGCCAGGCCTAGGGCCTAGGTTAGGTCATAGGACATTTCGATGCGGGATAGATGCGGAGCCTTGAAGTTTAAACCATTTAATTGCCTCCATACTCATCCTGAGGGGTGTGGCTTGAATCCTGACAGATATGCCCCATGGCCCCATTGCCATGGAATGTACCAAAACTGACTGTATTGTCAAGGTCTACCCTACGAGTTGTGGAGATCAAAATACTTCTAATTGTGGCTGCTAGAATTGTACTCAACATGTGTTTCTGATTGTTACAAATTATATCATTATTTTGATAATTTCTTTTCTGTGGTTGATCTAAGAAAACAAACTTCTCCATGACTTCCAAAAACACCAATTTCTATAGGCTTAGTTTCTTTATTTTTAAAAAGTTCTAGCGTTGGGAATTAAATCTATTAACATTCGTAGTTTCACCAGAGATTACAAGTTCTTTATGGTCCCTAGGCCTATATCTACTTGGTCTAGGCCTATACGCAAAGCTCAGGTCTAAGGCCCGTACTAATGTAGGCCTACAACATAGCCCTGACTGTGATTCGTGGGCCTACTTTCGATCATGTGTAAGGATTTTAATCGTAAAATTACTAGTGAATAGGGTAAATTTGTCATACTCGGTATTACACATAATTATCTGATGTTAGTACGCTAACCTTGACCTCTAATCCCAACCAAAACGACATCAACTTCGAAAACTAAATTTGGTACCAAGTAACACAAAATTACCCAGAAGTAAAATAATTTTAGATAATTTTACTCCTAACAAATTGACTACCTGGTCTCTTACCGGTAGTGTAGAATCTAAATGCAGACTCTTAGTGTAAAATCTAATGCAGACTCATAACCATCAAATACCCTTTTCATAACCTCAAAGGTGCGGCAGTTTTATTGTAATAAAATACTTGACTGTACCGGTACCTACCTTTCTTATTAGTAACGTTGGTGTTGAGTCCGTTGAGCAAAAAAAAATTTGGGATTTAAAAACTCCATTGCAAAATTATTGTTTTACCCCGATGACTTATAAACTTTGAGGCTTCATTTCATTCTATAGGCCTAAACACAGTTTGTGTCAATACAAGGTAATTTAAAATATCAGTATTCTCAAATTCCAGGCACTTCGGAAGATCTATAACCATTTCATTATGATTCAAGACATATCCGCCAACAGCCCTATGCAGTTACTGTTATTTAAATACCTATGTAATTCATTCGCAAACATTAAATTTACACAACAACCTGTCAAAACTGCATAGTCTCAAGGCGGCCTCAACGATACGGAACATCACAACTATGAGTCCTGGTCCCAGAATACAATAGTTTGAGGGGTGCCACGCAAGCTATGAATAGATCTATGGTATCGGTCCATCACACAAACCACTTGAACCATTTCACTCAATAATTATTGATTTGGATTTCGACAAAACAATGTTGTATGAACATGTACAGAAGCACTTATCTCGCACTTATCAGGACTCTTATTCTCGAGATTATGAGATTATGAGATGAGATTATTATGCTATGGTATTTTCATAGCATTTTCAGTGAGATTACCAGAATTCCACCTGAATAATCTCATCTCATAATCTCACAATCTCGAGAATAAGGGTCCTGGAGTGTGTTATGATGCGTATACCTAGGCCTACAAAAAATGTCAAAGACCAATATCTTGTTACATATCTGCTAGGGCCTACTAAGGTTTAGAAGTGTAACTGCCATTACATATAGACTTAATTTGGTTACAGAGGAAAAAATTCGAGTGGGACGGGATTATCAAGCTGTCGTTCCAGAATTCATTCCTAACGCAGGTGAGATGAAGTTTCTACCTTGAGTAGCAATCAGATTCAATTGATTTGTTGACATTTTATTCATCTTATCAACTTATTTAATTGCCGATCATTATTTCCAGCTCGGCGACCAAATGAAAATAACGACCGGGCCTTATTAGTTTGGTCACCTTCAATTAACATCCCAGATACAAATTGTAAGTTTTATTGAAATATTAACGATTTTTTCAACTCTGATGCATTAATACTGAGAGCAAACCTGAGCTGAAATAGCTTTTAGTTATTTTCCCAATTGTAAATTACAATTAATACTGGTAGGCCTCAAGGCCTACTTATATTTGAATATACATCCTAGGCCTATTACTGGTAATAATCACTATTCTGTAACTCCTTTCTTATATGCTTCAAATAAGATGGGTCAAACTAGGGCACCAGGGCCTAACATTTAATAAAGAAGGTTTCATGTAGACCTATTGCCGGTGTCTTGGTTTTTTGAAGGAGGCAACGTCATCGTTATTCTGTTTGGCCTATATTTTGTATAAAAATAAAGGTCTTTTGAAATTTGGCAATTTAATTATTCATTCCATTTTCATTCAACATCCCTGTTCAAGAACTTTCTCTAGTAGACCTATATTTTATACATGATTTTTCTTTTACACACTGCCCATTCCTGTTTTTGGGGTTTACCTAGATATGTAATTTTTAATTGCTTGTTTTAAATTTTAGTGGATGAGTATATATCTCTAGCTAAAGAAAAGTATGGATACAATGGTGAACAGGCATTGGGAATGCTGTTCTGGCACAAACACGATCTTGAAAAGGCAATCCGAGACCTTGCCAACTTCACTCCATTTCCAGATGACTGGACAGTCGAAGACAAAGTATTGTTTGAACAAGCTTTCCAGTTCCACGGAAAGAGCTTTCATCGTATTAGGCAAATGGTGAGCAGTTAAACTACTGTAGCTAGATCTATAAATAACTAACTACCAGGGCTATTAAGTATAGCTATCAGTAGAATATTATGTGTGTACAAGATGAACTTGATTTCACGAAGCTACATGAAAATATCTAGGCCTATCTATTCAAGACCTGTACTAGGCCTATATGTTTCATTTCATTGAAGGTAGTCTAATTAATTTGATTTAGTCTTGATTAGCAACAGAAAAATACATTTCCACTAGTGCTAATTTGATAAAAGAACAACACATACATACATGAACACAAACAATGAACAAAAAAATTCTGATGAGATTTCCTGTAGATTGATTCGATGTCAAGTTGGGATATTCGTTGAATTCGATATTGTTAAATAACTTGACTTGCTTGTAAAAGTAACAAGCTGCCGTCCATAGCTCGGTCAACTAAGGCATCATTGTAGAAACTGAAGCCACCGTTGAGCGTGGGCTCTAGTCCTGTGAACGTCTTTTCACTTATCATCACCTCATAGTTTCATTCATCACCCTGCTCATTCGTACCTCTCAAATAACTTGGCTGTTGGTAAGGTCGGTTGAACAATAGCCAATCAAATAAAATCACTCTTGTCTATGCAGAAATGACCCAAATAATTGTTTTGTTACCATACTGAACTAAATTAGAAACTTGGGTGAAATTCCCCCCTCTCGCCCACTTTTTCACAATTCCTTATTTGACGCTCTTATTCTTCACGCCATGGAATACTAATTACTTCCAATTTTGCATTGTTTTTTTTATTTTCCGAAAATTAATTTCCAGTATATTATGATCAATATTTGATATTAAAGTTCCATTAAATAATTATCCGTCCCTGGTTCCAACTGAAACATTGGGTCAGGGGGTGGGTATTTCCACCATCACTGATGGTGGACTCCTGCAGGTGGACTGCAGGACTCCTGGAAACTGGTTGGCCACACCTGGCATTTCCTTCTCATCTCCCTCCTCCTCTTCTTCCACTTCCAATTGTTCCACCAATTCCTTCCATTTTATTCTGTCCTCCCACTGGCTTTCTGCCTCTAACTCCTTCCACCTTCCTCTTCTCCTTCATCAGTCCAATCCACCTCTCTCTCGGTCGCCCCACTCTTCGTGTTCCCACTGTAGCCGCCTCGACTACCCTCCTTGGTATTCTCTCGGTTCCCATCCTCTTCATATGACTCTTCATATGAAGTTCCATTATCATTTTTAATTTTATATCAAATGGCAACCCTACTTTCTAGTTATATATGCCCACCTATGTTCAAATATTCTTAGGGCCTACATATATTCTTTTATATAAGACCATAGCTTCTATTGATGCTGTTTTGTTAGGCCTATTCACATGTTATAATTTGGGCTGGACTGATCTTCATTTTATTGTATATAATTATTTACCATACCAATGCCAGTAGTTTGAAATTGTGATGGTAATTTCATCTCAAAAGTAGTGTCCACATTTTTGTTCAGTAAGTAGCTCTTATCACTCATCAACTTCAGACTCCTTCTCTAAATGTTCATCATAAAAGTATCTGTTCAGTCCACTAACCTAATTTGTGTTACTTTAATCATTTTTGTTATTTGTTCCTTAGCTTCCTGATAAGCCTATATCATTGCTCGTTAAATATTATTACTCGTGGAAAAAGACGCGCACTCGTACTAGTCTGATGGACCGGCAGGCTCGTAAATTAGCGAGTCAACGGGATGAAGGATCCGAAGGCGGCTCCGAACATGGTTCCAATACAGATTCAGACAGCGAAGAAAAGGTAAAGCTTGCAGGAGAAAAAAATAAAACTCCATCGTTGGAAAGTAGTACAGACAACAAAGAAAGTTTGGTCAAGTCTGCCTCGGTTGACGAAAATTCAGATAAATCCCATCCAGTCGATTCAAAAACATTGGATATAAAATTAGACTGTAAAAACAATATTGAACCAAGTTTGGATAAATCTAATGTACGAAAGAGAGCTCATTCGCCAGTCATATTGCCTGAGTCGACTTTTGGTATTAAATTATCACCTAATAAAAGGCGACTGCTAAGTACACCAGCACCGAAAGTCGCTAAAATGAGCCGGGCTTCAGTAAGAAAACCTGATGCTACCGTTAAACCTAACGTTGAGGAGCCTACCAAACATGAAAGTGTTCTTAAAGTTGATGAAAGTTGTAGCAGCAATAATATATCTGATAATATAAAACCTTTGATTCAGATAGCAACCTTGGCATAGAAAATATATTTTAGCATCTACATATATCTAAATTTATATCCAAATAAATGTCAGCTTTACTTTATTATTCATATGATTTTAATTTTATGTCCAAGCTCTTGTAGAGCCTGATATAAATCACTTGGACAAATTGTATTATTTCTTAGACATTATTTTATTCATATAATATATTTATTGCAATTTGTGATTCGTGATTGAACTAGGTTTTGAAAAAACCTTTTTGCGTGCACTGAATTCGAGTGCGGTTACACAAGAGCAGCACAAACTGCACAGTAGCATTAACTTATTTGTTAAATCACACCAACACTTATTCAATTATTCAGTATGTAGTAACCTTACCGTACCATACTATCTTCTGGTGTTAGCCATACACCCTTTATGCTGTGAACTCCTCGATGACTGTTTTTCATGTAGTGGGTTTTTATTACTAGAGTACGAACATCGCAAAAATGACCATGTGATAGTTGTGTGGTAGTTGACAATTTTTTTACTATCTTAGGGAGTAGGCATACAAGCCTATGATCTTTACTTTTATATCTTTTATATGCAAGCAATTTTGTAAAAAAAACTTGTAGACCGAGATAGACACCTACTTATTAAAGGGACATAGGAATTACTTTATGATTTTAAGTATATCTAGTAGTACACCACCAAGAACCAAATACGGTAACAATCACATTTATTAAGATCCTTCTTACTTGCATATCATATCATACACTGTCACTTCAACATAGGTTAATAATTAATTCTTTGCATTTGTTGTCATTTGTTGTTTTGTACAAGTCATAATATTTTATATATTGTAGAGTAATTAATATAGGATATTCTAATATAAATATAGTCCATAAAATTTAATAAAAACAGGCCTATATAATCATTGGAACAATTTTTATTTTGTATATTTCTGCCACTCGTAACCATTTAATGGAATGTATCAATATTTTATTCAGAATTAAACATATATTTACATACACTTTTAAAATGAAGAGTTGGTTTAGTTCATTACAGCCCTCTTGGAAACAATCAGTGAAATTTTATCAGTAAAAAATTGAATGCTATTTTTTCTGGGTTCAGGCTCTACCTTCAGCAGTAGAACATATTTCTTGTCAAGACCCTCGTCAATATTCGATTTGTGGTGTAGCCCATTTTTGCTAATTCAGGAATGCATTGCAATATGCATCTTGAATTCTCGATTATGGGCGGGCAGAGATTGAATTGGAGAAATATTAAATGTTTGATGATTTTGAATGAAGAGGTATCCTAATTACAGATACAATCCTGCCCGCTCTTGAGCGATGAACTTTTTATTGCATGGAACTCGCAATGAACTTATTTATTCTACCATACATTTATTTGGCGTATCGTTTGAGTAATTTGAAAGTACGTAGTTCTTCATTGGTATCTCCTTATAAGTATAACGTGGCATTTAAATTATTCTGTTCAAGTTTCACTGTAGTTTGATTCCTTTCTCCTGTGTACAATCCAAGCATTTATTTTTCCTCGCATACCTGGGCAGTTGGTGCTAAGGTGATTTAAACCATTTTGAGTTTTTATCTGAACACATTAGCTACTACCTTGTGCTCATTTGAAACTATTTGTGTATCTCTTAATGAATTGAGATGATCCAGAACATTTCTAATGTGTCAGGAAACTCTTTTGGTAAGGCTAATTATATTTGTAAAAATTATTCTTTTTCCTGAAATCTTTCTAGTCCAATAAAACTTTGTGAATAAATACATTCTCCTTTGGCACTGATATGTTTTTTTCTGAATAGGACAATGGACAATGTCCATCGTGGACAGTGTCCATTGCCCTTATATCTTTCTGCAATCTATCTCGTATTTTGAGTAAACCGTCTCAGCGAGCTTAGTGAATGTCGTTGCCTAATTCTGTACACTTAGAGTGACAGAAGTTGTGTTGGCCACCCCTGGAAAAAGTGTCTCGGTGATTTGAGATGTCAGAAGGCTGAACAAAACGAGCCATTCTTAATGCGGGAGGTGCTTTTTCTGGGGTGACCGCAGCAATTCCTATGACTGTAAGTTTGTGTACATATATACCAATGGCTATTTGTCTTCCAGAAATGGACAATCCACCGAGGAATTCGCCGGAAGAGTGGTTCGCCACCTAGGGCCGCTCAAAGTAGCGAAGACTCGACGAGCCAGGCAAGTGAAATCTTGATTCTATTTTAATAAGTTTCTGATATCTCTAATGAACGTCTAAACAACATTACCTGCAAGCTGGATACAAAACCAACTTGCCCCAGCTTGGAACTCGACAAATCAGCATTTGGGTTGACAATGTAGCTACTCTGATAGCTAATGTAGCTATTAGTGATAACATCGATTAATCGAGAATCGATTCTGATGTAAAACAATTCTCAAATCAAAAAATCGATTTAAAAAGAGAGAATTTTTTTTTTTCGTTCATTTGGTTCAGGTTGTACTTCTTTACGTCGCAATAAGTATTCATTTCGCTGTCCATATTATTCTGTATTGTTGAGATATTACCATCTCGACAAGAGCTATCCCTTCGGTTACGTCTGACAGCCGAACATAGACGGAAATACCCAAATGGTACAGTACAGTTCAAAGAAGTCTCTAGCAGCTATTTTTCATGTGAACGCCTTGGGAAGGTTGAAAAAAGAAGTTTCAAATTACATTACTTTTTTGAGAATGAACTTTTTTTTTCATTTTTTTTTTAACCTTTTTTTTCAAATTAATCGATTCTGGAGCATAGAGAATCGATTCCCGATTTTGAGATGTCATCATTAGTAGCTATCGTACAATAATTCATAAATTCAGTAGGTATTTACAATTGCATATTTTGCACCATAATCTCATATGCATATCCACATGTAGGTATATAATGGATTTACATGTAGGCCTAGATTCTTGTAAAAACTAGAAAGAAACTTTTTTGGCACATAAATAGAACCTCTTCAGTACGTCCCTCATGACAATATAGCTACTCTGATAGTCAATGTAGCTATCATATGTTGAAAATTTCATTATTTTAGTTCTATATTTTGCACCATAAACTCAAGTCCATATCCACAAGGTGGTTTATAATTGATCTTCAAGTAGATTCTTGTAAAAAGAAACTGTTTTGGCACATAAATAGAACCACTTCAATACGTCCCTTATATTGCAATACAGTGAAACCTCTATGCATCGTTCCCAGATCCATCGTTTTCCTACTTGCATTATTCATTTTGCCTTACCCCACTGCCCACTCCCATATAATCAATGTCAAGTTTTCCTGGATGAATGGTTTTATTTTCAAGGGAGCAGGAAAATAAAACCATCCATGCAGGGAAATTCAACATTGATTATATGGGAGTGGGGTGAGAAAAATGAATGATACAAACAGGAAAACGATGCATAGAGGTTTCACTGTACATATTGTTGTTTTTAAAAAGTCCCTGACGATTCCCATAAGACCATGTGTGTTTTTTCTTTGTTGATACGTCCCTCAATATAACGACCATGTAAGAAAAAACGTAAATAGTACGATGAAGTGTTTGAAAATCTCCTACTTTGGTCTTGATGAAATGGTAATTACCGCAAAAAAAAATGTATGCAGACTATACTGCTTGTTAGCTACACAATCCGTCAACCACGCAGTCGCGACAGAACCACGTATATTCAATATCAAGCGAGTGCTGAACGTAACCAAAGTGACCCGAACACGCAGGGTGCCAAATAGTACGTCAGTAAACCCCGCCATATATTTAGGCGTGTGTACCAACAACTTTATTGCGTATCTTGAGGTCTGTTCGATTTGTCCACACCAAGCTACACCACTGCACCAGCACGTTCGATTTGTCTGGTGCAGACTACTTTGCCGACTCCAGTGCAGCACCGTGCGCGTTCGATTTGGCGCTGGTGTGACTTGGGGCAGATTTTTAGTGCACCAGCTCTGGAGGTGGTGTGTTGGTGTAGTGCAGATAGTTTTGGCACATTTTTCAACATGGAAGGTCCTGCAATGAAATTAAATCATTAAAATATTAATCACCAACAACAATCCAGTTGTCCAGGACGGGCATTATGCTTTTTTTTCTGACGTTGAGATATTTCTATAGGTTATTTGTAGCCTATGTTCATAATAATATAGAAAATCTACGATCATGTCTCAAATGCTCAACTCAAATGCTGCTTAATGATTTCGGACGTGTTTTATTTGGGGTGTAAAATAGCTGCTTGGTGCTACACCAAACTGGCATGACGTAATTTCCATAGTGCATTGATCCTACACCAACTGCCCCTGGTGCAGGCAATTCGAACAAACCTTTGGGCATTGAGAAATCATTCGTAAAACATACATAGATTGCAGATGAAAAAGTTGAGATAAGAGGAAACTGAAATTGAAGTTTGAAACAAACACATTTCGTAAGCTCAGGGAGAAGATATTGCTGGTACATCGTTTTATTTCAGTTTCAACTTTTCTTACGTATTATAATGGTGGTCTAGTGCCGCTGGGCCAGCTGCTTGCAACTTGCAATCGACAACAATGGTTCTTTTTTTCGGAACAGACGTGACAAATGTTGTTGCGATGAAAATATGCTCGAAGAGTAAATGCAGCATTTATTTGATATTTGTCAGAAGAAGCACTTCGAACCAAACAATGATTTCACAGTTATAAATTAGTAATCCAGCCTATCGACAATCAAACGCATGCGCTATGCTCTAACACTCTAACATTGACGACTGGCAGTCTCAAGGGAACAATTTTTTTCGATTTGCAAAACAACCAGGCAAAGAATGGTCGTGAATTTTATTGTAAAATTTTATTGTAGGAACGATGTAAAAATACATTGTAGAATGTATATTGTAGAATGATGAGAAATATAATAAGCTAGGAGTAGATTACAGGGGGACCCCTGTCTGGGAGGCTGCCTGGGGCCCATTCCTCTTTTTGATTAGCGCACTTTGATATCTTGAACTTTGCACAGAACTTGCAGAAGGCCCTTGAAAATTAGGTACTGGCCTGTACAATTGATTTTTTGCTCGCCAAACAGTAGTTGTTCAGCTTAATCCTGGTTATTGTTCATGATTGTTGATGAATGAAGTCAAATCGTTAGTTATTTTTCCTAGCTCACCAGTAAAGTAACTGTAGAACACAGATTTTGATTGTCTTCTGTGATTTTGAGGCACAGACGGATATTTTGAATGCAGTTTGGTATGGTAGGTTCCAATAGAGGATTAGATCTTACCGAATATGACCAAATATTTGTTGTCAAAAATGCAAGTGTCTCAATTTTTTTTAATATTAGTTTTATAATGAAGTTCATAAGGAGCGTAGCAGGAGTGTCAAAGTTGGAGAAGAAGAGAAGCAGTAATATAAGGAAGGAAGTGGGAGTGGAAAGGGAGAGACTTGGGGAGAGACACGCAACCTTCAAATTTCATGCGTTTTCATTGTTCAACAGATCATTAAAATACACTAAAAGTGATGACATTCAATCAAAAATCCTGTTTTATTGTGGATGAAGATATTAGGAATAGAATTAGGCAAAAATTAATATAGGTACCTGTTCCATTTATGAATCACACTCATTTTAAGATGAAAAATGTTTGAATTTTCACCAAAATGAAGTCAAAATAGCAACTTAATATTTCATTCAAGCACTGTAAATTCGTCCCAAAAAAATATGACTGTGTTTCTGATGCAATTTCAATCCAAGAATACACGTTCAATAAAGCTTGACTCAAATTTCCGCAAATTGGAATTAATTTCAAAATTACTTTTTGACTGCTGACCAAACGGCTATTAGACTTTAAAGTGCTTTATACCATTCACAGAAATGATGATTATTGATGATTATTGTTTGCTTAACGACCCCACCAACAGCCAGGTTATACAGGGGTATGAATGAGCTGGTGATTATGAATGTATGAAGTGATGATAAGTGAGAGGACATTTACAAAAACCCATGCCTCATGCGGGATTCGAACCCACGCCCAACGGTGACTTCAGTTTCTGAAGCGGTGCCTCAGCTGACCGAGCTACTGAGGGTGGCTTCACAGAAATATCTTCTAAACTATTGTCGATCCATAATGAACACTCACATTTTTACGTTATATTTTATTTGTATGTAACGGTACGCCTTGAGGTAAAACTTGATGGCAATAGTATCGAGTATTACTCTTAGGTACAACTGATCATTCTACCTTTGTTACTTATTATAAAATTTGTGTCATTAGTATTTTTTACAAATATTGTGTGCATTTTATGATGTTACTGTTAATTTTGTATCTTGCACTGTTAAAGTTTGATAATCATTTATATCTGTGAAATCACCCTGGGGGGAACTTGTTGCTCTATGGAGACTGGGGACGCCTTAAAAGAAGTTGCAACTTCTTCTGCTTGTAACCTAAAACCTTTGAATAGAAGTTGGTGCTCCTGACCAAAATCACCAGCCTTATACATTCTTTTCCTGATGATACAGAATACTATTTTAAATGTTGCACTTTGTTTGGAGGGAGCCTCTCCGAATGAATACCATATTATTGTTGTTTGAGATTATATTATGGTCTTTCTAGCTCATAATTCTTATGAATCTTTGATAGCCCTCGTGTAGGACCTGACCTGCTAGCGTATTATTTTTTACAATCGACCTGAAAATAGCATATCATCCAGATATACAACTAAATTAGGCCTACGTACAATGTAATTATAAATATAAATTTGCTTGTGGCCTTGCAGAAAGAGGTGTCGACATCCTGTGCGAACTGCGGTGTTCCTTGCACGACAACGTATACCAGTCCTAAAGGTCAGGTGTGCAACACTTGCTACCAACATTGGAAGTAAGTACTCTTACCAGAACTACCACTCTGCCGTCAGCTAAGCCGTCGTTCATATCATTCAGCACCTTGAGGTGCATGATTGTGTGAAAATGAGCAAACAAATATATAATTTCACTTTAATTGAATCACTGTACTCTTGAAAGCAACCGATATAAAAATGAATGAAGATAGATGGTAAGCCTATTGACTAGTGTGCAGCCATATAGACCTAGTATGGAAAGTTAGGTAGTTATCAAGGCCTACCTGCAATTGTATACATTCAACTGTGCGTATTGCTGCGTATTATCACATTTTCAGCTTTACGATGGGCCTAATGTTGAATTGAAATTTTAAAAAATCAAAACCATTAGGACCTAATTACTTCTTCATAACGTTTCACAAAAAAAAATTGAAATATCAGGTTGCTAGTTGGATTAGTCTCACTGAATTAGTCTTACTATTATCCCTCTCCCCCAAGACTGTTGTTTGTGACGGCACGTTCATGGCACCACGAATTTCCCAAGCCGTCGAAAGCAGCGAGCCAAGCATATCGCAGCCAGATTTGTACTGAAACGGTGTGTTCGACTCGCCAACTATCGACTGTCAAGCTCACTATCGATCTTGCCTTAGTTGTCGTACCCATTCAATTCAATATATGTATACCTCCATTGGCAAGTTTATCATTGCAAATTATAATGTAAATAATGTGCAAACAACTAATAACGAACAAAATAACAATGATGAGCATTTTGAAAGTAACTCGGTTCTGAAAATTTGTCACTGGATTCATATTCATGCCAAAACAAGCTGTACCAACACTTACCTATCAATCATCAGAAACGACCGGTTGCTAATATGGACTGGTAATATGGTTGGTAATTTGAACGGTACAAATCTTTTGATCTTTTGACGTCGTGTCAGGCTCGATAGGATTGCCGGCTGATGGAAATGCCGCATCTATGAACGTACCTTGACGATTCTCTTGTTTGCGGCAGGAAAACGGGGAACGTGCGTCCGACGACGGGCCCGGTGAAGCGCGAACGCCATAACCACTTGTTGCTGCGGCACAAGCGCAAACCTCCCCGAGGCATGTACATCAACCACGACGACCTAGTGACGATGGCAGAAATCCAGCCTTCGGCGCCGCCCATGCAGGGCGAACAGGTTCTACGTGCCATGGACAGGGAGATTGTGTCACTGAAGCGCCAGGTAAGCAATAGCGGCGTGATCTACTCTTCAAGCTCAGTTCACGATAGTTTGTTGAAGAGTCTGATGAATGATAAGTCGATGGAATATTAAATATCACAGGTAACAAAGTTAATATTTAATAAACATGATGGTGGTTGATGAACTTCTTACGTACTACGACTGAAAAACCAGGCCGTAGACTCCCGAGTTATCAACTTTGGCACATCCTTCAAGCATCCCTCTCTTTAGGCTGATCTAGAATAAGATATAATTTCTATACTTTTTTTCATTATCAACGTCTACAACTTGACCTGAGATAATTTTTTCACAATGAGGCCAAGGATGACAACTTAGAATTGTTTGAACCGAGCACCATGAGAGCAATCTTACCATTGAATAAAAGATAACTCATAACAAATTGTGAAAATTATAGTGCTGTTATAAGTACTAGGAAAACGCCATATATGCGTTGTTAGACGAGCGGATAGTAATAGTAAGTCGACTTTTATGGCCAAACTTTTGCCTACATTCGCCAATTGGGTGACATTTAAGTTAGAAATAGGTAAAAACTGCTTCGAGTGGTACCAATTTGGCACATTTTATGGTTTTTCTTCAAAATGGCTCACCCGATCAAGCTGAAAGTTTTCAGAAATGTGTATCAGAATGTAACCCAACTTCACGCAAAATTTCCTTTTTTTTCTTAAATGAAAATATTTTCTTTTTTTTCTGCCGTGTTATTCTAATGGGTATTTTTGAAATTTCTAAAATTCATAAAAAAAAAAGTTGACATCCGATAATGCCACAAAACTATACAGATCTAAGTTAGATGAGGAACCATAATGAAAAAAAGTTTGAAGTTGATAGCTGTAGCCGTTTGACCTGTGGAGAACCGACAAAAAAAACAAAAAAAACAAAAAAAAAACATGAAAACGAACAGCAATTTTTTTCAGTATGTCAAATTGAATCCTTGCTAAAGCTCATCTAATAATGAGCTGAAGGATGAAAAATGATCCCAAAGTTGTGTTGTGCAATCAATAATGTTTGATTTTCATAGTCTTCTTTTCCTCGAAATCTTCTTTCCTCCTATTCAATATTCATTCGTGTAGGCGAAATAGAACTTCGGTCTTCTTTTTAATGTTCACGTTTTTTTCAATATTTCTCTGTCTCCTTTACAAATCTCTCTCTCTCTCTTCATTGTTGATTTCTGATGTACATAGTTTCTTAATTTTCATGTCCTCAAATTTTAATTATTCATTTATTCAAACAATCTTCATTTGCTTGATTATTCAAATATTTATTCAGTTGTAGCTGAATAAGTTTCTGTAATTCACTTCCTAGTATTCAGTTTAACGACTGATAATAATTCCTTATTTTAATAGTTTATCATTTTTTATATTTAATTTCTTTGTTCTGGTTAGAATACAGTCGGAGCCAGCTCCTCATATCTCACTTGAGTTATTATTACTACTAATATAGGATCTTTATTGCTGGCAAAATTCGGCAGGGCCGTTCTTACATTTATCCAGTTTGAAACATAATTCACGTAAAATCAGAGACAAAATTAAATGCACGGAAAATACAACAAAATTTAGTGATAGAGCTTGGTTGTCGAATATCTTAGAAATTCATGTTGGTAACACTCTCAAACTTCTCCCTGCTTGAATGCACTAGTAAAATGTAGACAATCTGTAATGAATGAACATAAAGTTCACACGTTACAGGTTTCTTCAACTTTTTTCCTAATTATCATTACAAAATATTTCCGTATTCAAAGAAAGTCGTTTATTGATGTATTTTGTTATTTGTTCTAGGTGCAGAATAATAAACAGAATCTTAGTTCATTCAAACGTAAAACTTCGGAAGGAATAGAAAGTTTTCGTCCGCCAGACAACAATAGCCGAATAAACGCACGGTGGACGAATGACGAGTCTCTTCTAGTTGTTCAAGGTATGTTTTGACTTTGGAGTTAGTTTTACGTTATTGTTAGTCATTTGTTAGCCAAGTACATAGTGGGCTGCTTTTTCATTTTTGATAGCCAATATCACTATCACGTTCATTTTGTGCAGGTGTGCGCAAGTATGGCAAGGATTTCAAAGCAATCGCAGAAGTGATAGCAACGAAGACGGAATCGCACGTACGCAGTTTCTTTGTCAACTACCGCAGACGATACAACTTGGATGCCGTGCTGAAAGAGTTTGAAGCTGACAATGGACCGATCATAGATAACGATGAAATCAAGGATGATAAGGTAGAGTCAAGTGTTGAATTTCAAAACGCTCCAGAAATATCACGGCTGTAATATAGGTACAACCAGGTGCTACAATATTTCTCATCAATTAAAAACGTAATATTTTATTTTATAACAAATAGATGATGAACGAAAAGCATCATCTACATCGTCGTTGCTGGTTGGCTTTTCGGTCATATCATTTTAAATTCCTTACCAATTTTCAACCAAAACAGACACTTTCAAGTTCTTAAAATAGGCCTAGGCCTACATCATCAAATTTATAAAAAAATCTATCAGGCACTGGTACGATATGCCTAAATTCAGGCATAATTTTTTGTTTTACAAATATAGCGTTCTCTTCGTCACTTACTGTAATTTGTGTACCCCAGATGGAGATAGACGGTGTATCGTCGGGTAGCGAATCTTGCACGCCAACGCCTGGCAGCAGTTCGCCTGTCAACGGCATGGCCATCCCGCCGCCACTCACAAAGCAAACTATTGCACCGAAAATGCAAATGGCCACCGCCGCAAAATGATATTGGCCACAGTTGAGGTAACAAAAAAAGACACGTTTGTAACTTGCTCTCCTCGTTGGCCGCACTTCGGTGGCCGCTCTTGAAATTGATAACAAGATTTCATATTTCAACAGACGCCATTCTTGTCACCGTTTGCTCTGTCATTTTATAAGTATTTGAACAAGTCTCGACGTTTATTCGTCTGGTACAGAATAGAAGATTCTTTTACTTGTCCATTATGGTTTATTCGTATTTTTATTTAATTCAATAAAATAACTGAATCAAAAAGTATTCTATACCAATGCACGAACACTGTTTGGCAGGTTGAGAATCGAGACTCTGGAATTTTATTAATTATTATATTGCTGAGAATAGTTGATATCAAACTATATCAACTGATATCAAGTATGGTAGGCCTACTTATCGTACTATTGTACCGATTAGGCTCTTGCCTGTTGGTTGAGTATTAATTATAATCCATTATCAAATTGTGCAATTAACTTCATAACTATAGTATTCATTTGATTGCTGAATACCGATTGGATTCATAACCTATAAAATCACTGTTTGCATGGTGCTAAATAATATCCACGATGTAATATATCAGCCCTCGAATTAGTGTCTATCTTATGTGTTGTGTATCATAGCTCAAAACGCTGTTTTTGCTAATTAAATTATGATGTTAGCCCGTAGCCATTAGATGATATGTGGGTAGGTATAATTGGTTTATGGCTTTCTATACTTAACGAAAGTTGATTTCTATTTTATGGCCTTGAGCTTAGTTGAACTATGCAAGCAAGGAGACATGATAATCGTAGTAGTGAGTTGCAGATGTCTAGAGCGTACATTTTAGTGGTGCCTTCGAGTACCCGGGTCGGGTATGGGTAATGTATTACTCGGGTATTATTCTGTTATCCGGGTACCCGAAATATAAAAAATAGCATGTATAAATGCTAAAATGAGATACGTTTAAAAGTGTTAGGGGATGAGTACAATTTTACAGCTACCGTTAGGACTAATGAATTGGACGAACAGTCGCTTGTATTCTCTGCATATCAATATTCAATGTAGGGCCTTAACCCTTTACCAACATAAACTGAAATGTAAGAACAAGATCCCTTAACAAATTTTCTATTTTCAAATCTCAATACACATTTTCATTTGAAATCTAGCACCCCTGTCTTTAGGTGATACAGATATGACTTCCGTTGAATGTTGTCAATGAAGTCATATCATCGTAAGCCCTTGGCTCACAATCCAGGCAGAAACTAAAAGAGATGAAGTAAAAACAGAAAAAACGGTTTTTGATATCATTTTGGAAAATTCCTTGGTAATACTCATTTCAGCAGATACCCGGTTCCTGATTCGTTACCCGAAAGCATCACAAGAAGATATTATAAATTACGATTTAGTAGAGATGGTGGTGATTAGAACTTACGGTACAGCTACGTATTTTGCCTCTTTTATTGAATTATCTACCGGTATGTTCAGTGTACACGTATTGTTTCAGCTGCATTTATAAATACTATTTGAACTCTTGATTTTGATTGAAATTAGAAATGTATCAGCAAGATAGCAAGCAAGTTGGCCTACCAATAATACCTAGGTATGTTACCACTTTTCATTTCTACAAAAATCAAAAATTGAACTTGATGTTATTTCACTGTCCCCCCCCCCCCCCCCCCCCCTCCCAGGTATATTGTCATAAAAATAGCTTCTCTTGAATGTGGGGTTGTGCAAACTTGATTTTTTGAAACCGAACTCGAACTTGATACAGATGAAAATATCCAGTTATTCAGTTATTAGGAATAATGGGAAAATGTGCCGCATATGTAACCCACTTTTGATTTTTCAATGTTTTCACGTTTTATGGGCTTCTGCCTTTTAGTAATGGTTAAGGTTAGCTAATTTGCAGGGCCGGCCCGTCGGCTGGGCGACCTGGGCAGGGGCGCAAAAATTAGTAGTTTCTCGTGGTTTTTCTTTATTTCACTGCAAGAGACGTTTGAGAAATGATGAAAGCTACCATCGTCGTTGGTTAATCTATTCAGAGAAATCAGACAGGGTTTTTTGCCTTTGCTGCAAGATTTTTGACAAAAGTAGGCATCTCAAGAGCAGTCTTCTAGGTCAGAACGGTTTCGATGTTTGGAAACACATTTCAACAGCAATGAAGCAGGGACGTAGTTAGGGGGTCTAGGGGGAGGGGGGCACCTCATCAATCGACATTTGCATCCCCCCAATAATTTATCCTCCTTTAAAAATATAGCATGATGACCTTCGAACAAACACACAATAACATATTATTACTTGTTATTTTAAATTGTATCAGTACACTCTACTATACTTCACACTTCCTTATTTTTTCGATAATGATTCAATTATTAGATTCCAAAACTGCTCATGAATCGCAAAAATCACTTGAAAAATGACCGTATTCCAAAAAAATCACTGCTGGGAATTTTGCTGGGAGAAATGGCAAAAATAATCTCGAAAATGTCCATCGATTATACTATTAAAAATAACTTTGGTAATGTCCATAGTGATTCAATCATTGGACTCCAAAACGGCTTGTAAATATTAAAAATCACTTGGAAAATGACAGGCTTATTTAAAAAAATTCCCTGCGGGGCTTTGCTTGGAGAAATCGCAAAAGTATAACTTCGAAAATGTCTATGATGATTTAATTATGAGACTCCAAAACCACTTGTGAATCGTAAAATTCACTTAAAAAACGGTCCATATATTCAAAAATTCCCTGCGGAGCCCTGCTGGGGGACTTCCGCCTCCCAGACCCTCTTTTCGTACGCGGCAGGTGTCCAGCTGGGCGGTCATTTTATTTATGTAACCTGTGTGCCCCTCCAATACACAAATCCCAACGATATCCCTGCCTGAAATTGACTAAACCTACATGAAAACTCCCCAAATCATTACAAATCATAATTTTGAATGGAATTTGAGTGAAGTGAGTGGAAAACTAGGATCGCGTATCATCTCAAGCTTTGCCCTCGAATGTATAAAATCTACTCATATGTCGCCCAGGGCGCAAAAACATCACGAGTCGGCCCTGCTGATTTGTGTTGAATACACAACAATACAGTAATTTTACTGTTCAACCCCACCTTGCCTAACCCTAATCATCATTTGCAACCATCTTGCATAACCTCAAAAATACCATGTTACACATGAGTGACGCATATTTACCAAATAATCTTTGTTCAATCTGTATGTTTATTTATTCATTTTAACTTGAATAGTTTATACTGCATAGAAAATACTAATGATTTCATGTCCACACTCACAGTATAAAAGCAAGAAACACTGGAACGTAATTTTGAGGTTAAAGTGCAAAATGACACAACCAGTGACAAAATGTAATAACTAACAAAGTGGACTTGAAGTTCTGTAGTTGAATTTGACCCACTAATACCGTAACATCCATTGGGCATTGCTTATGATTCTGAGAAAATGCAAACACAGTTAGCTAATCGATAATAGACAGGTTGATTTTATTTGAAACCCAACATCTTTACTACTAGATTACGGTATTTTCAACTATTTTGTGTGTTCATAATAATCATGCTGTTTCACCGTGCATATTATGAGCATTGAAAAATGATAGTTTTCATCACAGCCTTCTTCATACAGATCATTCTTCTCTGATACTGCCCTTTCACTCGGGGTATGCTTCCCATGTTAACCGATGTCCAATTATTTTAGTTCATAAAATCGCCGATGGTGCCGTTGTTTCCAGACCATGACGTCACTTTCCAAAGATGTTCGTGTATATCACTCTGTATGACATGTCATGTCTGCGAAGATACGAACAGCTTTGGGAATTTTCGTACGAGAATTTAAATTACGCACACATTCTATTAGGCCGTGACTTCGTGTTCACCAACTTTGTTTATGACAATAATATGAAAGATTTTATTCAATAATATAATGGAACCGGAATATCACCGGGACAAGTTCTTGAATGATGTTCATTGCTTGGCTTGACATAAATATCGTTCAAGTCTGAACCTGGGTAAGTCTATAGGCCCTAATCAAAATGAAGATATAACATAACCTCAATAACGTAGCAAGAAATTGAAAAATTGTGACTGAATGACATTGTTCGAAGTTGAAACTTTAGATACCAGGGTGCAGTACATACCAGACCATGACGTCATTATTGCCTGCGCGAACAAATATGCGCGAACCCGCCAAATAGCCCTAGTGAAAGGGCAGTATAAGAAATGAATGATTTGAATAGAGAAGGCTGTGGTTTTCATATACAGAAAGCCTCTGTAGTATGTACTATTAAAAGTTTCATCCAATGAGTGCATCCCAAGCCAAGTGCCATTCTCTCGCTGTTTTACAAAATCTCGCTCTCATTTACTATCAAGTGCAGTAAAAAACTTATTGCACTCCAAAGGGTTGTCGACCTGGTTATAGCCTATAGGGTGTATACAGTAATCTTATGTAAGTAACTACGAATTAAGTAATACACATGTTTCGTTGTCGTTCGATAATTTAATTAACTAATTGGAATTGACTTTCAGGTGCGGTCTAATGTAAAACGGACGATTAACTTAAGTATTTGAACAGACGTACTGTTTGATACTCTATTAAACAAGAAAGAACGTGTCTCAAACTAAATGATGCTAATTAATAATAGGAATAGACGTAGTTATAGTAACTTCAAGTGAAAGCCTTCGATGAACTACGGCAACTATATATACATATACTATAAGGAATATTGTGTATCGTCTCAATCGTCCATTTGAAAGTTAGAATAAGCGTAGACAATGAATGTACGGCATACTATTTTT
Organism: Brachyptera risi; assembly: GCA_964007535.1. Lineage (NCBI taxonomy): Eukaryota > Metazoa > Arthropoda > Insecta > Plecoptera > Taeniopterygidae > Brachyptera > Brachyptera risi. The sequence goes on along the minus strand of OZ023331.1, from coordinate 38,894,202 downwards.
CCGTTGATTATGAATTTAATATGGAAAAACTGAGTGTGTAATTGAGACAGCAATGCGCTTACTTCACACATCTAGAAAATGGTGAAAATGAATTTTTGTCCAATCCCCTGATCTCAGACCAGCTTGTGTTGATAAATACTATTTTTCTAGTGTTTGGTTGATTAGTGATTAACCACTAATTTCTGTATAATTAGTGGATTGCCAATTGATTAGCAGCCGTTACTGTAACTAGTAAATCGGCTTAGAGTAGTCATTGGAAGCTGAGATAAGGTGTTGAATCAATAGGCCTACCAATGAACTTGCCTTCACAGTAGTTTAGCACAAGCATTACTTCCAGTTCTGTGTGGTTATCAGAGAAATGAGAGGTTCAGTCTTTCTTCTAGAGTCTAAATCAGCCAAGTGGATGATATACTTGCTGTGTACTGCCTGTAGCAATGTCAAAGTTCAGCAAATTCTATGTGTGATTTCCTGCACATATTTTGTTTTCGATACTTTGGTTCTGCTAATAGTAAACCTTCCAAACCAAATAAAGAGTATTCTCACTTTGATTAAGCTGAAGAAAAAACAATGAAATGCATAATATATAAACTTGAGTGTAAAAAGGGTTTGCATCTAATTAATTTATGCATCAAATTCTTAACCTTGCTGATTTCTATAATCTGGTACAAATTACAATAGAACAAGACATCAAATTCAAGCGTATTGATTTGAGCGATAAGATTGTGCCCATAATGGTAATGTGTACATGCTATATAATGTCATAATATCATTGTATATTGATTGTAAATCACTGTATTGTATTACGACCAGTCGGAATGCCCGCCTTGGTTGTAACTCGGAAACTGAGTTCAAGCCGTGTGTGGTTTCAAGTGCCGCGTAAGGCATGGGGTTTTGTTAACAAGTTTTAAACCGATATCTCGCAGATAATTTCATACGTGACGGCAGGTCTACCACCTAAATGATATCTCGAAACCTATTTACATTATGTTTATACTAAGTATTAACTGATGAGCAATGTTGCGAGGTGAATTTGATAGGAGTGTAATTGTGTGTTCCTTCCTCTACCGTTCGTTATTTAAACCTTGAACGTCTATTATGTGTACATGTCGAAGGAGCTGTGCTTCTCTCGACCTTACTGCTATCATAGAATTACAATGCCATTTCTGTTTTTTATAATACCTATATATATAGACATATACATTATATTATTAGAAACTAATTTTAGGCTCAACTTTTGATGAACATGTTTATTTTTAACTATCTTTGAACATTAGTGTAGCATAAAGCATGCATTTACCATAACCAGTCATTATTTTGTGAAATGCTTAGATAGGAAGATTTTTCAAATGGTTTGTAACTCATATATTCTTGTTTGAAGAATTTCATATGTAATATTTATTTATGATTTAGTCACAGTTTATATTGAAGAGGAATTCAAATTTACAGTGTAAATGAAATTACTAATAAAATAATAAATACTATAATTAAATAAACAATGAGTGGAAAACTACTACAATAGTAATAGGAAATTATTCATATTGTGGAACCAGTAGTGGGCCAGTAGTGAAACATTTATGGGATAGCCCTTGTCATGTAGTACCTATGTACAGTTATGTATGTAATCAATTCATAACTTATAAAGTAATTGACATAGTTGTCCAATAAACCATCAATTAGGCAATTACATGTAGACCCTGCTCTACCAAGTGATGATTGGTCAATTGGGTAAAAATTAGGTAAAAATTAGCTAATTAACTTGTTATCTCCCTTGGTTACATATGTTATTAACTTATTATTGTATTTTACTAATGACTTGCTAATTATAATTTAATTGTCAGTTGGTACAAGTGGCTCTTATTCATGAGTGAAGTACTTATTCACATTAATACTGTGCATAACATAAATCCTGGCATCTATAGAGCAAGTACAAAATATTCAGGGCTTTTCTTGAAATCATGTTGCAGCGTGCGTCCTTTTCATGATTTTTCATTTTGGTTTTAATATTTGCTAGCAGTAACTCGAAGTGAACTTTTCAATAAAGCAACTAAGAAGAGAAGGATGTAACACAAATTTGCTTCAAATTGAGTTTTTAATGAGTTATAATTTCAAACAAATTTGTTATTTAAAATATTACAAGCAAACTGATATATTTTCAGGAAAATTTTCAACTTTCAAGTATTGTTAATCAAAAGCTAGATCGTAATTAATTGACTATTCGTTGATTGCAATACATATCACGAGTATTAGAATGTGGGGTACAAATGAGTACCGGTATCAAAATATACAAGGCTAGGTGAGGGATACAAGGTGAACTTTGAAAAACATCTGTGTTGCCTACATACATACCGTAATACAATGATAAAAAATAAAAAAGTCAAAAAGTCAAGATACTATAACCCACCCAAATTATTACGAAGAATTTACTATTGAACTTTGAGCTCTTCCTGTTCAAAATGAACCTTCAACGATTTAGCAATCAACCCACACTTGGTTACATCTATGAACTTGTTTCGTTACTGCACATAATGTAACGGACTCTTATCAACTTCACTGTTATTGATGCCATGTAACAGTCTTCTGACGACTGCTGGCGTGGCATACATCGGTAAGTGGTAGCTGTTGCGATCGATGAAGTCGATGATGATCTTCTCCAATATTTTGTCGTGGCCTGCAAAGTCGTACTTCATTCCTATCATGTCTCTTTCCACATCTACCAGCTGGTGACAGAAAACAGAAATCAATAGCTTTAGACTAATTAATAATTACCTTCTACTGCTGGTATGGGAAACTCGCCTATCTGGTAAATGAATTCATATTAGGATTCAAATTCATGATGTGTAGTAGAAATTAAAAATGTCTGATACTTTCACTGATTACTGTATTGATGTAGGTCTACTAGATTTACTGAAAAATATGCATAAATGGGATTGGACCTCGTGGCTTTTTCCAAATCTTGAAAATTGTAACTACAGTGAAACCTCTATCCATCGTTTTCCAAGGGACCAGGAAAATAAAACCATCCATCCAGGAAAACTTGACATTGGTTATATGGGAGTCTGGTGAGAAAAAATGAATGATACAAGCAGGTAAACAATGGATCTGGGAATGATGCATATATATATATATATATATATATATATATATATATATATATATATATATATATATAGATATAGATATATTCCCATATGATGGGAATGATGGTTCAATGTAGTGCAAATAGCCATATTCAGATGAGGATATTCATTATGAAATTGAATTGCTTCGTGAAATTGTTCCAAGTATATTTGATAACCAGTTGTCAAGTTATTTGTCCTTGTCAATTTCTGCGTTCCTGCAGTGCACACAAATAGCTGAAGATTAAATTAATCTTCAATCCACAAAAGTACCTATCTACCTAGGATACATTTTGACATTTATAATTATTCAGTTGTCAAAAGTGACCAACAAAATCATCCTCTTTCACCTGAGCATTGATTTTGTAAGGACAAATTCAATGATCTGAGTAAAGATTTCACTTCATTCATCCAACTACATTCCTGCAAGAAGTGGTTCCATTATAGCATTAACCACAATTCTATTTTTAGACACATTCGGACAAGAAATGTCCGAAAACGGTCTTCTTGATTATAATACTTCATTGAAATTTACAATTAAGAATCTTGAAATTCGATGTGACTCTGATATTTGACTTCACCAAGTGTATAATTGTGGTTAATACTATTAGAAAATCAACTTGAATCATTACCGTTTCCCAGTTATTCGCAGCAAACTCTGTAAACAGCGTTTCGATGAGAGATTTTCCTCTAGCTGGCACCTCGTCCAGACTGACCAATTGTAGACGAGCGTCGCACAGAACTCTTTCAAAACGGTCGTGGAAAATGGCACAAGTCCACGGCTCTTGGAAGAACTCGAAGAAATCCTTGATGGGTCCCAAGTTGAATCTCAACACGAGATTGTTGAGCATACGCTCGTGCATACCGTAGAGACAAATCAAGTTGTCGACGGGAATTGGGTTTTTCGTGTAGCATGTGATCGTTTCTACCAGCGAGTAACGGCTCAAGTGAAGACGGAAGTAGCCTCGTCCATGTACCAGGTCTCTATCTCCAGTTATCAATACTTGACCCTGGGAGAAATTATTTAAAATGTGATTTAAGATATTTAATTTTTATATACTCATTCAGACATTCAACTGTCATCAACTACTCAGTTTCAAACGTTTAACCTTGATAATAGTTTGTTATATCTTGACTTTTTACTACATTAGAATTGATTGGTGGTGAAAACCAGCATAGACCTACATTTGGTGAGGAAGAATGCTCACGTTTGGTATGAATATATCTTACAGGGGGGGGGGGGGGGGGAGGAAACGATCTTGGATAATAGAGAAACATTCCGGTATTGAACAACCGAGTTAGACACAAAAAAGTGATTTTTCAAGGGATTTTCGAACTATTTTAAATTTTCGTCTTCTCTGTAGTGTATATTTCGATATTTTCGATCGATATAGCCTACAAAATTTCGATTCAATATCAAAATAAATCTATTTGATTTCAATTACTTTGATATCAAAAATGATTTCATTTCATTGAAATGAATTCAATGTCGAATAATGAACAGTCGACGGCTTTAACAAACCATCCTGTACTAGACTAGGTCACGGGATATTCAATATGATTATTCCGATTTGATGTCGAATGGAACTTCAAATTTTTCGGTTTGGCATAATCGGGTATTGCTTACTAATTCTTGATTGAACGGCTACCCTAGCTCTTAGGTCTTACGTAGTTCACATGATTCATAGCTGCTTCCAATGGCTTGACCATGCCCGGCTTGCTGACGTGTAGGTAGTTCATACCGCCCGGTAGCGTGGCCGATACGATCAACGGCTGAATGTAATCTGGTGTCAGCATGTTCAAGCTCGGATCTTCGGTTTCGTCAATTTCCTCTTGATTTCCTGTTACAGTAGGGTCGAACTGACGACAAAACATCCGGCCCATCTAGTTTCAGAGGGTGCATTACAAGGGTAATTTATTTATTTATATTGGGTTTAACGACGCACTATACTGATAACTACGGTCTATTGGCAGGGTAATTCAAGACTTGATGCAATTCGTTATGGCTTTTTGCTTCTAGAAGTTTTTATTATACGTGCTTGTCAGGTCAGATGAAATGACTAATCGATGAGAAAGTTGGGACCGATGTTTGGACTAGTGATGACATCGATTCTCAAAATCGGGAATCGATTCTCTAAGCTCCAGAATCGATCAAGAATCGATTTTGAAAAAAAATGAAAAAAAGTTGTGTAATTTCAAACTCTTCTTTTTCAACCTTCTCGCGGCATTTTACGTGAAAAATAGCTGCTAGAGACTTCTTTGAATTGTACTGTACATTTGGGTATTTCCGTCAACGTTCGGCTGTCGGACGTATCCGAAGGGATAGCTTGTGTCCAGATAGTAAAATCTCAACAATAGGCCAACAAAATAATATAGACAACGAAATGAGCACGTATTGCGGCGTGAAGAAGTACAGCACTGACCCCCCCCCCCCCTACACAAAAAAAAATGGAAAAAAAATGATTTTTCGATTTGAGAATCGTTTTACATTACGTAGAATCAATTCTTGATTATTCGATGTTATCACGAGTTTGCACTGCCCGAGGATAGAACTGTACAGTAAAACCTCTATCTATCGTTTTTCAAGCGACCAGAAAAATAGTACCGTATCATCCATGCAGGAAAACCATCTATCCAGGAAAATTCAATGTTTGGTTGTATGGGAGAAGAATGAGACAAAATAAATTATAGAAGCAGGAAAAAGATGGATAGAAGTTTTACTGTATGGTTTTCGAGAACACTTTAGTAGGTCATTTTGTATTCTTCAGATGGACAATCATGGTACCATAGGAAACACTTCTGAACACGTATTTCCTTGTGAAATAAATTTTTCTGTGTACAGGATATTGCAGAATAAACTCGATTTCATTTTCTAATTTGAAGATAAAACGAGTAACCCACTTTTGAGAAATTTTGATTAAATTGTAATTTTCTCGAAGTAAACAGTCAATTTGACATATCTGTTCAGATTTTCGTTCATCATTATGATGATCATTATTATGAAAAGAAGCGTCTCAACAAGTTCCTAATTTTAATAAGAGTTTTGCTATCAGTAATTAGTGGCCTTGTGATACATTCCGTCCTCTCGAGATGACCTGGGGCCTTGTTTGAAGTAACTCCATTGAGTAATCTAGAAAACATTGACTATATTTTATTTATAAAATCATAGCCTGTTGGGAAGTGTAACAAATATCTAGAATTCTAGATGTCTGTGAATCAAAGTTTGGGTGACCATAACATAAGCTCAGTGACCATCGTAGCATCAGACAACCGATAGCCCAACTTTCAATTTTTTATTAGCTTGCAGAATGAGTATTTGGATTCAGCAAGTCCCAACAGACATTTGATTTCATCAAGTTACTATATTATTTTTAGTATAGTCTTAGCTCATTTATCTCTGTGCCAAGGTTGATCATGTCGCTACTGTCGGTTTAATTGTTACAAAATGATTGTAACTGAAGACTATTGTTATGAATGAAGAAAGATATGACTGTGGTCTAGCAACCTTAGAACCATAGCAACCTTAGGTCAATGTCAACCTAAGAACGGATATACAATATTCAAGCAATACCCTTGAGCCGATTTCCACCGAGTTGAAATAGCAGTGGCGCAAATGATCAGCATAATACTTTCTCTTGTACTTAGTCAACGATCCAGCAGCAAAGATCCGTGGGTCGTTGGTTTCAAATTTAGCGGAAATTACGAGTCTACCGTCATAGACTAATCCCGCTGAGTTCAGAGCTGGGGTAAAAAACATAAATTATAATTAAATGAGTTTTATGGGTTTGAACTATTTCACCATTTTATTTTATTTTTGAACCATTTTATTTTTAGTTCAGAAAATCTCTTTTATATTTTTCCTTTTTTTTTAGCATTGTAAAGATTCCACTTCATATATGGAGGGGGGGGGGGGGGGGGGGGTACTAGAAATATATGACTTTATATGTATTTGTTTTTTTCTTTTATATGCAGGATACAGGTCAGACAAAGTACCGTAACCAATCAACTTGAAACTTTTTCTAGACATTGAAGTCATACCAGAATTGATTGATAGACCCTATTTGTTTTTTTAAAAAAAGGTCAACAATGTTTTTCGAAAAATAATATCATTTCGATAATCCCCATAAACATTTGAAAATTGAATATGAAATTCCCAATTTTAAAATTTCATGTGATTGAAATGAAAATAATTACGAATTTGTGGAATGAAATTCTGATTGGAAAAGAAATTTTGTTTGGTAATTTTCAAGAAAATGAAAATAAAATATAGAAGGCCTATTCCAAAAATGGGGAATACATTTTTTCAAGTGTCAGATTGAGAGGTTGGCAGTATAACAAAATCAGTGACTAGGCTTAATGTTTCAAAATCAACATATAGCTTTTTGAGTACAGGTCATATAAATAAATATCTTGCTCATCAATAGATGTCCTACGTTTTTCTAGTTTTGATAATGGTTAGTTATGATTTCGTAAAATGTTTAAAAACTAAAAATTACGTTTATTCAAAACAGGCATTTCTTTTCTCCTTCAAATTTGATTAATTCAAATGTTGAAACGTGAGTAATGTAGATTGTATTCACGGTATTATAGGTCAATTATAATATCCATCCTCACATTTTAGTCACGTATAAACATTTTTGTTTCAAAAATGGTAAATTGAAAAAAATCCTCTGCACATTAATACTGCAGTTTTTACCGTGTACTGATATATATACTGGTCGTTCAGGCCTAGTTAACTTACCTTTGAACGTTCGTGAGCTTACATCTTTGTGGCAGTAACAAAACATTGCTAAGCACTCCAACGTGATTGGTTTAGTTTTCGCTTCAAAGTGAGCTTTCACGATACGATTGTGCTTCGAATCCATTTCCCATCCGGTGTAATAGTAACGAGAAAAGATTTTAATACCGAGATCTTTCATTGTGTCTTGGACTACCTCATCCAACTGAAATCGAGAGAATGCATTATGATTCCGTAGCTAAATCCGTAACTTGGTAGTTTAATTACTGTATGATCATAGATTAATTAAATTATTCTGCATATTTTTAAAGAAGCCGGATCATTCATATTATAAAATCGCCCATTTCTCTCATCCATGAATCAAAGTTGATCATGTCTAAACACAGTTTCTGTTGTATGCATTTATCTAAACAGCATATTTATTGAAAATCGTTACTCGAATTTTAGATACTTCAAAACAAGTACTTGAGAATTATCGAGAATATCAAGTAAAAATAAGAATAACTTGAATCTAATTGAACATTTAGGAGAGAAAATAGCTTGAAGTGAGAAAAGATGTTATGATATACGAAATACCGGTATGCTGTGTTGATGTGAATATAAAATTGTGTGAATAGTGTGAATCATATAAAAATATAATTGTACGTAAGCCTAATCAACAAACGATTGATGAAATATGTAGAATGATTGTTCAAGTCAAACTATAATTAACAACTAGTGATTGACCCGCCCACAAGCGTCACAAAACAAAACATCCAATAAAATGGGCTGTTTGTTATGTGGGTAATTTGACATTACCCATCAGAGTATCTCTAAATACCCATATGAAGTATAGATCTAGGTGGCCTACCGTTAAGCCACGCCTATCACTAGTGGTCAATTGTTCAAGTAATACCGTACTTAAGAGGCCTCTTTACATCTTGCCCACCGGCTTGATTGCAGACGTTCTGGGCCCAAGTTGGCAACGGAAAACCACTCATCGTATTGACTTACAGTTTCTGGTTAGTTGATCACTAGTATTCGATATGTGCTCATACGAAGAGCTTTGGTTCGTGGTATGTTTTCAACCCTTTCAAAATAATTGTCAAAAATCAACATGTTCCTACCTGTTTTTCATTGTTTTTACGATTTTTTCAGAGTAATTTTATAGAAAATTATGATTTTTAGTGAACGTAGTGGCACAGATATACTCATTGTTGTTTTATTACAAAAACAATTAGACTGATTGGTTCTACCGTTTACCCACCAGGTGTTGGGAGCTAAAGACCTGTATTTCCTAGGGCTTTTTGTCCTGTTTTGTTCGTTCCATGCAGGTTTTACTCATGGGTTGTGAGATGTAAAGTAGCCTCTTACTGATACTGTAGAACTAATAACAGGTATTCTTCGATACAGTAGTATAAAATGGGTTCAGGACGAGGTTGATTCTCATGATATGCATCAACATTTTCCTGATTGAAATTAATTTCATAATTCATGTTCATAGTAAATAGTAGCTACTATGTAGCCTACTACATAGCTAGCCCTAAGTGATACAAATTATAAACAGCTTTCCCTCTAAATTTTCAAGACTCACCTCTTTATTGTTGAAATACGAATTTATGTGAGTGTCTCGGGGCATGCACTCAACGAAGACAATGTTTGTACTAGGTATGCCAAAGTCAATCAAAGCGTTGATGCAACAGAGCGCGTTGATACAGAAGCCGTAGACAATGATCTGGTAGACGCTTTGATGTGCGGTCAAACGTTTCAACACTACCAGCGCGTTCAACGCGTCAATTTCTGTGTTCACTAGGAATACATTGTGAGGGAATGTGGAGTCATCCTCTGCCAATCTCCTGACCAAAATAGGATATATTGAATGATTAATATATATTGGATTGAAAGAGAGTGAAAGAACGGTAGCTTACCGATAGCTAAGAGTCGAGCAACTCATCATGGACTATGATCTGGTTGGTGGAATATATTAAATTTATAAAATCACACGAAAATATAAAATAGACTTTTTAGCTACTGCCTCGGTCATTGTAGAAACAGATGGGTAGGAAATAAGTTGGGTAATGGATGAGTATTGAAAGTGCTCTGTATTTCGTATAGTGGCAAATGTGCAGCCAATCAAATTGTAACTCTTTTAGTTTACAGGCATTTCTTTTTAGCTCTATGTATTTATAATTCAACCAATCTATGATTCATAACAATTTTCTCAGTATTATTATTTTTTTGTATTTTTTGAAACAGAAATCTATCTAGGTTTTCAGATCTCACAGCATAGATACTCCTTGAAAGCATACTCACTGACTCATTCAGCTCAGGGAAAAACATTAGAAAATGAAGTCAAGTCTAGTGTGGATTACTCCCACACCATCTGGGGTTACTCCCCAATCCCGCATACTTTGCATAAGGCATGGATTTTTGTAAACATACTTTCACCTTTGATCACTTCGTTGTTTCATTATCACCCGCTCATTCGTATCCCCAAATAACCTAGCCAATGGTGGGGTTGTTATGCAACATTGAAAACAATCTTATTGAATAAACTAGTACAGACTCCTGACGTATGGAATTTGGTGTTTTTAAATTAATGTAAATAAGTAAGCCTGAATGTTTTATTTTCCTTTCTGACAATCAAAAACCAAGATTGACTTGAATTTTGTTCATAACTTCACCTCTGATCGTGCATACATCTACTCATGGTGTATTCTTCGGATAACTCTTCGTATTTGAGAGGTTTCTGATATTGTTCGCCGCAGAATAGCATCAAGTACTCGTAGGGTAGTGATGTGTCGTCATTTATCACAATATACATGTGGTTTCTGTAGAGCAGTGTTCATATTAATTGCACATTTTTTCAGTAAAAATGTATTGGCTATATCAGTGTTGCTCAACCAGTACTGTGATGCTGTTGGCTGTGTGGGTGTACAGTGAAACCTCTATCCATCGTTTTTCAAGGGACCAGGAAAATAAAACCATCCATCCAGGAAAACTATCCATCCAGGAAAATTTAACATTGATTATATGGGAGTGGGGCTAGAAAAAATGAATGATACATCCAGGAAAACGATAGATCCGGGAACGATGCATAGAGGTTTCACTGTATACGAAAAATATCTATTTATGTGTATTGGTACATTATTACATTTTAGTATGGAGCCCCTACTTGAAAATGTAATAGTAGGCCTACTAATTTAAATATAAAAGACTGTACTGTTTACTTATTGCTCAAATCTATCCTCAAGTATTTTCAGATAACGAAACAATGTATAAATTATTCACGATTCACTTTTATACCCCATTTCAGTAATTGAAAAAATTGAAACTAATAATGATTCGAGAAATTATATGGTACCGTCGGTATAGGCAGAGGCAAGCATTTTGGGTTTTAAGGATAAAAACAAATTGTTTGCAAAGTGCTTTTTCTTCATTATGTTGACGTTTCAGGTTTTTCCAAGTTCAAAAACCCTATAGTTATTTTCAGGAATTTTTGCGAAATCATGATTTTCCGCGACTTTCTGCCATTAGCCTATTCGCTTTTATTCACAAAAATTACATAATTGCATTTTTTTTTTTAATTCAGCGTTGTTGAATAAAGTGTTGAAGACTGAGACAAGTGGTAGAATGGTTAGCACACTGGATTGTCATTCAACTTTTTTGAACTTTTTTTTGAGACTGGGGTTCAATTCCCGCCATGATCGACCATCCTGACATGGGTTTTACGTGGTTTCCCTCTGTTGTTCAGGTCAATACTGGGATGGTGCCTCAACAACAGGCCACGACCAATTCCTACCAACCTTTGCATGATGAGATTGTACAAATCTTACACATTCTCAAGAGGCAAAAAACCGAGATCCGACAGCGTGTCTCTGGACCCTCATTCTGTAACAACTTTTTGTAGCGGTCGAATCCATTTCGACTGGAAAGGGGACTGTTTCGATCTATCGCCATTCTATAGCACTTTTTTTCCATTTCGACTCGAAACCAATTCGAAACGGATAATGTTTGCAATGTTTGCACTGCAATGTTTGCGCACCAGCAACGGGATATTCATGGAATTATAAGTGTAAATAAAATATGTTGTCGTGCGTGTTGAGTGTATGAATGGTGTGGAAAGTGAGAAAATATTGGTAACAGTTGAATAAAGACAATTCACTTGTCATGTTAGTTGCTCTTATATATTTTCCAAGATAAGTGACAAATACTTTTAGGTTATGCTATTTTTTGACATTTGACTTGACCAGTATTTTTTCATCACAGCCTTCACTATTCAGATCATTCTTTTCTTATGGAGTAATCACAAGGAGGTTGAGTAATCATCTAAATGAAGAATGTTGTTTTTAACCAGGATGTGCATTCAATTAAATTTAAATCTGAATAATTGATTCATCACTCATCATTTTCAGCAATTAATTAACAAAATTTCAAGTAAACCAGATGAAAGTCATGAAAATAGCTGCGGTGGCTCAATCGTTGCATGTGTTTCACTTGAAAATAAGCGATATATCGCACTTTTTTCGACTTCTGTGTATTCGAATAAATGGCCGTTTCCATCGGTGCTTTAGAATACCAATTTCGACCGCGGTTGAAACAGAACTAAAGCGATATCAAAATGATTTCGACCAGTCATAGAAACGTTATAGAATAAGAGTCCTGGACAGAAACTGAATTTTTGTCGGAGATATTGAGGCAAATTGCTTACCTGTTGATGGACGTCATTACACCGTAGATGATATTCACGTACGCCCGTATGTCTATGCGTTCCATATACTGAGCGTTGTACCTCCCTCTGTATGGCACCATCTTGTCTCGCTCTTTGTGCAACTCGTTATCACCTGGCAAGCCGTGCGGTGACACCATCGTCACGTTGTTGAACGTCAAGTAGGCGCTGGACGGACTGTGCAATACACGATACGGATTTGAAAAATCAATGCAAACTATTTCAAAGTTGAGAAAGATTATAATCAGTGCCTTAACTAGGGATGTGCGAGTAATGTAGCAGTACTGCTGAGCACCATCATGTTATGAGTTATGGAAAAAAAATGAAGGTAGGCCTAATTTCAGAAACTGTTTCTTTATTATTTTGGATGAAACAATATTTTAGTTTAAAGGATCGTCCACACGGGCGTTTGACGAGGTCTTTCTCATTTATTTATTCAATATTTATGAACAACAGAACCAAGGCCCCACAAGTGCCATGTAATAATGAGAAGGATAGTGGGAAGGAAGCGGTCATGGCCGACTTATTGGAGGAACCATTCAGGCATTATCCTAGGCTACAGACGAAAACCATGAAAAAAAAAACGTATAAGGATGGACGGTGGCTCGGATCGAACCGGATCCGATATTCCCTGCACCTTTCGGATCACATGAAGCAAGCGCGGTAACCACTGCTGCTACTCTCGAATAGCTGTACCCAGTTGATACTAAATAGTAAATATTACCAGATATGTGTTCCTGTATGGAATTGTTCTTTGATTTGTACCGTAATTACCTGCCGTACTCGTTTGTATCGGTATTGTTGTATAGGTAGCCACACAACGTCTTTCATTGATGATTGTTCTGTGTATGCTTTGGGAAAGGGAGATGGGGGAGCAAAATTTAGACTTACACCTTGCACCAAAATTTGTATGCCACTGATTAGAATAAGAGAAAAGTTAACAAAACTGTAGGCATACCGCATACCACAGTTATTCTATTATATCTGCCTCTATTATCATTTTTATTCTCATTCTTAGGTTGTTCCTTCTTGTCTTCCTCTCCAAATCATGATAAGAAAAACTGTATCTCATCGTTTGAAAAATCAATTGAAAATATTGAAATTGAAATATTTTCAATATTTGTTAAAAAAGAGTTGAAATGGAAGAGAAGCACTTGGAACTGGCGTCTCTACGTCAACCTGTGCCTTAGTATACCCCAGTTAATAAAACAAGGAATTAAGAATTTAAAAAAAAAACTCATAGAAGGCTGTATTTTAGTGCCATTTTAAGTGTTTGAAAATCATAGTATATATAATTATAACAAGGAATGAAAAATAATTTTCAATGACTCGTATTCGTGTCATCAGTTTAGAAATTCTCACCCAAAGAGAAGTGCCTCTAGAAACGCTACCCCAGTGTCGGAAGCCCCGACTACGACGATCCGCGTGTTCACCTCGACCTTTGGCACGCTAGTAAACCGCGGCGTCATCATGTACAACGCAAACGGCAACTGCTTGGCCAGAATCTCGTCGGTGGGTCGATTTATCTCTAGCGACGGCAGGTGGTAGTCGATCTGACGTCTCGGTAGCACCGGTAACATCTCGGCAAGGGCTGTCATTACGCACCGATCGCTTGTCTGAGAGGCATAACAAATATACTTTAATAAAGCAGCTGTAAATGTTGAGTTTATTCGTTATTGATTGACATTGAATAGTTTGTACTGAATTGTTATTGTTTGATTATCAACAAGAATAAGGGTTCAGGTGAGACAAGTGTGTACAATTATGACGTAATATACATAGAAGAGAAAAATGAATAATTTCACAAGAACTTATGAAGTCTCCCGGTACTTATAAAGAAATGTATCTTGAATTATCAACAACTTGTGATAGTTGTGGCTTATTAATCGACCATCTAGATTTATTCAATTTTAGACACCCTGAATAATAGAGATTTTGAAAATCTCCCCTAGTAAACTTGATTGGATGTTATGTGTTGTAACAGCAAGGGGACAAGAAGTTTGTAATAACTAATGAACAAATTTGTAATAAACGAGCAAGGAATTTTTTCTTTTTTTCAAATATCGATAATGATGTCTGACTGATTGATATATGCAGGCCTATATAACAGCCAGAATTACGAACAAGGGAATAGCTTTAACTGGCAATTAAGTGTTGTTATCATCATGAATAACCCTTGCTCTTTGTTTGTACTAATTATGCCTTAACTAAGACTTTGAAATACCTGACCTGCATGTGTGATAAATTATTCTATTATACTGCAATTCAGTCCAAACATTTAAAAAAGATGGACATTTTCTTAAAAAATTTGGTTTTTTCTAATATTGTTTCAATTAATCCAAATGGCTATTCATTACCACGTCCCGACTGAATAGGGCGCCATAAGTTTTGTGTTTAGTGGTAGAAATGTCTCACCTATCACACACCAACAATAAAAAAGAAACCACAAAATGCATTAGCTTTTAGTTTAACGTATTTAAACGGCACATGACGGAACAAGATCTGCTTACTTGTGTCTCAATCGAATCGTTGTAGAAAAGCTTATAGTAGAGGATTGTGAGTTCGCTCAGTCGGTGTACTTCTTTCAGGAAATATCTTGTGTGCTTGTGAAAGATCGGACTCAACACCAAATGTTTGATATATCCGTGGTAACCAGCCTTGTGTTTCTCAAAGTTGGCAAAATTTTCAATCATATAATGAGATCTTAAATATTCAACATCATCATCTTGGCTGCAGAAAAGAAAAATATTATTATTTATTCTGTAGTTGTGGTGTTTGTAGATGGTAATGAAAAACTATATATATTAATTTATATGTACATATTCATAAGCTGCAGTTTTGTATGCACAAAAGAAAAAGGTTGTGTATCTACTAAATATGTAAAAACTGCCCTTTGGTAATTGGTTAGGTAAAGAAACTTGCTGCAACTGTAAACATTTACGTATTGATTTTGAGTGATGTAGAAGTGTTTCTAGTTGTAAATATCGTCCTGAGAAATCATTGACCCTTAGCTATACTAATGTAACTGATATCAGTTTTTGTTGTGATAGTAGATGACCTTTTTCTCCCGTTGCTACGAGTATAGCGTTTACCATCATGCATAAACATATTGTCAATATTATAGGGCTTATAATGTGATAGTAATAATAATATGATGATTGTTTGCTTAACGACCTCACCAACAGGTAGATTAAACAGGTTACGCGTGAGCAGGTGATTATTGAACTATAAAGTGATGGTAACTGGTAAGTGATGGGACATTTAAAAATCCATGCCTCATACAGAAGTCGAACCCACGCCCAATGGTTACTTCAGTTTCTGAAGTGGTACCTTAGTTGACTGAGCTACCAAGGGCGGCTACTATAATAGTTGGTACATATTTTTTTTTGTACCTTATGGGTTTCACAAGTGTCTGTATGACTCTTATCGTGAAGAGGTGGGATAGGATAGTGGGAAGGAAGTGGTCGTGGCCTATATTGTGGGAACCATCCCGGTATTAGACTAGACTACAGAGGGAAACCACGAAAAAACCCTGTAAAGATGGGCGGTGGCAGGGATCGAACCAGGTCTGATATGTCCCTTCACCTCCCGGATCACATGAAGCGAGTGTGTTAACCACTCAGCTACATGTGCCAGTACTAGTAATACCGGTAGTTGAAAATATAAAAATCTATTATTAAAGTGAACTTTTACGGTAATATTACGGATAGATAGGTTAATCTTGTTTACTTCACAACTGCCAATCCAACTGCAGTGCCTTCCGATCGCAGAATGAACGATTTATAGCTATCTTCGTAAAACACAGACGATAGGAAGTCTATCTTGGTCTGCTCTCGTTTTTCGACGTGGCTTAGAAGGTATTCAACGCAGGCTTGATCTGAACGTGTAGCAGCTTGAACTTGTAGATCACTATATTGCATAAATAGAGAAAATTCAAATACAAATCATTAACAATGAAAGTATAAGAAATACAAATGATAATAATATCTATTTTTTTTTTAAATACAAATGATGATAATTTTTGTATTTGAAAAAAAAGATACAAATCACAGCTAGCTTTTATATGGAAACTTCATCACTAAGCTGGATGACTACCGTACTCTAAAAGAATGATAATCATAAAAATATGAGAAATTAAAGATAGGTACCTAATAATGTGCAGTGGCCACATTCAAAATAATAATAATTTCTTCATACAGTAGAGCAATGCATATAGATCGTTATGAAGTGAGTCAAAATAGATACAAAATGCATTCATTGTAAGTCAGAAAGGAACTGATATTTAAAAATCTTTAATAATATACAGACATTTATACGTATACAGACACTCGTGGAAAACTTCGCAACCATGTGTATTATGCTATCTATAGATTAGATAGTCTTAGTACGTGTATTAGATAATTTCTATAGTAATGCATTATTCTCCAAAATTAATAAATGGTACTAGCATCATTTCCTTAAAAATGAAGTCTTATATAAATCAATATTTGATTCAGTCATTTTGATCTGAAAAGACTCAAAATCAATAATGGCCACAAAAGATATAAAATAACAGGAATGTCTGAAGGCAAACCATGCTCAAACAAGTAAATTATTGCAATTTAATTTAATTTTCCACATGTGTCCATGTTTTACTTATGCAATAACATGAATTTCTAGCTATCAAGTATTTGAATTTACATTTTATTCCGTACCTTATAACAGAGTTCCGGTGAACAACGTACAACTCGTTCGGAAAGTTTCGACTTATTCTTGGTGTAACTCTCTGGAAACATTTGTAATTCATAGATCAAAACACGATTTCATATGTTTATTGCCAACCATTGTATCATTGCAAATTTCTAATCCCATCTTTAATATACAAAATGTGACAAATCATTATTATCACCAAATAGTCCAGCTGATGCTGATCCAGCTTGATGCTGTACCAAACAATAATCATCATGCAACACTGTTACCAATGAAAGCAATTAATGAAATATGTAACAAATAAATCAAAACAAATCATATATAATTATATATATATACCGGTATATATATATATATATATATATATATATATATATATATATATATATATATATATATATATATATATATATATATTTATATATATATATATAAATATATATATATATATATATATATATATATATATATATATATATATATATATATATATATATATATATATATATATATATATATATATATATTACTAATTGGATGCATTCTTTGGAGGATGTATACAAATTACATATTTGTGACAAATACAGTTATGTTCATAATAATTGATTAGTTATTTATTAATTTATTAAATGATTAATTATGTACTGGTAACTAAGTTAGTAACTAGAAGAGGGGACTACGAGAGGATTTCTCAGGACACCGGGAAGTTCAAAACAAGGATGATCCCAGGAAAACTTGGACGTCTGGTCACCCTAGTTTACCTGTCCTAGTGACATAATATTTAAAGATTTAACTGCTTTTCAAAAATACAGTTAGTTGGGTTTCTTATGGTAAACCTCATCATAAAAATTGTGAAAATGAAAAATCCTTAAAAATCAGTGTAACCAAAAAATACCTCAGCTACATACAATTAACGATTATATATATTATTATTTATTTATTCATTGTTATTTACAGCTTTGGACTCATATCGGGTGGCAGTTTTTCTTTCTCCTCTTAATTTTTAATGATAAATCAATGATTGCAGAATGAATGGTTGAAGAATGAATCATGAATGAAATATAATATGTGAAGATGACGATGCTAAAGAAACAAATTGGGTTTCAAATTTGTGAATGTTGGTTGGTAGACCTTCTTCTTTCGTAGATACCGGTGCAGGTGTAATATACACGACATGGGCTCATATGAAACTTACTGACATACCAATGTTGGGCCAATACTGAAAATATCCTGATAAATAAAGGTGGAATCATCACTAACCGTGAAGTGTTCAAGCAACGAAAAGCATGGGTTTACTGTGGGAACTGTGAGAATGCAATAGTCAAATTCTGGATAGACCTCGAATGCCGCTTCCAGAAAATCAAATGTCAATCTGGAAAACAAAACTTCAAAATTAATTTCACATTGCCTTCAGAAAGAGAGCATGTGCTTGTTTCTCATATCTAGTAGGGTTGCCATTCAAGTTTGGTATTTTCAGACTCTGGTTTGATATTGAATTTATTAATTTTTGATATTCAATTAATTTGATATTGAAACGATGATCAATATCAAATTGAAAAATCGGAAATAGTTCAAATAAGTGATAGGTCATATGTATAACTATAAGTATCAAAAATAGTGCAAAATTTGGAGTTGCGGTTTCAGGGCACTCACTTGAGCAGTATATACTCCAGGGCGGAGTATAATACGCTAATATACGTGTATAAGAGATAAAGAGAGACGAGATAGAGAGAGAGAGAGAGAGACAGAGAGAGAGAGAGAGAATACGTATTCTATATTAAACCTTATATGACCATATCTCGGCTTATGGGAGAGAGCCCCAATTTTTTTTACAGTTGTAAGCGCATTCTTCGTTATTCCTCAGCATTCGTTACTATTTGAAAACAATATTATCATGTGATGTATTGTACATTTGGATACTAGCCGTTTTCATATTCACCTCAACGCAGTTTGCTAATGGTTCAAATTATGGATTAATTTTCAGTTTGACTCACCTTTCATCATATTCCTCATTCAATGCAAATACTTCAATTGAATATGCATTTGGTTGGCCGTTGTACGATGGAATTCTCAGTATTTGAACTTTTTCAAACGCTGACTTACCAATCATCATGGTAGAGGCTAAAACAGAAGAATATTAAAGTTTGTATGACTTCATTGATTGTATAGATTACTTGAGTTAGCCTTACTTATAAATTGGTATCAAAGAGTGAATTGGCAAAGATTGATATTATTGCTATTTCAGTAACTTTTAAGTTTGTATGAGAGGAAGTGATGAAAAAAAATCCAATATATAGATATTTTAAGGCTCTGAAGGAGAATGTGCTTCTAGAATTCAACAAGAATAGTGTTTTGGATTTTAATCACTGATGATATGACGTAACAGCAAACCAACGCAGCCCTTAAAACTCCATGGAAGTCTATTTAGCGGAAAATCATTATTTAATGATAACTTTTGAAAGGCATGAGATATCAAAATTGAAATGAGAAGGAAACACAGATATTTACAACCCCTTCAAAATGATATGAGTAATAACTAATTAGATGAGCGTAGCGAAGCTTTCCATTTCACACCCTGAAAAAAAATGGGCTTCGTTTTTTTTTTTTTTTTTTTTTTTTGTAATTATGTACGCGGCATACAGGTCAGAGAAATCAATCTATCAACTTGAAACTTTTTCTGAACGTTGGTGTCATACCAGAATAGGTTGGGATTGTTATTCAGAGGAATCGGTCGGAAAGTTTTTCCGGAAAATAATCGGAAAGTTTGGAAAATCCTCGTAAGAATGACCCATAGGAAAAATACTTGAAAAACAAGAATTTTTCAAAAGCTCTCAAATTCTCACAGAATATGAAAAATACTATTATACACCTTTTCAGAGATTTTTACAACAATCGAATGAGAAATAATGAAGAAAACGCAATAAACGTGTACACTTTATTGAATATTTGGATCAATTAGTTTTGCAAAGTGTTTATGCGACAGGTTGCAGGTTACTATAAATATCAACAAGTTGCAGGTGAGGTTTTTGAACGTTTGAAGTAAGTCAAGGTTTGTAGATGTAAATTGAGCTGACAAGTTATTTTTCATTCTAGATTGCCATACTTCTAAGCTCATCTCACAACGCGCATCCCGCGTTTTCCTAGTAACTATTTATCTCATATGGCATATTGGTCATGCATATAGGCCTACAGCTAAAAAAACAATTTTTTTTAACCGTATACGTGTGACGAGTATGTAATATGAGATAAATAGTTACAGTAGTTATCTCGAAGATGTTGAAAATAACTATGTTTCCTCTTTAATAGAATTTTTATATCTCATACCATTCAAAAGTTATCACCTAAAAACTGATACAGGAAAAAACCTCTTCAGTAAGTTTCTCTTTAGTACATTTTTCACCTCGGTAACTTTTTTTTTATCCCATCCATAAGCTCACACATAATTTCTTCAGTAGTTTCTTTAGTAAGTTTTTCACTTTAGTGAGTTTTCTCTGTCTGATCCCCTGAAAAACGTACTAAAGAGGTTCCACTGTATTCCACTAAATCGACTCCCACGGACTTGATATTTCTTGATATGACGAATGACTGATGACCGGTAGTAAATATCATCATATTATATTCTTCTATCATAAAGTTTTTTGTGATAATTTATTTCAAATTAAAATTTCCAAATTAAACTGATTTTATTAAATTATTGAATTATTTTTATACATTTTTATCATCATTATAAATTATTTAATTACTCGAGTCGACATGTTTTTGCCCTAGTTAGTACCCTAGTTCCAACTTTGTTAGAAATAAGAATTTGGAAATGAAAAATAGGCATAATGATGGTTTGATTGCGTATTTTAGAATAACATTCCTCCATACAAATTTATTCATCTAGAGCTCATGGTGATGATTATAACGATGCGTACTTTGCTACGTTATTTGGGGGTAACAAGTGAGCAGGTTATAATTCATCTATGATGTGATGAAGTGAAAGAATTTTACACAAACCCATGCTTAAAGCGAGACTCGAACCCACGCCCAACTTCAGTTTCTATTTCAGTGCCACCGGCACAGTAGCTGAGTGGTTAGCTCACTTGCTTCGTGATCCGGGAGGTGAAGGGACATATCGGACCCGGTTCGATCCCAGCCACCGTCCATCTTTACAGTGGTTTTTCGTGGTTTCCCTCTGTAGTCTAGGCTAATGCCGGGATGGTTCCTTTAATATAGGCCACGACCGCTTCCTTCCCACTATCCTTCCCACCACCCATAAAAACCTTCATCTCATCATCCCATCATCTCATTAATCATTCATCCGACGCCAATAGATCTTAGTAATCATTACAGTGCGTCGTTAAAACCCAATAAAAATAAAAAAAAATATTCCAGTGCCTTAGTTGACTGAGCTACAGAGGGAGGCTCTAGAGCTTATCTAACTATATAGTTTTTTTTTTTTTAATTGTGCTTACTTGCTGTGTAGTTCATCTCATCAATACTGGTAATTTTCTGTACCCGCTTGTGACCTAATTCGTGCTCTTCGGACCACTGAAACATCGCATTTTCAGTGACTTTGATAGAGTTGGTGGCATTGCCACTAGTAACGGTACTAGGCCGACTAGAGCTTGGGGCATAATTTCTTCCGAGAAACAAAGACGATGTTGCACTCTCAACTATTGAAAGATCGTCCTCCGAACTTTCGTCCACATCTTCTACAGATTCTGACTCTGTCAGAGTGTCTGCTGTCACTTCGAATAGGACACTCAGACATGATAAGCTGAGAAGAAATGCATACATAAATATGCTAGCTTATGAAAGAAACGATGAATAAATAACAATCCAATATAATTTGAATATTGCTTTCAATTTAAACATTACTATTTAATTTTTTCTTAATTCAAAAACAATTTAGTTTCAATTATTCTCATTCCATTGTGCACTTGAATCTATTTTTTTTTTAATTGTGTTGTGCATTACTTACTATTTTGATATATAGTCTATTTATAAAAACTCCTCTTATAAATTACAAATTGATCAACATAGATTACACAGAAATTTGATGAGCATATGTAAAGATTTCAGATGTAAACAAATAATGTAAAACAACCTACAGAAATGAAATATTATTAGACTCAACATAAATACAGAAAACCTAATATTTGTACTTACATTGATAAGCTGTCTTCACTTTGTAGGAACACTGGTAACTTTATGCCGTCTCTACTATCAGCTTTTTGCAATTCGGGTAAAAATATCCTGTCGCGTTCATCTTCCTTACGGAGACCATAAAATGGAGCCAGTTCAAAATGTTCGTTCAGTAAATCGTAATTAATATCTGTGCTCATTATGGTGACTCCAATTGCCACCTCATGCTCCTGACAAAAAAATATTGTTTTAAAAGTGTTATTGGTCACACTATAAGCTGAATCATTTGGAAATAGTAAAGGAGCCAAAGCACTATTCTAGTTACAATGGTATTACCTCAGCTACGATAATTTCTTTTTTCTTACTCGGATATTGAATCATTTCAGCTATGTAATAGTCTCCATACATAACACGCATATTACTCGCAAGTTTGTCAAGAATCGGAACAATGTCATCGTTATCTTCTTCACTAAAATTGGTGAAAATATTATTATAATTAATTTTTTTCTCTGTTTTATTTACGAGGCACAACCACAAAGTAAGTTTCCCACTTATTCGACAGCTGGCAAACCTTATTTTGCGCAAAGCGACTGCGCGTACGTGATAAAAGCAATGACGTAGCATGGCATGGCTGTGCCGGGTCTGTGGGCTTAGCGTCATGAGCAAGCAGATGGTGCGTCGCTGGTGCAGACAACTTTCAGCAGGTCGACAAAGTGTGCATGGTAAGAAGCGCAGTGGGAGGCCATCCATCATCATGCTCACTTTTCCGACCTGCTGAAAAGTGTCTGCACCAACTACGCACACCTGCTTGCTCATTACGTTAGGTGTATAGACCCACAGCTGACACTGCTGACGATGGATTTTGATCGACGATATGCTCAGTGCATTCAAAAACTTCATCACTGACTGCACTCCAAAGTCGTTGGGAGTTGGAATAAGAGCCTTCATCTTCACCAGCTGTATAACGATACTACTGTGAGAATGCGGGAAGTACCGTTAGTGCATGCGCTATGCTACGTCATGCTCCATCACGTACGTACAGTCGCTTTGCGCAATGTAAGGTTTGCTAGCTGTGGGATAAGTGGTAAACTTTGTGGACGCTCTTCGTAACATATGGTATCATAATATTACAATATTTATTCAACTTGTTCTGTTTATTAACACTATTTAAAAACTAAGGGTGTCAAAAAAAAAATACAACTGTTGAAATGCAGTCATTTTAATTTCAACCAAAATGTTGAATGAGTATGATAATCATCAATCATAACAAATTTTTAGTTACCAGAGAAATATTTATAGGAATACAATTCAAAATGTTTATTAATAAAAAATAATGATACTTTCACCCGATGTTCACGCGAAAGGTATACAATAAGACGTCATCACTTACACCGCTCGTCTTATCTTAAGCCTCTGTACATGAAGGTGTCTTGTACAAATGTGTAAAGTTTGAACCTTACTGCATTCCGTGAAGTTTGGGGGCAGCGTTTTGGTGAAAACTTCCTCAAAAATGGGACCTGATGTGTAAGAGGAATAAAAATGTGGTAAGGTTGTGTTTCTGTAGAGATATATGATTTCAATCATCATAAGTACAAACATGATGCTCTCATAATTTTATGCAAACTACCGGTGGGTAATTTAGGTACTTTTATTTCAATGCTGCTCAACGACTCCACCTAGGTTATACGGAGGTAGGAATGAGCAGGTGATAATGGAACGATGAAGTGATGATAGGTGAGAGGACTTTTACAAAAACCCATGCCTTATGCGGGGCTCGAACCCACGCTCGACTCAACTTCAGTTTTCTATCGCTTTCTACGATGGGTAACTGAGCCACGGGAACGGGTATTTAGGTACTTTAACATACGATTAATCTAGTTATTTTATTGGTTGACACTGCCATTTTAAAACAACAATTAAACTTGTATGCATTCTGGTTTTCATTTTCAAAGTCTAAATGTTATGATTTGTTCAGTTATTATTTTAGATTCCCAATTATTCCATACACCGATTCTTCCATCCAGGAATTTTATTGGAAATTAGAACTGAATACGTAGTAAAAAATAATTTAGAACCGTTGGTAGTTGACGTAATACTTACTTGTCGGCGATCCCGGAGGAACAACTAGTATAATGTTTTGTAGATAAGGATTATTAATGAAAATAGATTCCAGCAGTAAGGGTAGAAACTCGTGCGTATATTTAGGTTCCCAAACCAAGAGATGGATAAACGCAGTATTTCTGATCGTGGCATGTGTAAGTTTGTATGAAGTTGTCAGCCAATGTAACCACGTACTAGGCCGCACTGCTGGTATATTCGGATGGTCGAAAAGTGCTATGTGCCCAACAATGTCTCCAAGTGCGTTAATTTGGCTCAGTGAGATGTAAGAGTGTTCTCTAATGGAAATGAATTTGTTATTCAATTTATTATTTCAGGTGTTTTTATCAGAAGTTAATTATGTCAGTAATGAAAAATGATATTTTTTTTTACATTATAGTTGCAACATCGAAGTCACCAAACAGATCTCTGGTATGTGGTTCTCTGATCAGCTTTGTTATTTCAGCTACATCATTAAGTTCAGTCCTTCTCCAACCGACAATTGGTGACAATGGTTCCCTGCATACGAATTCGGAACTCTGTAATAAAATTTTATGTGTAAACCTACGGAAGTACTATGGGAGTTGAAGAAAATTTGTTTTACACAGGGTTCCAACATAATTTTTCCATGATTGTTTGTCATATACTTACATGTCCTGTTGATGAAAACATACTATTCCGAGAAGAATCGCCGGAAAATATTATATCATTTTGGAAATCACAAATCTGTAAAATCAAATGGTAATTTTTGAAATATGAAAACCAGCAGCACGTCCGAGTAATTAAAGATAAAAAAGAGCCCTATAGGCCTACTTGTATCCACGAAAGAGGTAGAGGTTGTCTACCAACTAAATACCTGTAAAAGCTTTGGTAGTTCAACGATTTAACCCCCTTGAAAGATGCAGTTCTATTTCTTAATTGGTAAACTTCATCCTGACAAATCTCACCTTGGTGTCTTAAGAGTCCATGAGAGTTGATTTGGTGAAATATCAGTTTTTCGATGATAACTTTTGAACGGTATGAGATATAAAAATTCTGGTTCAGGAGAAACACAGATAATTATAATACCTTCAAGGTGGTATAACTATAAGTTATAATCATTCCAAGTCATGTTGCATATCTGTCAAGCGTATACGGCTGAAAAATGTTTTTTTTTAGCTGTATATGCTTCAAAATTATGCGATATGGGTTATATAGGCAAACTCGAAATATGCGTTGTAAGATGAGCGAGATATCTGAGTAAGGTATATTAAGAGTCCTACATTTGCTACTTTATCGGCTCTGGTATTCTACACACTTTGTCTTTCATTTAATTGCTACTTCATCTTCTCTGGTATTCTACACACCTTGACGAATATAAAGAATAGTTCATTCTTGGGCAAATATCGAATCCAGAAAGCAGTGAATCTTGGCTCATTTCCATATTTTATTTGATGAATAAAAACAGTTATTTGAATTTTTTTCTTCAAAACAGCTGGTTCTTATTGCTTACAAGGTGGTGGTTATGTGTATCATCCATGTTTAAACACTCGGAGAAAATTTAATTTTTTTGGAGAGATTTTATTTTTTCAAATTTCTTACCCAGCCTAATCTCATGGGGTTTTTAAAAACTTTGACATGATATTTCTCAAAATCTATCCAACCGATTCATTCCAAAAACTATACAGTTCTAAGTTGTAAAAGTTTGCCCGTATAAAAAAAGTTTCATATTGATCAGTCGACCCATGTGACCTGTGCAGCGCTTACAAACAAACAAACAAAACAAAAAAAAAACACAGACAAAGCTGTATAAGAGTGGGATGGAGTCTTCGCTCCGCTCATCTTATTATGATATATAGGCCCTACCATGTTGAATGTATCAAAAATATCTATGTTTCTCTTGTACTAGAATTCTGATATCTCATACCATTCTAAAGTTATCATCAGAAAACTGATATTTCGCTAAATCGACTCTCATGGACTCTTTACAATACCACATCTACACAATGTAACCAGGATATTTTTTTTAATTATTATTATTTAAACTCTTGCAATTGCACATATGTGCCCGGTGGCAAGTTCCCTACAACTATCCCTATCCCACCACCTCCCTAACCCTATTAATTATTTCAGCAGACGACCTTCTTCTTTCAAGGATACAACTACGAGAATGACCCTCATGTCGAATACATTTTATTCACCTTGCTATTGCGTCTTGAAGGTGTATTTGTTTTTTCTGAAGATGCGCTATATTGGGACGAGCCTTCATTTCTTTTTGTTCCATTTCTATTTTCTCTTTGGTACGTAGAACTCTGTAAAATCAGATGTATTTGAAAATATTGGTAATTCAATTATTTTGATCCAATTTCAGTATCTACTATCTACTAATGGTTTCAGGTGCGTACTGGTTCCAAAAGGCCCGGGGTGCTGCTTGTAAAGTAGGACCGTAAAAGTTAGTGCCAGGCGCAGCAGCCGCCGGAAGCATCCTCGCTGATCGAAATTTTTTGATTTTTTTATGTTTTTTATAGTAGCTTTTCATACATACCGGTATCTTGAGGCAAATTAATATTTATATTGTATATAGGCCTAATTGTTTGCGATGGATTATTATTTGGGTATGGATATGTTTAATCAGTAAATAATCAATCGAAATAGCAATTGATTAATATATATTTCAACTACAATTTGGTTACAAACATAGGTAAGTATTGAATTCAGGTATTAAAGTAATTTAAAAAAAATTCAAAGAAATTCAAAGTAGGCCTATTGAATTTATTTATATAGATATTGTTTATATAATTATACCATATGTTCGATAGGGGCCAGGAACGGTCAAAAAGCCCTGGGTCCAATCGCACCCGAGCACCCCCTGCCAGTCCGCGCCTGAATGGGTTGACTGAGTAATAATTTATCATCATACTTACTCTGCTAGCAGTCGATGCAGGTGTATTCACTTTTGCATATGAAGTACTTGCTTGGGAAGAGATTTTGCTGTTTTTTTGATTCTCAGAACTCTGTAAAATATGATACCAGTATGTGACAATTTTATTGTATGAATATATCTACTAATAGCCCTACTAAATAATAATTTCAATTTTATACTCACTCTTCTAGTAGTTTGTACAGATGATGTATTTATTTTGCCAAACGACGTACATGCAGCCTGGGAAGAGCTTTCGTTATTTTTTTGGTTATCAGAACTCTGTGAAATGAGATATTTGACAAGCTATTTTGATGAGTATCTAGACCTACTAATAGACCTACTAAATAATAATTTTAATTTTATACACACTCTGCTGGTGATTTTTACAGGGACGTTTACATTTTTAAACGAAGTGCTTGCTTGTTAGGAGCTTTTGTAATTTCTTTGGTTCTTAGAACTCTGTAAAATATTTACAAACTAAACAAAAATGCTTTATTTAAATACTGTACATATTTAACAAACTAATTCGATTGAATATCTACTAATAGGCCACTGAATGAAAATTGCATTGGATGAGCAAATCAGAGACTCAATTTCACCATACTCGGAAAAAAGTAGGTCTACATGTTTTTTTTTTGCGCTCCATAGATCAAACGGAAATGAAAATTCAGTTGGAACTTGACATACACAAGTGTCCTCATCTAATTTGATACTGTATAGTTTTAAAGAGCAATCGCTTGAACCACTTCTGAGAAAACTCGTTCCAAAGTTTTCAAAAATCTCATAAGAAAAAGTCAGAGGAAAAAATTCGTGAAAAATATTTCTTTCGAGAATTCAAAATTTCAGAAAATTTGAATATAATAATGATACACATTATTCCAAACTTTCACCAAGATCGAATCAGCCATTTTGATGTAAAAAATATAATGTCTTGTTTTAAATCACTCGAAGCTTATTAAATCCAAGCAACAAGTGTCACCAATTATAACACTCTCTTATCAACTTGATATTATTCTTTTGATCATATTGATAAACGCACAAATACATAAACTAATTTTAAAACATACGAGTATGTGCATTCAAATACCTATTGTCTGTAACTGTAATTACAAAATTTTTTATTAGGAATTTATTTAACCAGAGGGCCTTTGTACCAACTGCCCACTAAACTAAGTATTAATTAGTTGAGTATTAAGATACCACTACATTGATAGCATGTATAACCAAGGGTGATTTGATAAGTTTATTTGCTTAGTTCTTAATTCACTGATTATCAATTGGTATTAGCTCTTGAATTTTAATACATTTTTTGGTTGATGTTACAAACTCCATTAAGCACGGTACACACGAACGATTACAGTTGCCCCAATCGCCAACTGGCTTGGGCAACTAACCTGAAATTGTTCGTGTGTACATGCCATCAATTCGATCGCTGTTGATTGGAGTTGGGTCGGTGAGGATAGAGAGAGGTTCTAAAAACGGCAACGCCAACGTCCAACTGTCAGTAAACAACCAATGAGCGTGCACGAAATCGTGTGACGTCAAATATGGCGCGACTATGACGCTATTACTCGTCCCTGATTGGCTACTTACGATACCGCGCGAAATTGACGTTCAACCGAGTTACCGTCGATTGCCGTTCGATTACGATCGACGTGTGAACACAGTCAAGTCGACGGTCCGATTCGGTCAGCTATGTTAGTTGGCGATTGGGGCAACTGTAATCGTTCGTGTGTACCGTGCTTTACGATTTTCAATTGAAAGAAGTATTGTGAAAAAAATAGATGGAGTTTTCCCAATCATAGTTGAATTTATTAACCCAAGGTGAAAAAATTATAAATAATAGTACTGGGTTGAGAAGAGATTTGTAATAAATGGTTGTACTGCATGGCTTTAAGCGTTCCAAACTGTTCAAGCTATGAGATATTTAAGCTCTTTATGCTTTGCTTTACGGAGTTTTTGACTTGCTTGTGGGATTCATTGAGGCAGAAAAAAAGTTCTTGGGGCCTACTGTGTTGATACGTATAATAAATCGAATTTTATTCCTATCATGTAGGCCTACCTATACTAAAAGGTATTCGCACATAATAATTAATTAATAACACAGAATTCCAAGTCCTACCACTGTTTACTTCTCTATGGTCCTACTTACATGTTCATTGACATTTGATGAAGACATATTATTGTGGAACGAACTGACTTCATGACGGCTCATCTTAACTTATATTAACAATATTTTTGAGAATAAAATAGATACGATAAATAATGGAAGTCAATTAATTATTAAAATAATGGTCTACTAATAAGATCATATAAGATTATGCAACTGAGTGGAACCATTTGAACATTTTAATTTCAGTTTGACAGTTTGCATAAATCGCGCCTCGATTGTGAATGGAAACAACGAATGGACCTGTCATTGAGAGTTTAGAAGGCTGTAGTGGTAGCACTGTGCGCAGTTTGTGTGCGCTGTAATGCACTGTGACTGAGTGATTTTATCATATTTTCATGTTGGCACTTTGCTGTAGCACCAATGTAATATATAATTACACGTGCATTGCCTGTAAGCTAAGTTTAAATTATAAATAAACAACGCATTGAAGGAATATTTAGTAAAATGGCTAAATTATCAAAATCAGAGGTATTGACATATGAAGATGTGTTACAAAAGGTAGTGTCAAATGATGAACAAGGTGTAGAAGGAAAATCAAATCTTAAAGTAGGGTTAAGAACTAGAGGCAATAATGCCAAGCGAACAAAAGACAAAGCAGTGTCTTCAGATGAAGACAGTGACAGCAATACAGATACGAAAAAATCAAATAAGTCTATCCGAGGCCAGCCAAAGTCTGGCCGATTTTGGAAGAGCGAAAAAAATAGGTAAGTTGGTTAGTCCCTTGATCTGTGTTCCTATGTTCCGACTATAGGCCTAGGGATTGAGTTTGTAGGCCACATCGTGACTAAACCTATACTGCGTTCCAATAGACCATTTTTATAATTCAATGCGCAGGCGCGTCCCGTCTCCTAGCGACCGAGATCGCTGGTTTCGCATTCTGGGAGTTTTAGTAGGCCCTAACTGTTTAAAAAGTCGACCCGCTTATCCACGGCATTGACTTTATAATAACTACGTTAGAAAGACTGTACATTCTTATGGGAGGCTCTACAATTCTGACAGTTTGAGCTTCACCCAAAAAACAGGTTGTTTTGTCCAGGTGGTGCTAGTGTCGCCGGTTGACTAGTAACGCCGACACTAGCACCACCTGGACAAAACACCATGCTTTTGGGGTGAAGGTCGGGCCGGCCGATCATGGTTGCTCTTATAGAACTTTAACATTGGAGGTACTCTCTTAGGCCTATAACTACAAACTCAATGTCCACGAGGTTGAAGGTAAAACACCGAGATATATATTAACTTGCATTATCTCTCATTTTACTCTCTCTGACAGTGTATAAATCTCTCAGATATTATATATTTATATTATATTTAAACATATAAATGTTGAAACTATCATAAGTAAATATGTTCACTGTAATTCACAATAATATACGGTAAGTCATTCGTGCTAAATAGCATTGGCAGCATAGGACTTTCGACCGCAGGTGATGACATCCCATTTTAGTTCGAACGTTGCCGCTAGATGCCTCATTCTTTTTGAAGAAGGTATATTAGGAAGAATGTAATGGCCCTACCGTACCCTACTTTCGTAAATATGCTGTATCTTTAACCAATCATTTTAGGATGTCATCTTATAGGTTCATAGGGTTTTTAAGTTTGGATTGTCGAATGGACAGCTGGATTGTAATTTTTGGGTTCAAGCACTGCCGTACGTAACCCTATCCATCATCCACCCCCACCTAAAATGCGGTAACCCTGATACAAATCAGTTGAGTATACGGCATATTTACCATCAATTCTTTATTAAATTAGCTTTATTGTTAACTATTATTAGCCATTAGTCCCTATACAAATTATTCCATCAGTTTACATTCAAGGGAGACCTAGTTCTGTAAAACAAGTAAATTGACAAAAATCTAATGAGGACTTTCACTTAGATTTCGAACGATGGTCAAAACACCTGGATTGGCCACTAAATCACTGGAACAGAAGCTTGCATTTCGTGCCGAACTAAAACAATCTAGAGAGCTGTCCCGAGCAATAATTACCCAACGAAAAGATGATAAAGAAGCAAAGAAACAACGAAGACGGGATAACATAAAGCGAACTGAAGAAAACAGAAAGAAAGCAGAAATTGTTCAAGTGGTGAGCTTGCCTACATATTTAATCCAGGTTTATGTTTAGTAGGCCTACTGGGGTGTGACTTGCAAGTTGGTTCGTAATTACAAATAATCATACTAAATTTCAGGATTTTGCTTTGTATGCTCTTTGTTTTTCTCTCATGTTTTATTGTGAGTTATGCCAATGGCCATGCTGATGGGTTACAGTGTCAAGAAGGGTAACGGTTGAACTGTAAAATATTAGTCTTGTTCTTCTAACCAACCTAACTGCAACCTTTAGACCTACTATATAATATTTCAAAAATAACGTAGTATGATCCTAAAAAAGATTGGTACGACTTACTGCAGATTATCCAAACAGTTGAAAAAATTTTAAACTCTGATCATTCAAATTTGATGTTTTCAAATTTTGCTGTAATTCAATTGACAGTTTATTCCCTACAAAGTTTTGACCCACAGACCCAAGTTCAATGTCAAACATTTTGATGATTCAAACTTTAGTGCCGTAATTCAAATTCCAACTTGGGTAATGGAAGAGGGTTTTCTGTATCTATTTTAGGGTAGTATTAAACCAGTATTTTAGGATACATTTGAAATAAAATGGTTTTGAATTGCATTGGTCCAAAGCCATTTTTGATGAAAACTTTTCGTTTCAAAAATAATTAATTTTTAAAAACAAAGTTCTAGGATAAATTAACATACCGGTACTTGTTAGGACATGACGAAATTTTGTTCTCATTTTCTTCTGAGTGTAGAGCAAAGGCATAGAGCAATGTAAAATTTAAAATTTAAAAAGTGTGTAAAAAGGAAATATTTAACCAATTTCTTGTTTTCAGATCAAAAACAGTGCAAAGATGAAGAAGATGAAGAAGAAGCAATTGAGGTCTATAGAGAAACGGGACACAACAAATATGAAGTGACTCTAAATAACATTGTAGGCCTACTAATTATTTTCTAAATTGTTCCATTATGTAATGTATACACGTCAATTCTTATTAAAGTAATTCCTGAAATTTGAGGGATTCAAACCTAAGTAAGCACCGTTCATCCTCTTAAATGTGTAACTACGTACCGGTATATCCATAAATCCAAAGGTTTTGTAGTATGGTCATCATACAGTATAGAAAAGTTTGCAACATGCATGGAGTAGAATATCCAGATGGTCTAGTGGGCAAGCATAAAAATGTAGCCTATTTCAAGATAATTTTTCAATAAATTAATATGTATGAGTTGTACAAGTTTTTGGTTGTGGAGGTGAAAAAATGTGTTTGACAAGCAAATGCAACTACTCTTGATTTTACGTGACTGATTGATGTGTGCTTTTTTTAATGAACTTTGCACACACATAATGTGTCATTATCCAATTTCGTACTTAATATTTTGGAGCAAAATATCTTGGACCACCTCTGACAAAATACATTGAGAAATCTTGGAAAATATAATAAGAATAACTCAAAGGGAATGAATATGGAGAAAAGGTAATGAATATATATTAACATTCTTACTGAAGTTTCACGTAAATGAGATCAGTCTCGTAGTATAAAAAAATTGAAAAGCAGCTTATTCTTCCCAGACAAACTAAAAATGGATGGGTACAGGGGAAGGAAGGACCACGAGTTTAATATATTCAGAAGGGCTCTGTAGACAGTACAGGGCAATAACTCTTTACTGGGACGAGGGATATTGGAGTGAAATTCATCAAGTCCTGAGGTTTTGAAATTGCAAAGGCATTCAGAGACCGAGATAAGTTGGAATATTTTAAAGTTGAGCTCATAAAATTAAGACATAGAACCATATTAGACATGCATTATTCTATCATATTTATTCCATTATGCATTGTTGACTATTATTTTCTTAGCTATATTAGTTTTAACGAGGAAAACGCGGTATGCGTATTGTGAGATGAGCTTAGAAGTACAGTGAAACCTCTATCCATCGTTTTTCAAGGGACCAGGAAAATGAAACCATCCATGCAGGAAAACGATCCATCCAGGAAAATTTAACATTGATTGTATGGGAGTGGGGTAAGAAAAAATGAATGATACAAGCAGGAAAACGATGGATGCGAGAACGATGCACAGAGGTTTCACTGTATGGAAATCTGGAATGAAAAATATTCTGTCAACTCAATTCACATTTACGGACCTTGGATTACTTCAAACGTTCAAAAACCTTACCTGCAACTTGTCGATATTTATAGTGCTGCAACCTGTCGTATATACACTTCTTTGCAAAACCTATTGACCATTATAGATCGTCCGCCCTCGTGATGTCGCAAAATATAAAAACCAATCAAGTGGACAGTGAAGCAGGGGAAATAGGGAAATCACCAATCAAGGTATCTAAAATTTCCCCTGCTTCGTATAAGTTACCATCTACAATGGTCAATTGATCCAAATATGCAATAAAATGTACACCTTTAATGCGTTTTCTTTGTTATTTCGCATCCGATTGTTGCAAAAATCTCGGAAAAGGTGTATAATATAATAGTATTGTTCATATTCGGTGAAAATTTGAGAGCTTTGAAGAATTCTTGTTTTTCAAGTATTTTTCCTCTGGGTTATTCTTATGAGAATTTTTCAAACTTTCCGATTTTCCGAACTTTTCCGGAAAAACTTCCCGACTGATTTTTCTGAAAACCAATCCCAACCTATTCTGGTATGATAAAAATATGTAGAAAAAGTTTCAAGTCGAGAGATATTTTTTCCTGACCTGCATGCCGTATACAAAATTCAAAAAAAAAGAAACAAAGCCCATTTTTTTTCGGCATGTGAAATGGAATCTTCGCTAAGCTCATCAAATTAGTCTCAATCGCTGAGAAGAGAAGACAAATCTGTTTTAGTAAAGAATGTAATGTAATCAATGGGAACAAAATAATTAACATGTGAAGGGGCAATTAATTAAACAAAACCAGTGACTACACAGACAAGACCACACTAGGAAAATGCATCATATGAGTAAGATGAGCAAGATATTTGTATAAAATGTACTCGAAAGTACACCTTGTATTGAAACTTCAGTTGAGTCACTACCTTTGTTACACAGACCACCTCCTGATCATTCAATCAGGAGTTAATAAGCAAGTTGATAAAACTAGGGAAGGTGGTGCCAAATCCCAATGAGAAGTAGTAGTAGTAGTTGTTTATTAGCAAGTTCTGCTATTTTTACATTTCATACATAATACGTGCTATTATTACAAACACTGAACAAATATATAAAAACTATTCTGTAATAAAAATATGATCCATTACATTTCTGGAACTTGCTTGAGGACTGATTTAATCATTTGGTAATTCAAATATTACTTGCATCGTTTTACTCTTTGATTGTGAACACTTTCTATTTTATTACCCAATATTATGTCATTTTTTGTAACTATGTGTATGTATGTATATAAAAAAAAGCATTTAGCGCTAAATAAATATTTACTATTTCTACTACTACATCATCCCTAGCAAATGTAAAACTGAAAATTTATAATTTTTACTACGGTATTACACATATTATTATTATTTACATTTCTTAAACATTACAACCAAATTTCTTCAAACTTGCTGGAAATACTGTTTACATTCTTTGAACATTTTATCTCAATCAGATGAAATTGAAAACTTGACTCAATGTTACTTGTATGGGGATTTTCAAATTGATTTTGCTCAAACACTACTAATCTCTTCATACATCATCAATTTCCAGAAAAAGTTTCTAGACGATTGGTTACTTTGTCTGATCTATATGCCGCACGACTTTTCAACTAATTTCTTGAAATTTCTTTCCAATTGTCGCATCGTGAAGTACTTAGGCCTACATTATTGTTGTTGACAAACAAAAATTCAAAATATGCGCGCAATTTAGTTGTGTTCTTCAAAAGTAGCGCTGCAGACTTGCAGTGGCAATGTATGATACCACTGAACACTGGTGGAAAGTGGAATTTCGCACGTTTTTAAAGAAATAAGTACCGTAGGCCCATAGGCCACTGGTTAAATCACAAAATGGGTAGAGCTAAAAAAGAAAGAGGATATAACTGGGAAGCACGAAAAGTCGTGCAGACTGACATTGATAATTCAGCTACTTCCAAGGTTTGTCAGTATTTTCATTAGATTCTGCATTTATTATTTTCCGTGGTCATACTTAACCTCAAATTGAGAGAGCTTGACAGGGGTCGTAGGCCTAGGCCTACTTGTATCGATGAAAAAACAAGATTTCGATCTACAGTCCCCCATGTCATTGAGTTATAAACTTGCTGCCCATGTCTCACACCTCAAGCGTGTGGGTAGGTCTAGTTCGCTCCTTCACCTTCCAAACCCTAATCATATTCGTACGCCTAGGCCCATCCCACGGGATAGAGTGGCAGGGCCCTAATATAACTCGATAATTATAATTCAACTCTGATCAACACGGACCTGTGTACACTGAGGCCCGCAACCCACACACCTCTCAGTGTGAACAAATACGTAGGTAGGCCCTACTTGTGTAAATAGCTACATCACCAACTTCAATTAGGCCCCTAGTTTAGTTGATATTCTCTCACCATAGGCTCTAGTTTTATTTATTAGTTTCTACTTTCTATTATTTTCATCTGAATTGCCAACTGTACATAAAATTCCCTGGCTTACTCACTGGAAATGACTAAGGAGGCTATCCACATAAGTTCTAATGTTAATTTCGTCACTAGGATATATTATTTCCATATCATATTTCTAACAGTAAATTAGCAATTAATCCGTCTCTGCCAACGCTGTGACCGAATAAAACTTGCATGCTGTTTTACTTCGAATCATCACATCACCCTCATTCTTCTGGAACTGACTATACCCACCCTACTCCATTCAACGCATAACTTCAGTCAGCACTCGCAACCCTGACCGTGGGTGCACGTGCAACAACAAAGAAACCCTCAGCTCTCTAGTTGACAAACAAGCCCAGGGCCTAATATTAACTCCACACACATACCTCCACCCTCCAGCGCTTTCGCCTGGCTTTCACTCAAACAACGTCTACTGTTGCCAAGAATGATATTATTGCTATTGAACACAGCTATATCCGAAACGGCTTTTTGCACACTGTTTTGAGTGTATCGGCGGTTGACAGATTGTTTAATTTCATTAATCGGACGATTTGCGGTATTGGCCGACACAGTGTTTAATCTTGCCGGTGGCTATGGCGGTGATCACTAGTAATGCTGTCACAAACTCGACCACCTCACTTAATTTCCCTTGTAAATATTTATATTAATTCCCCATCTAGAGCAATTGTCTCTAGACGTCTATAACCTGTAGGCCTACATAACCCTGTCGGCAAATTATGGCCTCACGGCCGGTGTCGCTGTTGCATAATTGCCAATAGAAAATATTTCTGTTGGCAAACAGAACTAGGTAGATCCCCCCCTGGTTAAACAGTCTACAGACCCTGGTAGTGTTATGCCTGATAATCGTGCTAGGAACGCTGTGATCACCAAGAGAATACCATTTGCTAGAGCACTGTTGCAAGTGAATGCTGTTAGAAGAGCTGTGATCAGCCAACTTTTTGGTTTAAAAGGTTTTGAAGGTGATTGAATAGTATTCCATCCATTGTTGAAGAAATCTAACCATACAATTTATTTATTCATCATTTATACAGGGCTTGAAAACGCACTGTGATGATGACCAAGTTCTATTGGCGTCGTTGAATTATGCACTCAGTAATGGGATAATACGATAGGTTATTTTATAAAGTGCCACAAAAATACATTACTGGAAACTTCAACCAACTCATTGTTGGTGAGCATAGGCTCTGTCATACGGCATTGCCTATCTAGAGACTACTGCCACTGCCTAGGCCTAGATCAGTTTATGTTCTCAGTAGTTGGGGTATTTTGTCAAGAACTGCAATATTTATGTGTGCACCGCTTGTGATCCCTAATCTTTTCACCCGTGAATCCCTTCACCCCGACCTGCACAAGTAGCCCTGTTGCCAACGTTCTTTCTTCATGTGTTTTGGGAGGTTGAAGGCACATCGGACCCATTTCGATTGCTGCCACCAATGCCGCCACCCGTGAATTTGACATAACTAATGCTGTCACTGTCCACCTTACCAGGTTTTTTTGTGGCTAGCCGTGTTTTCCGGCTAATGCCGTGATGGCTGGACTACAACATAAGTCACAACTGCTTCCCTCCAAATATCCTTCCCATTTTAGGCCTACCTGGAGGAAACTTTTATCTCATCATCCAATCATCTCATTAATCATTCATCTTATGCCAGTGGATCTTTTCATCATCAAGCTAGCTTTCCATAAAAAAAATGACTGCGAAACTTTGCGTGACGAATTCGCATAGCTGTTTCCATGATGTGCGAAATAACTTCGCAATTCTAGCGCATCCTAGTAATTTCATTTTGAACTGAGTAGCACTCGATGTGCCGTGAACGGAAGTAGACACTAGCGATTGCGCAATAGCGATTTTAGAAGTTGAGTTTGGTCCAACTCGTCTTAGCCGCCATGTTGCGAAATTCCAACATGGACTCCTAGTGGTTTTTGGGCCTGTGATTGGCTATCGACTGATTTTTTTTCGTTTCGTTTCGCTTCGCAAACATGTTTATGGAAAGGCAGCTTTACAGTGCGTTGTTGAACCCATTATAAATGAAGAAACCTTCACCCTGGTATTGATTTTATACTTTGACCATAGGCCTAGGCCCTGATATGATTTCCCCAGTCAACATGCTTACCGGTATCTGATTGCATAAAGACTGTTAGGCCTATTTGGATAGGCCTATGTATTGCCCTAAGGTAGACTAAGATCTACATACTCGAAGGCAGTATATATATTCGTTATTGCACTAATGTTCAAGAATGTACTGGTTGTTTGGTTTGATGATTCTTATTTTAAAGATTTTATTGACAAAATAATTACGGAGTGGATATAGCCATGAATTTTCGTGTCACAAATTCCTTCGAATTTCGTGAATCTTGGACATAAAAAACTATAGGCCTACCGGTACGCACAAATTTTCCAGAAGTTCAACTTCGTGAATCTTCAGTATGGAAACACTATAGCTACGAAAATTCATATGGCAACCTCGCAAATTTCATGACTACTTAGAATTGTTTTCGTGAATCAAAGGTAAAGAAATACTATAGGCCTAGCCACGAAAATATCACACATATTTTTGTGTTTTAAAAATCTGGAATTTCGTGGCTCGTGATTAAGTCTGTAAAGATTAGATCCGTTTGGTACAGCAAGAAACTAGATCAACGAATTTTCGTGAACCATCTATTTTCGTAAATTTAAGGTACTGGTAAGGTAAAATAGAGTCACAAAAATACTCGTTGGAAGTTGGTTAGGCCTAGATGAACTATTGTCTCCGCAAGAAATTCGTGGCTATGGGTGCTGCCACAAGAAGCCTGGGAAGTTGACAGCTTTCCTTTAGAAAGAGGCGCATGCGCACTGTTGCCTAATACTTGCATCACATGAAATGCACAATTGACTAAAATTCGTGTCTATAGTTCTTATTCAATTAGGATCCACGAAATTTGGGGTACACTTATTTTCGTGGGTGCGATGTGGGTGACAAGTCGCATTGCCTTCAGGATTTTTGTAGCTATAGTTTTACCTTGCTTTGAATTCACGAAAGATGGTCCACAAAAATTTGTGGGTAGGCCCTACAGTTTTCTCTCACCTTAGATCACCTTGAATATAGTTTTTCAGTAGGCCTACTTTAAATTCACAAATTTTGTGGCTATAGTGGCTTCCAAATAATTATACAGTAGAACCACTGTTATAAGTTTCTCGTTTATACATTCATTACATTTATAAGTTTTATTTTCTAATCCATCCCATATACTCCACATGTTGAATAGTTTCATCAATAAGTTTTTCACGTCAATACATTTTTTTAGTCAGATCCCCTGAAAAACGTATAAAAGAGGTTACATTGCAATTGAAGTAGGCCTAAAAATACAATGTAGAAAATGTCCCAATGTGCCACCTTAAGCAGACGTTTACGCCTGAAGTCGGCCTTGTAAGTCTCAATATAGATATATTGTTATATAACGCTCTTCCAGCGTGTATAAAATCAATCGCGTCATTACAGGCTTTCAAAATTACCCTCAAACAATTTTTAATAAAAAAATCACTTTACAGTGTTGAAGAATATTTTTTGGGATGTGATCATAGATGTTGTTAGAGCTTTTAGAATTTCTGACTCATGAATTATTAGCTTTCTTGGATAATTTATCCATGTATTCTTAGGCCTATATTAAAATGAAATGTATTATTAATATTTGTTTTTATTGTTGTCATTCCTACAAGATTGATTAAGGCCTAGGCCTATACTTGTTGAGTTTACTACTAATAACACTATTGAATCACTAGTATCTTTATATTCATATATAGTTAATTATTTTTTCTTATTATTGTTTTTTATTCATTGGACAATGTGTATGTGTTAGGTATTTATAAAAAATAACACTTACTCTGCTATTATTTTTAAACTGCTGTATATTAATGACTTGCCATATATTGTTCGCACATTTATATGCAACGATCAACATGGATTAATAAATAAATGAAATGAAAATGAAATATTGAGATGAGATCAATCGAGTCATCTTGATTCTTGGCAGGACGTGGGACTTGGAAGTTTATCGTGGAACAAATGGCGACCCTAGTCTTGGAGCTAATTCTAAATACTTGTTGTTTCAGATTAAGTTAGATTTGAAAGATGCATCCAAGGGAAGCTATGACCATAGCAATCTTCTCGTCATTCCATCCGAAAAGAGGAAGACCAAGAAGAAGAAAGAATCCACCACTGTGACAAAGCTTCTCTCAAAGAGACATAGGAAGCGACTGGAGAAAATTGTTGATCTGAAGGCCAAGAAAGAAAAAGTAAGTTTTCATTTCACTGTATTTTTCATTGTTGCTGATAAAGGATGTAAGATGCTGAATTATTTTTGCAAACGTCACCCGCAATTTGGAATTTTCCAATTGAATTACTTTAACAAGTGTCGCCTGCGTATTTCACTGCCAGGCGTACTTTGTATGTTTGAGTTTCAACTGTTTCAATGTGGAATGCGTTACATGTGTGCGTGTTTACAAACAAGTCCCGGTGACACCCGAAAAGATAATTGAACTATTTTTTTAAAATGGATTTTGAAATTTAGAAAAAAAATGAATTTGGTGATGAAATTCTATTGTGTCTAGTTTTACTGGGTTAAAGTTGCACAGGAATAATTTGTATCAGTGGGTTGAAGCTTCGTATTTGCATATTATATTAACATATATATATATATATATATATATATATATATATATATATATATATATATATATATATATATATATATATATATATATATATATATATATATATATATATATATATATATATATATATATATATATATATATATATATATATATATATATATATATATATATATATATATATATATATATATATATATATATATATATATATATATATATATATATATATATATATATATATATATATATATATATATATATATATATATATATATATATATATATAGTATATATATATATATATATATATATATATATATATATATATATATATATATATATATATATATATATATATATATATATATATATATATATATATATATATATATATATATATATAATATATATATATATATATATATATATATATATATATATATATATATATATATATATATATATATATATATATATATATATATATATATATATATATATATATATATATATATATATATATATATATATATATATATATATATATATATATATATATATATATATATATATATATATATATATATATATATATATATATATATATATATATATATATTATATATATATATATATATATATATATATATATAATATATATATATATATATATATATATATATATATATATATATATATATATATATATATATATATATATATATATATATATATATATATATATATATATATATATATATATATATATATATATATATATATATATATATATATATATATATATATATATATATATATATATATATATATATATATATATATATATATATATTATATATAGGCCTATATATATATCATGCATGCAGAATGCATCTATTGTGTTTATCTGTGAAACATGTTTAAATCCTTTCATTCATGATTCGGAGATAATTTCAAGCAATTACACTGTGCTTTGGAAGGATAGATGTGGAAATCGTCGTGACGGAGGAGTTTTGTTGGCACTCTCGTGTTGACATCCGAATAGGATTAGAAGAGCTCATGTTGAATACTTTTATAATTCATCAACTTTGAAGCACATTACACTTGAACGATTCTAGTTGTCGTAATTGTCAACTGATATGGGCCACTGAATTAGTTTGTCTACGTACATGCGGTACATATATTCACACTTATCACAACCTAATTGTAATCAAGAAAACTCGGTACCAGTATGCCAATTTCATGTGTTACAGTATAAATGAAGCATCGAATCAGGAATGAGTCAACATATAATCGGAGTTCGAAATATTCAATATATGTTGGATTGAAGCTAGTAGCAGACGACAGACGTGACATTACACATTTACTGTATTTCATTTGTTGTTTAGTCGGTTTAGTTTAGTTCAGTTGTTAAGGTTACTAGTAGGCCATTTGGGTTGGCATTGTCATAAGCTCTCCTTATCCTCACCAACCCAGCTCCAGTCAACAGCAATCAAATTTTTGTCATGTTTAGATGACCAATACCTGGCCAGTTGGCCGAGTCAATTAGCTATGGGATCAATTGCAGTTGTCCGTGTGCACTGTTCTTTATAATTCGTAATGGGTATTTTTGGGTCAAAGAATCAAATTTGGGTTTGTCATGGGTAATGGATGGGTAATTTTTAATGGCTACGGTATGTGTTTTGGTAAACTTGACTTATCACCAGCACTGAGATATCATTAATAAAACTGCCAAGTGTTGCTGCTGTATTTGCTCTGTGGTGTTCTCATAGTTTTTTATTTCTAGCGTGCAGGTCTTCTCGAATCGTTGTCAAAAGTTCAGGCTCCAGCTGATCTATTTAAGCACATGATATCAATTGCTGCTATGCAGACAAAGGGCTTGAAGCGACATTTCAGTCAAGTTGAACGAGGTGATGAAGATGTGCGTGTGTCCGAAGAGCCAGAGAATCCGCGCACAGTTAACAGCATTTCAGGAAGCCGTAAGAGAAAACGTCTTCTTGCTTTGAAAAGAGATGACAAAGAGGAAGTTGAGAAGAACCCAAACATAGTTGGATTTGAGGTAAAAAACAAAACTAAAATACAATAGTGCTACAAAACTACAATACAAGTCCTGCAAAATTACATGTAGGCCTACATAATTGTTAATTAGTGAGTATGCCTATATTATTTTTTTTAATTTTTTTTTTATTATTGGGTTTTAACGATGCACTATACTGATGGCTACGATCTATTGGCGTCGGTGGATGATGAATGAGATGATGGGATGATGAGATGAAAGGTTATTTTATTTGGTGTTTTGGATGGTGGGAAGGAGTCGGTCGTGGCCTGTTGTTAAGGAACCATCCCAGTATCAACCTGAACGACAGAGGGAAACCACGAAAAACCCCTGTCAGGATGGTCGACCATGGCGGGAATCGAACCCCGGTCTCCCGAATGACGGTTCAGTGTGCCACGCGGCCACGCGTCTCGGGGCCTATATTATTTCAACCTTTTAATTGGCATACGCCTAATTAAAATCAAGAGGCT
Source organism: Brachyptera risi (assembly GCA_964007535.1). Lineage (NCBI taxonomy): Eukaryota > Metazoa > Arthropoda > Insecta > Plecoptera > Taeniopterygidae > Brachyptera > Brachyptera risi. The sequence continues at coordinate 38,850,821 of OZ023331.1, read as the reverse complement.
TACGTTCATTTGATTTTTAAAAAATATTTAATTTAACGATACACTGTACTGTTGACTGAATTCTATTGGCACCGGATAATGATGAAGGGGTGATACGAAGATTAGATAAAAGGTTATTTAATTAGGTGTTTTGAACTGTGTGATAGTGGTAATGAAACGGCCATGGTCTGTTGTTGAAGAATCATTCCAGCAGAGGAAATCACGAAATATCTCGTCGCAGGAATCAAACCCCGGTCTCCTCAATGACGGATCAGAACGCTTATCATTAATCATCATTCAGGGTGTATTTATTGTACAGTTCTATATTTCTATCCAACTCTAGAATAGATCTATCAAATAATGAATAATGGCTGTATTGAATAATTATTTGTTTGTTTAGAGCTCAAGTGATGATTCTTCCGGTGAGGATGAGTCCCAGAATTTGGATACAGAAATGGACACTGCAGCTGAAAATGATGCTGGAAATGGTGTGAAAAGTGACGGAGATGAAGATAATGAGAACCCTATCACTGACCAAATAGCTGTTGATGATTCTGGGATTGAGAAGAGTATAGACAATACTTGTGATTCAGTTGATAAGCCCGTTGATCAATCTGCTCAAACGGAAAACATTACTAATACGAATAGTACTAATATCGAAAAAACAATTTCCCCAAAATTGGATCCAGCTGATAGTAAGCCTGCTGTGTTTGTGACTGTGAATCGAAGGAAGGATATCCAAACGTCTCGTATGAAGTTGCCGATACTGGCCGAGGAGCAGGTGATAATGGAGACGATCAACGAAAACCCGGTAGTCGTCTTGGCCGGAGAGACGGGCAGCGGGAAAACTACCCAAGTGCCACAGTTCTTGTACGAAGCAGGCTATGCTACGTAAGAAGAATTAATTTCACTACTTTCTTTGCATTTTAGCAGATCACATTCATATCACAATACAGTAATATAAAATCCTTATATGTTTTGCTGGATCATAAACAGTGGATATACCTCAAGAATTTTCACATGTGTTGTAGTGTTACGGTACAATAAAATTGATCCCCACTTGTACCCCCACTACTTCATGTCCACACCCTTCTGCCCTCTGATATAAGCAGTTGAATTGTTTTTGATTGTGCTGCTAGTATGAGTCATTATAAAGAACTTACTGTTTTGAATGTAGTAACAGATGTCTATAAAATACCTTGGATTTGAATTTACATTATTCCTTGTAATTTGATACTAGAAGCACTCTGCAATCAGTGGCAGTTGCCATTGGTACTACTACTTGCAGGCATGGGAGAGTAGACTGGAAGTGTGCATGAGAAGTTTCATCTCAAGAACGACGTGTTTTGCTCGGCTTATACTTGTATCCACGAAAGAAAATGACCGATCAACTGCTCGCCAGTGGTGGGCGATGGTCGCTCGGAACCTTCTTTCGTGGATATGAGTTGAGTTACATGTCGAGGTACAGCAAGGGTTTCATTGGTTGTCCAGTCTGTTATGATGCTCACCATCCATCCAGTGTCGAAAAAGTATGTCTTTAATATTTATCATGCAAATCTTTGTGCCTATTGATTGATACTTATATAGTAATGATACAAGAACCTTACTTTATATGAATTGAGAAAAAGCCTCGTATGTTTGTAAATCATCTATTAGTTCTTTCAATGGCTCCACTATGGCTAGACCTATCTAGGCCCTACTCATGAACCTAGGTAAGCTGCTGATTCTTTTTTCCCTTTTACCCAATTCAGATATCAAGTCTCAGCCTATTCTCCACCAATATCTACACACCAAGTCAAGAACCTTATAATGCAGAATTACTTTCACCTCTATTCAACAACATTAATCCGAAGTGCCAATATTTGAGGTATATAGACGGCATGACCTATCGGCCAGTTTCAAATTCAAACCAAGTAGAGCAACGATTGTTAGGTCGAAGGCCAGAACTCATGAAATGTGACCATTTTGAATTGGAGGTTGAAGAACCAATAGAGACCGGCCGTCCAACACATCGTTCAATACTACGTACTAGATACAAATATATATATATATATACATATATATATATATATATCAACATGTTCAACATAATATAACATATATATCAATATAGGCCTATATCAACATATAACATGTTGATTCCCATTTGATAGCAACGGCCAGCTGATTGGTGTTACGGAACCACGTCGAGTTGCGGCAATCTCCATGGCGGCTCGAGTCGCTGACGAGATGAACCTTAGCAATCGCGAAGTCTCGTATCTCATTCGCTTCGAGGGTAACGTCACCGAAGACACGAAGATCAAGTTCATGACTGATGGTGTTCTACTTAAAGAAATCCAAAGCGTGAGTACCAACCTTTTTTTAGGTCCATTCTTTGCCTACTGGGTGAATTTTATTTGCAATCAACTGTAGCTAAAAAAAGCTGTTTTGCTGAAATTATTAAGGGTACAGGTTCTTTCATTAGTATTGCCCGTCGATATAATTTTCATGATCGATTATCATTGATGACATTTGGATTAAGTATCAAATAGAAATAAAAAATAATCAATTATTTCAGATGGGCCTAGAATTCAATAGTCAAACTTGACAGTTGATAATGTAATATATTGATGTTTCCTGGTCCCTCTTCATTTGATTTTGTATTAGAACCAAAAACCAACGTAGAAACGCAAGTAGGCCTAGAAAGTATAGTCACATGCATGCCTCAAGTAAAATAACTTTGTAAAATTTTCAACCAGCGGGAAGTGTTGACCAATCGCGTACAAAATATGTTCCCGTCATACCCTTTCTTTGGATAGTAGTTGTTCAAAATGAAAGTACACAGGACCTATCGATCTATTGATTATATCGATCGTAAAAAAGTTGATGCAATGTGTGGTAAGTAAATAAATTGTAAGTAAATAATAAGAGATTGTTGATATTTGTATTCATTTCAAAGTAGGCGTCTACTGTCTAGAATATTTCTGAATAATAAAATTGTATCTCTCTTTATTCTCAGGACTTTCTTCTGTCCAAGTACTCTGTGATAATACTGGACGAAGCCCACGAACGCAGTGTGTATACGGACATCCTGATTGGTTTACTCTCTCGTATCGTTCCCTTGCGCAATAAACGAGGCAAATCTCTCAAACTCATAATCATGTCAGCTACGCTTCGGCTGGAGGACTTTACGACAAACACAAGGCTGTTCAAAATACCACCACCTGTTATTAAGGTATTTTCCTTTCGCATCTTCACTTTGGTATTTTTAGGAAATAATTTAAATGTACGTTTTCAATATAGGTCCCTACATCCTTGCTTGTCTGGAATTCTTCTCCATTGTTTTTAGTTCTTTAGTGTTTTTAGAGTAATGAATAAGAATAATTTCTCGAAAAATTCTTGTGTCATAAAAGTATTTTGTGGTTTCATAGGATTTGTTTTCCTCTCTTACACTTTTTTCACTTCTGTCCGTGTTTGCCTTTCTTTGAATAAAGTAGTGAAATGACACAATGGCTGCTTGTCTGCATAGAATTAAGCCATAGTGTAAAACATAGTGAAGTGTAAAAAGTTTAAGCACGGTGTAAGTAAGTAGAAATGACTTGATATCTGAAGGTGGTCACCCAAATAATATATTCGAGGGTTATGTGCAAGGTTAGTATATGATATTGATAAAGTTATATCATCAGACAGGACATATATGGTCTATGTACTGCCTTATTATCATGATATTCCGTATTACGAATGGGCGTTCGTTTGTCAACTGCATATTCTCGTACACTTTTTACTCTTTGATTGTTTCATTCTACTCTAAACTAGCTCTGCCCAGAAAAGTTTCAATTTGGACTTTGGACTCGAGCATGACAGACGAACAAAGCTATTATTTATGACGAACATTCATACCTATTTGGTACAAAGACCCTAAATTGTTAGGCCCTAGATGTAAATTGTGATCTGTGGTAAGGTAATTTTTTCAAAAATATCGATAGTCTAAAATCTAGACACATAAAAAACTTCAAACTTTGAAGGTTTTTAAAAAAATTTGACTGATTCGTATCATTCAAGTTGTGTACAATTATTTTCTGCACTTTGACATATATTTATCTTTTTTGTGCCTTTGACATTGGTAATACAGTGAAGCCTCGATCTATCGTTTTTGAAGGGACCGGGGGAAAAAAACGATGAATGCGGGAAAACGATCAAAGCGGGAAATCATTAAAAACGTTGAAAAACACTAAAAAACATTAATGTGAACATTATTCCTTTCATTGTAATTAATACAGTACTGTAATCACTTATCATCTCTTTTTACGCACTTTTTTCCATTAATAACAAGAAATAACAAGCGATGGAAGCGGGAAAACGATGAATGTGGAAACGATGAATGCGGGAACGATGAATACGGGAACGATGAATACGGGAAAATTCAACAAACCGACAGATGCGGGAAAACGATCGTTCGAGCTTTTAAGTGGCGAGGGGCGAAAATAGCGAATGATAGAATCGGGGAAATGATGAATGCGGGAGAATTCAACAAACCGACAGATGCGGGAAAACGATTGTTCCAGCTATCAAGTGGCAAGGGGCAAAAATAACGAATTATAGAATCGGGAAAACGATGAATGCGGAAAAATTCAACAAACCAATAGATGCGGGGAAATGATCGTTCGAGGTTTCAAGTGGCGAGGGGCAAAAATAATGAACGATAGAAGCGGGAAAACGATAAATGTGGGAACGATGAATGCGGGAAAATTTAACATTGTTCATATGGCAGTTTGGTTGGGACCATTCAAAACAAACGATAGATGCGGGAAAACGATCGATCCGGGAACGATAGATTGAGGTTTTACTGTCTATGTAGGCCTAAAGTCATTCATGTAGGCCTATAAAATACATTTTGTCTGACCTATCATTTGGTTTTATCGAATTCAGGTGGAGTCCCGACAGTTTCCCGTCACGATACACTTCAACAAGCGAACATCACCTGATTACATGAAGGAAGCTTACGACAAAGCATGTAAAATACACACACAACTTCCTGAAGGTGGAATACTGATCTTTCTGACAGGTACAAAGTCATGTCTTCTAGCTTTATATGTCGTTCACTGTGCTGTGTTAGTTGATAGATGTACGAATCTATAGAATTGATTGGAAATTTCAATCCGATAAATGAAGTGAAGACCTTACAGTATCTCTGCATTTTTGCCTGTTTCTCTGTTTTTGTCTGTATCTAGTATCTACCAAGAATATCTATTTTTGTAGTTTAAGAACATTCTGACCGGCCGTGTCGGTTGATAAAGTCAGGGAAACGTGTAGATCTACAATTTTGTTGTTGATTTAGATTAAAAATTTTGTGTGAGTTGGTGTATGATGATCAATGACCAATCAGTCTGTATAGGTTTCAATTTTTGTGCATTGAAGATGATAGCTTATTCATGAGGTGAAGCAATCGATAGTACAATCGATAGTACGAGTAAACCCTCGTTAATCTGAAAATGTAAGGGACCCCAAAAAGATGATTCTAATTTATAAAAATTCAGATTAACCAAAAAACTCATTTTCCACGAAAATCATCACACTCCCCGGTTAAAATTGAATCAATTTCGTATTGCGTTCAAGAGAAAGCTATGCCACATATATGCGACAAGCCGCTTCACTGACCATGTGTTCTCGGCTAGCCGACAACCCACGATCGTTATATAGCCCGCTTCCATTGTCGCTCGGTCGTCCCGAGTCTGACTGACGAACTAGTGTTCCGAGTCTACCATAAGTCTCGTGCTCGTGAGTCGTGAAGATCAAAGCGCACTCGGATGACGCACTCAAGGTAGCAAACAACTCGGCTGGCTTCGGCTTATTGTTACGCGTCAAATAAGGAGTACATGGAAATTAGGAAAATAATGATCAGTTCAAGGAATTCACTTGAACTACTGGTATTTAGAATGATTCAATCCAAAAGCAGTGCCAAAGCAATTGAAGGGTCGAAATATTAGTTACAATTAGGGATTAACTGGAATTCGGAATTAACATCAAAATGCCCATACTTTCAGCTGGGAACCTACTTCAAGTTCGAGATATGTCAAATGTTGCATTAGGCCCTAACCAAGTTTGGATTAACGAGGGTTTATTGTACCTATATTTCATTATTTATCACTTTGTTCATCCCTAAAGTACATATGATGAATATCAGAAGACCTAATAATAAGTAGTAGGCCTAATAGTGAAATGATAATTGTAATATATAAGCCTATATATTTCAAACCCAGATAACCAATTAAATTGGGCCAGGGGGTGTTTCCACCAGACTTCTCCAATAAATTTAATAATAATTTTTCATCAGTGGATTAGATCATTAAACGAAAGATAATTTACATAATTGGCCAACAATGTGAGTGATTAATATTGAATGATAATTTAAATAATATTCTTGGAGAAATCAATAATCATATTTGTCAAATATAAAAAAGTGAATATGTGGAGTAAAAGTTAACGGGCAACCTCTCGTTGCTTCCCTACGTACTTTATTTATCAGCTAGTTTTTACTTGTTCTAGGTCAACATGAGGTTAACAGCGTTGTGAAGAAACTACGCAAATCATTTCCGCTCACGAATAAGAGCAAGAAAACAATGTCCGAAGATGATGAAGAGGTATGTGGATATATTAAATAGCTGGTTGACATTTGATAGAATTGCAAATTATTCTAAATTGTATCAAAAATGTGTCATATTTTTCATAATGTATTGAAATTCACAAATTTTTACCAATAATAATTGTCAGAATCCAATAAAACGAAATTAAACCACAATTATGGTTTGGACACATCCGTGATACTGTATATAGGTTTCTTAAATTGGGTTATTTACCCAAAATTCAGCTAATCAGGGGTTCTTATTTCTGTAAGGCATTCCATACTTATTATTTGCTTTTTTCATGACTTTCTCCAATATCGTTGTAGGACGTTGAAGAAAGTTTGAAACAAGAGTTGAAGAAAAGTCGTAAGTCACGAAGAAAGCAGGACTCGGAAGTGAAACTTCCTGAAATAAACTTGGATAACTATTGTGTGGAGCCAAATGATGACACTGAAATGGAGCTTCTTGGTAAATTGAGATTAAGTAATTTGTAACCATTTGTAACAAATTGTAACACTTATGTATCTAGATTGGGTTGAAAGTGAAAGAAAGAATTGGTAGCAGCTTACCTTGGTCAATGAGTTTAGTAACTCAGTGTGGCCCGACCCGTTGACATATATTTACAAAAACACAAGAGATGTATAAAATTGACGTTTCGGGCTAGCCTTTTCACTAAAGAAGCATTATAATTGTACAAAATAATCATATATTATAGGCATCCCCAAACATACATAATACGTATCATGCATACGTAATACATAATCATATATTATATCTATTTAGGTGAACATACTCAACGGACGTGTCACGGCACATGTTGCGTAACCGGCACATGCAGCGCAGTGGTTAACACACTCGCTTCATGTGATCCGGAAGGTGCAGGTGCAATATCGAACCCGGTTCGATCCCTGCCACCTTCCATCTTTACAGAGATTTTTCAAGGTTTCCCTCTGTAGTCTAAGCTAATGCCAAGATGGTTCCTACAATAAGTTGGCCATGACCGCTTTCTTCCCTCCATCATTCCCTTATTACATGGCACTTGTGGGACCTTGGTTCCGTTGTTCATAAATAATGAATAGATGAATAAAACTGCATTCAAATCGGTACAGTAGGAGGTAATTTCTAATTTTTGATAACTTGGAATAGTATTGGAAATTGTTGTATTATCATTTTTAATGTATAGGTAGGCCCATGTTAATTATATATTCATAATATTAATTGCCTCCAGATATTTTTTTCAACAGCATAAAAAAGATCCCTTTATTATTCATTCAAGTACAGTACCTATTTTAATTTTTAAGTGAGTAAAATGATGTATTTTGATGATCGTTGCAGGTGACGACGATGATGACGATTTTTTGGACGATGAAACAAACATAACGAAGGTGACAAATGGTAAACCAATGTGGGTTCTGCCATTATATTCATTACTGCCCAGCCATAGGCAGGCCAAGGTAAAGATGAGGAATTGCAACTGATTGTTTTTTTATGCTAGACATAAATTCATGAATCTAGTATTTTTTTGTTGTTGATTAAAGCTTATGAAAAAACACATTTTTCAGCTGTCCACGCTTGACACTTATGCGACATGACTTAAGTAGTTATAACTTATATTATCTTGAAGCTATTAAAATTATCTGTGTTTCTCGCGTATTAGAATTTTGATATCTCATACTGTTCAAAATTTATCAGCAAGAAACTGATATTTCGCTAAATCAACTCCATGGACTCTTAAGAGTTTTAGTCTACCAAGTAGTTGTCATTTCTTGTATTTTGATATGTAGCCTATTCATTCACCATTTTATCACATAATCCTAGTATTAATGTAGGCCTATAAACTAGGTTGAAAGAGAATATCGCATACTTGAAGAAAATATTATGGAATTGATGAATGTCTTTCAAGTGCCATTTTGAATTAGGTAATTCTTTTCACCTCTATTTCTTGTAAAAGCTGGTGTGCCAGCTTGAATGACTTGAAAAGTTAAATTTTGGTGTGCCTGTATATATTCCAATATCTTATCATTTCAGGTTTTCAAAGCCCCACCCACCGGCTGCCGTCTGTGCATTGTTGCTACCAACGTGGCTGAAACCTCGTTAACAATACCTGGTATAAAGTACGTGATCGACTCGGGGCGAGTCAAGTCGCGGCTCTACGACAAGGTGACGGGCGTGTCGGCATTTCACGTCACGTGGAGCAGCAAGGCGGGAGCCAATCAGAGGGCAGGAAGGGCGGGTCGAACGTCGGCCGGTCATTGCTATCGGTAAGTCATTATCCGAAGTTGGCTGCTTAAAAAATAATTATGCATGCAGTATCAGTGTACAGTGAAACCTCTATGCATTGTTCCTGGATCTATCGTTTTCCTGCTTGTATCATTCATTTTTTCTAGCCCCACTCCCATATAATCAATGTTAAATTTTCCTGGATAGATAGTTTTATTTTCCTGGTCCCTTGAAAAACGATGGATGGAGGTTTCACTGTATTACGATATTTCAAAGGTTTGTACCATGTGTCAGGTTACGTCGCGGAAATGTCATTTCGAAATGATTTCCTCTCGCGCAGGATGACATTTCTACCAAACAAGTATATTGTCACTGCTTCAATCTTGCATTTGGTCTTATGTTGACATAACACAGCTATTCAGTCATTACTCATTACTCCTTATTAATTAGATGAGCGTAGCGAAGCTTTCCATTTCCCACCCTGAAAAAAATGGGCTTCGTTTTTATGTTTTTTTTTTTTTGTAATTATGTACGCGGCATACAGGTCAGAGAAATGAATCAATCAACTTGAAACTTTTTCTGAACGTTGGTGTCATACCAGAATAGGTTGGGATTGTTATTCAGAGGAATCGGTCGGAAGGTTTTTCCGGAAAATAATCGGTAAGTTTGGAAAATCCTCGTAAAAATAACCCGGAGGAAAAATACTTGAAAAACAAGAATTTTTCAAAAGCTCTCAAATTCTCACAGAATATGAACAATACTATTATACACCTTTTCAGAGATTTTTACAACAATCGAATGAGAAATAATGAAGAAAACGCAATAAACGTATACATTTTATTGAATATTTGGATCAATTGGTTTTGCAAAGTGTTTATGCGACAGGTTGCAGGTTACTATAAATATCAACAAGTTGCAGGTGAGGTTTTTGAACGTTGGAAGTAAGTCAAGGTTTGTAGATGTAAATTGAGCTAAGTTATTTTTCATTCTAGATTGCCATACTTCTAAGCTCATCTCACAACGCGCATCCCGCGTTTTCCTAGTTAATTACAAATTGCATCATTATTGGATAAGCGATAGCAAAGACTTACATCCCATTCTTATGGAGCTTTGTCTGTTTTTTTTTTCAAGCATGGCACAGGTTGCACTGTTTATCGAATCAACATGAAACTTCTTCTCGATTGCAGACTCATTCAACTTGGATCTGTGTAGTTTTGGGGCCAAATAGGTTGGACCACTTCTGAGAAACACCATTTAGGCCCTAATTTTCAAAAAAATTTCAGTAAAGTTGAGCTTTGTGGTAAAATTTTGCAAAAAAATCTCTTCAAAAGCTTCAAAGTTTCACTGAGCATGAATACAAATGCGATCCACATTATTACATATTTTTACTGTGTTCTGACTAGGTAGATGTTTTAAAAAAAAAATTTATGAGTACATTTTCATCAAATAGCTTGAAATAATGGTTTCTTTTTTCAGTATCTTGCACACGATGATTCACGCCTTTGTAGACTTGACAGTTTTAACCAAGTTGTGTAGAGTTTTCGTGTATATTTCATGTAAGTCAAGGTGTGTTGAGTTTTCGAGTAAACTTCATACAAATATACCGGTATAACTCATCTTACAACGCATATGCTACATTTGCCTGATTTGATGAGCGAAGCAAAGCCTCCCATCGGGTCAGAGATGTATGTTCCTGTTTTTTTTTTGCTTGTTCACTCTCCACAGGTCAGAATGTTCGATTAATCTGAATTGACCAACTTGGAGCTGTATAGTTTTGGGGAGTATTCGGTTTTGCCACTTTCCAAAAAAATTGCATTTTTGAATGCTTTTGGACGAAAATGCTACAAAACACACTCCGGTACATCTGTGGTTTGATTGATCAGTCTGGATTTTTTCTGGAATACGCTGACTCGTACAAATCAGATTTGTTCAGTTTTTGGTCCTAATCGGTTTAACTACTTAGGCCTTTGAGAACAAATATATTTTCAAATGAATTTGAAAAAATTTGAAAAATGAAAATCTTCAATTTTTTAAAAATTCCCACTAAATATTGCCACTAGGTTGATACACTCTATCACAAAGTCTTTCATTGATTGAAAAAGGCATATATAAAAAAATATAGGCCTATAGCTTTTCTTGATAATTTTATCTAAAATTAATTTTATGTTGCCACTGTCTTCATTTTTCATTGTAATGTTGCCCATGAACAGCTTCATCAAATATATAAGTCTATGTAAATAGTAATGAGTATCACCAGGATTTGCAACAACCCAATCAATGATTTCAACATTGAGTTTTTATTGGAATAATTTTTAGCCTACACCACCGCAATTTTATGTTGGTTTTGAGGCTCTCATCTATCATGGTTAGGGTTGTTATGTCAGGTTAGTTCTCCTCTTCTATGGGGTAAATGGGTGCTATTTGTATGAGGGGGGCAGGTTTCTAAACACTTCTCACGCTACTTAAAATATTAGGGGTCTATGTGAGTTATGGGACAGGTTCGTGTATTTTTAGCCACAGTTAAAGGAAAGTTTTTCATACTCCATGTGGTTTAAATATGCATACATGTGCACGGTAGGAGTAACGTCTCTGGTGGCAGAAAACCATGTTGAAATTACGATCTTGCGGCAGAATCTGAGACACATTTTTTTATGTTTGAAATGACCTGAAATCGATAATTTAGTAACATTCTTTCATTCAGGTTATTCTCGTCGGCTGTATTCAACGATCAGTTTGAGGATTTCACCAAGCCCGAGATACAACGTAAACCTGTTGATGACCTGCTGCTCCAGATGAAGTCGATGAACATAATTAAAGTCGTCAACTTTCCTTTCCCGTCGGCACCTGATCACGTTCAACTCAAGTTTGCCGAGCAAAGGCTTCAGTTGTTGGGTGCGTTGATTCAGCCAGCCCAAGGAGAAGGTGAGTGAATCAACGTTTTCAGTGGAGAGCTGTAGAGTGTAGGTCATTGTAGTTTTTCATTCATATTGGGCTTATTGACTTATTAATTATTTTAGGATTGGTAGCACTTTACCAATTTATATAGCATTTTGGTAGAAATTTAGGATTAGTGTAGCACAGTATATTTTATTATGTTCATTGTAATTGTTCGGATATGTTGGCACTATTGTGATTGATTGAATGTGTATAATTGAATATTTCTTCTTATTTTTGATGATTACTTCTTCAATTCATTTTTAGTCATGAAATAATCGATGATTGACTGAATATCATGATAGAAAGTAGGGGCGTGAAAGCATTCAAATGTTTGAGTTCGAGTTTCTAGGCTCGAAATCGAGTTCAAATTCAGCTGAACTCAAAAATTTCAAGTTTGATTTTTAAATTCTACTTTTTCCCAAATAGTATTTGTTTCGAAATTTTAGGGTCCAGAAGTCGCTATTGATATGAAAGTCTCGGCCCAACATTGGTCAAGAACATGTTTTTTATTTTTGTAATTAGGCGGTGTATACTAAATGTATAGTGTGCTGAAAATGGTCGCTCTATAGTAATTTGCCGTGCTAGGATATTAGATTGGTGAAATACCTTGTTTTTATGGGTGGATTGGGAGAGGGGAAGGAGTAGGTAGCAGAACACATGCATCAGCTGTACTATACAAACTCAGTATTTTTTTTTTATTGCGGTCCCTTGGAATTCAAATTATCGAGGTTCACTTGACTCGAAACCAATTGAAAACTTAATATTTAATAGGGCCTACTTTTTTCTTCTTGGAACTCAAACTCAAAGCTCGCGATTTTCTCTCGAACTCGACTCAAACTTAAATTCTCATACTCGCGCACCCCTAATGAAAGGCAAAAACAATTTAGTTAATGTCTCCTTTTGACATCAAACAACGAGCGTAACTGATATAAATACTGTAGAATTACAGGAAAACCATATATAGGCCTGCAAAGTCCATATTCTGCAGTAAATATACGTTAACAAAGTTACTCAATCTTTTCCCATTCTCTGGAAATTAAAAGTGACGTGTCTGTGTAGACGAGTGGGGCAGTCGGATCAGTTCTCTCGGCATGGCGATATCCGCATTTCCCGTGTCCCCGCGTTACGGCAAGATGCTCGCATTGAGCTACCAACACGACCTTCTGCCGTACACGGTGTGCATGGTGGCAGCCCTGTCTGTTCAGGAAGTGCTCCAGGAAGTGCCCGTGAAGAGCGACGTTGGTGACCAGTCCAAGAGGAGCAGGACCGAGTGGGCGAAAACAAGAAGGCACTGGGCTGGAACTGGTCAATCTCTGCTTTTAGGTACGTTATCTCTAGTGTTGCCAACAATAATCGATATATCGATTTAGATCGATATCTTCTCAAACGATACGATAATCGATTCAATCTCGGCGATACGATATCAATATGATTATTTTCAATTATCGAAATGAACATTATTTCCTTTTCAAACTTACTATTTTACCCTTTATTTAATTGCTCCAATCAGTGTATGTGGCGCAAAAGTTTTCATTTTCTATTGGGCATTCAAAAGCCAATGAGAAACGCTGTTTGCTATGACGTCAGAGTTGATATGCGCAATCGACAAAAATATAGACTTGGGCCTATCGCGCGGTTGGGTTTCAGACCGCGTCAGGGTACTGCGTAGTAGGAACTAGGAAGACGCACACCATGCAGCAAACAGCTCGACGTGCCACGTTTATTTATGGAGAAGTATGGTTTATTATTGCGTGTCAAATAAAAGAGATGGAAATTGAGAAAATGATGCTTCTTCATGATAAAATATTTATTAAATATTAAACGTGTTTTTAGTGGAATTTCTCTCAGTTTCTAGTCGATTCCGTTATTATGAGTGTGTGGATGAACTAAGCTTACGCCCAATTAAAATGAGCAAAAAACGTATTTTTGACCGATTACAGGCCAAAATTCGCATGTAGGCCGAGGGTGACTTTTGAGCTTGAAATTTCGAGAAAAAACCTCGGATTAAATTCGGGACTATACGGTTTTATATTAATAGATACATAATGAATTCCAGATGTATGTTGTTACTTGTACTTTTTTCACAGCTCAGAAATCTGCCTCTTCCTTTACGGTATCGCGTTATCTTTCTACCCCTCCCTGCTAGGACCAAACTCCCGCACGTAGTCCAAGGTCAACCACTAGTCAATGAATCAATCAACACAGCTGCTTAGACCGCAATTTGTAACACACAATAATTCCGATGCGATACGATATTTGGACATTCAATACGATTATCGAATAGGAGAAAAAATATCTATATAATACGATTAATAACCGATGTTAAGTAGACGATAATCGATATGAGTTTTCATATCGAACGGCAACTCTAGTTATCCCGCACTCGCAATTTGAGATTGTGTTATTGCTCAGTTTAGACACTAAGTTTGTTGGCAGCTATAATTATTGAACAGTAAAATAGCGTAAAACCAACTAAAATGGGAGTAAAGCCAATCAAAACAGAATTGAAAAGTAGTAGAATGTCTTGGACTAAACCAAACTAGAATCAAACTTGAAGTGGGTAAATACTGAATAGTAAATAGTAAAAACAAACAAAAACGACCAAAATGGAGTTTAAAAGTGGAAACCAACTTGAATGTAGTCGAAACAAAACTGAAACATACTCGAAAAATCCGACTTCAACAGAATAAAAACAACTAGGAATTTTTAGTCCGATTTTCAAGTCTGTTTTAGTCTGGTTTTCATGAGTGTATTACCGTGTGTCCTCGGCCAATGATCGCGGCTAGGCCATAAGCTCCAACCACGACCGTCAGTTGCGCGGCTAAGGTTGACAGAGCTCAGTGAATAGAGCTGCGTAGCATGCTAGCCCACCGTTTGCTCCCACGGACATTACGTTTTTCACTCATAATAACAACGATTGATAAATGTGGTTCATCAGTTGGCCACCCAGATCAAAACAACATGTGGGTAAGAGATACCCTGATATTGGGGATCTCCAAGTCATTTATAATTCTCAGCCCACTTTATTAGATGATATAAATATAATATATCTAACGTTTTAAAGAATGCAAAACAAAAAAATGCAAAAAAAAGATGATATAAAAAAATACTATCAGTCTATCACACTAATGTGTGATTTATCGACAGCTTTCGATACAATAAGTCACAAGAAACTTGTAGCAAAATTAGATTACTATGGTATCAGTGGAGTAGCTTCAGAGTGAATCAAATCCTATTTGTCCGATGGACGCCACAGAGTACAGTTGAATGGAGGCGATAAATCTTAGTACTTGAATGTTGATCATGGAGTTCCTCAAGGGTCAATTCTTGGTCGTGTACTGTTCTCACTATATGTCAACAAACTGAAGTTAAATATGCCAGAAGATATTATAAATTGCCAATTGGACATATCAACTCTACTATGTCTGTATACTAGTGTAAATTACCGTTCAAGTGGGATAATCTTAAATTATTTGCAGTCAATTCAGAAATGTATGGACACTATACCCGAGGCAGGGATGATTATTTTTTTTTTTTTAATAACATCGAAACTTGATACAAAATCATTGTTCCCCAATTAAGGCTATGGATGAAAGATAGGATCGTTTGGACGGGGCACCACAAGGGCGATCTTACCACCCCATTTTGATTATTTAAAACCAATGGTCTTCAACACCATTTCATATAAATTATAGACTAAAGATATGTATCATATGAGATTGCAGATAGAGATCCTATAAATGTTGGAGCTTACTTGTTTAGTCACTTACCAGCGATTCTAAAACAGTAGCCCATGCATTTTATTTTTATTTTGACTAACTATTCAAGCTGATATTTCAACTAAACTATATTATTTTCATAAGATTACTTTGAAGTATTTAGGTATGTAATTCGTCTTCTTGAAATCATCCAATCTTGAATCAGTGCTGAAGCAATTGAAGGTTTAAAATATTGGTTCGAGTTACAGATTGGCCGGAATTCAGACTAACCATATTAATTGACATTCGAATGCCTACATCTTCAGCCGGGGACCGGCTTCAAGTTCGAAATGTCAAATTTAGGATTGACCAAGTTTGGACTAACAATGGTTTACTGTAATTAATACTGAAAACTAGAATGTATGTACCAATACTCTACATAGTTATTCTATTTGCTTTTAGGTGATCCTATGGTGCTTTTGCGGGCAGTCGGAGCAGCAGAATATGCTGGCATTAGCGGAAACCTAGAAACTTTCTGCCTTGACAATGGGTTAAGGTAAACGAACATTACTAGAACTCAAAACTTCAGACCTGAGTTTGATTCCTGCCATGGTCCACCATAGATTCTGACCTAGGTTTTTCATGGTTTTCCTCGGTATTTTTACTGAGATTGTTCCTTATATAATATCAGACCACACCTGCTTCCTGAACTCTGTCTAAAACATCTAATCAAATAACCTCTCATCTCATTCATCATTCAATGATACCCATAAATCATCACAGTGTGTCGTTGAACCAAATTCATTTGAAGGTTCTATTCACGTTATGGTCGATCATACTGACAGAAGTTTTTCTTGGTTTCCTTTGATCATTACGGTGAATACTGGAATGATTCTTTAACAACAGGTCACAACCGTTTCCTTCCGTCCATCTAAAACACATATTAATTTGAACAAAAAACTTTTGTCTCATTTTCCCATCATCTTATTCATCATTCAGTGACACCAATAGATCTTGGTCATCATTACAGCCCTCCTCAAACCTAATAAATGCATCTATGACATTTCAGAACGGTTTGCATGGCTCAGTGGTTCCAATGACTATGCCAGTGAGAGTTTTATACTCACACTAGAATCACCCTTGCCAATTATGCAATAATGAGGGAGGAGTTAGCATACTTATAACATTCTGTTAATTTCTCCGACGATTTTACTAGCATCGTACCTATTTCTCGCTATCTCTTTCTATCTTCTAAGTAACTCAAATTTCTCATATGCCTCGTAGTATCTACTATTTACCCTTCTTCAATCTTGACTCATTCTAATGTTAACCTGAGGCAAAATAACTTATGCCTAGTTGTTGACTTACTGTAAAGACCCAATTTTAATTTCATTTAATCATTTATAAAAGATGTACTTTACCAATTGACCAAATTGTAGATGGGCGTGACTTATACAAAGCAGGGGAAATTTCAAATTTTAGATATCTTGATTGGTTATTTCCCTATTTTCCCCTGCTTCACTGTCCACTTGATTGGTTTTTATATTTTGTGACACCACGAGGGCGGACGATCTACAATGGTCAATTACCATACCGGTAGTGTATTCTCTGAAGTGCAATTAGTCCCTATTACTTAATCTAGAGTTTTGAACAAGTAAAAATGAGTTGGGTAGTCTGGTTATAGTAGAAACATACTTTTTATTAGAATTCTGTTGGTCTGTTGTTAAAACTGACTTGCAAGTCTCTTTCAATGTCAGTCTCACAGTTTGCCCTGTCGACAGATTCAAAGCGATCACCGAGATCCGCAAGCTCCGGCTCCAACTGACGACGGAGATCAACCTTAACCTCCCGGAGTTGAACCTCTGCGTCGATCCTCGTATGAAGCCACCGACCGACGAACAGGCTCGCCAATTGAGGCAGATACTTCTCGCTGGCTCGGCCGATCTAGTCGCATATCGGGTGGCGCTCGAAGAGATCAAGGAGTCTGTGGATCGGGCCAAGTGGAAGCATGCGTACAGGCGAGTGACAAAGTTGAAGTACCAGACTTGTATCCACAAAAGAAGGTCGTCTATCAACTAAATAATTACAAAAACTTCTCAGTTACATAATGTCGCCATAACGTTTAGGATGTAACACTTTTGAAAGATGCAGTTCAATTTCTTATTGTAACTCTTCAAAAATCATAATAGGTACTAGTGCAAATGTAACAGTCGTATTTCTGTTTGTTATGTTGGAAGACGACCTTCTTTCGTCGATACGAGTAAAGCCACTGATTGAATTGAATCAAAGTGATAGGATCTATTCTTGTGAAAATACTAATTAGTTTTTCCCTGCCTAGATGTGGCGAAATGGAAGACCCCGTGGTAATGCATTCCGGCAGCGTTTTGCGTAAATCCCGTCCCGAGTGGGTGGTCTACCAAGAGGTGTTCGAGACAGACAAGTTGATCATGCGTGGCATTACTGCCATCGAGCCGGAGTGGCTGCCGATCTTCGCCAAGTCCATGTGTCACTTGTCTGAGCCGCAAGCGGAACCCGAACCGAGATTCGACACTGACAGCGGGAAAATGTATTGTTGCGTTAGGGGCACATATGGTAAGTTCAATAGTGATTGTTGGTCACTACTGTTTTGTAGAATGTAATTTAGTTTTAAACTATGGATTACACCAGGCAACCAGTTTCTGCGCATATGCTTTTTATAATCAAAACCGAAAATAATTATCAGAACAGGGCTTTCTATTCAAAATGATGACCTATTATTGCAAGATTGAAATATCTCGTGAGTTTTAGATTATATTAATGTTTCTATGATTTTCGCGGGGTGGTTATTCCCTTCGACGGCTTAGAGTCCGTAGGAAAGGTAGTGGGGAAATTGAGTTTGTTGATTCTTGTGGAATCTACCTCCTAGTACTTGGATTGCCCAATCCATTTTATGTAATTTGTACTCTATCCATGAGTTTCCTCCAACCTGTACCCACCTCATTGTTTCTCATAACTTGCTCCTCTTACAATGCATCATCATCTCTCATATCATTGATCACAAAAATAGATTCTTTAAATTAACTACAGTACTTTATTACCAAGTTATGACTGAAGGCCTACTAATCGTTCTATTATTCTTTAGGGATTGTACATACAACTTGGTTATTTCCTTCCTAGGCAAAGCTGCTTGGCCAGTGCCGTCAACCGAGATCGAGTTTCCTTCTGGTATCTACTGTTACAAGTGGTTCGCACGGTTTCTGCTAGATGGCAGTGTTTGTCCGAAGCTCAAAATGTTCAAGGCATCATTGCTTTCGACTCCTGCGACAATGGTCAAATCTTGGGCGAAGTAAGTTTGTGATAATTTGTGAAATTTATCATCTTTTCACCACTTTAATACATAAGTAAATCTTTAGTACTCACGCTTCATCTTTTTTCCACACAAGTACAGTATAGGTATTATGGGCAGTATAGGTAAATGGTAGTACAGGTCTACATCTAATTTGCTAAATGTTGAACCTATTCCATGCTGATGTACCGGTACTGATTTTCAAACACAGTTTCTAGACCCATGGACATGACAGTGCAAACTAAGCTTATTCAGTAAATCAGTTGATCTATACGTTATACGTGAAAGGTAAATGTATTTATATATACCGGTACATAAGAACATTTTTTACATTCTGTTCAGAATTCTCAATGCTAAACTATCCACCTACATTAATTGTTTATAAATGGGTTGCTATTCCTTGTTTATTCATCAAAAGTTAGAACATCATTATCAAAATTCTCTAGGGGTGTGCGAATCCATGTTTTTCGAATCAAATCCGAACCCATTTTCAGATTCGGATTCGATCTATCAAAAAAGATTCGAAAATTTCAAATCTTGGCATCAAAAACGTGGCATCATTGCATTCTCCATTCTCAAGAACAATTGCTGTAATGGTTGGACTTGTGCTGCATAAAATGTTTTATGCAGGGGTAATTATGAGAATGCTGAGATAAGATTTTCACTTCCCGGATCAAGTGTAGGTAACTTGATCAGCAGTGTCGTTTGTCCCATTATTACGCTTCATAATGCATGTTGAAAAGATTCGGTTTCAGATTCGGTAATTTTGATGAAGATTCGGTTCGGATTCGATTTGAAGTAAAAAACATGGATTCGCACACCCCTAAAATTCTCTAATGATTTCAATTCCGAACAACAGTTCTGGTGTCAACATCAATTACCTTAATTAAAAATCAATTCATTACATGTTATCCTTGTTGAACAATTGTGAAAATTATAATTTTCAGTATTTTTTTCTCAGTAAAATTTTCATTTTTTCCCGACATTTTGTTGAAAATACATTTCGACTTGTATTCTGAAGTTGGTATTTTTCATTACTGTCATATAGCCAAATAATTTTCAAAATTATGTACTGTATCTGTTTAATTTTTAAACCTACCGTATCTGCAGTTGGTAGACTATAATGTCACCTAGTAAAAATAGCACAGCCTTCTTTATTCAGATCATTCTTCTCTGATACTGCCCTTTCACTCGGGGTATGCTTCCCATGTTAACCGATGTCCAATTATTTTAGTTCACAAAATCGCCGATGGTGCCGTTGTTTCCAGACAATGACGTCACTTTCCAAAGATGTTCAAGTAAATCGGTTTGTTTGAAGTGTCATATCTGCGAAGATACCAATAACTTTGGGAATTTCCGTAGGATAATTTAAATTACGCACGCATTCTATTAGGCCGTGACTTCGCGAGTTCACCAACTAGTAACTTTGTTTATGATAATAAATGATATGAAAGATTTTATTCAATAATATAATGAATCCGGAATATCACCGGGACAAGTTCTTGAATGATGTTCATTGCTTGGGTCAACATAAATATCGTTCACGTCTAAATCTGGGTAAGCCTATAGGCCCTCGCCAAAATGTAGATATGACATAACCTCAATAACGTCGCAAGAGATTGACAGAATATTGTGACAAGAATGACAGTTGAAAAAAATGACAATTGTTCGAAGTTGGAACTTTAGATACCAGGGTGCAGTACATACCAGACAATGACGTCATTTTTGCCTGCGCGAGCAAATATGCGCGAACCCGTCCAAATAGCCCGAGTGAAAGGGCAGTATAAGAAATGAATGATTTGAATAAAGAAGGCTGTGAAAAATAGTAAATACACGCTTACAAATCGACATTAAAATTTGCTTCGTCTCCACTATTAAAATATTCAAAATACATATTACTAGTATTCATTCACTGCATTGTAAGAGTAACGCAGAATTCCTAGCCACAGTAGGTAACAAACCGATATGTACCATAAAACATAATATGTGAGTATCACGGAGGTAGCCTAAATAATTTGTATTCCAACAGTTTGCAACCTAGAACAACCCTATTGTTGAATGCTCTAATGGACAAACAAGTCGACTCGAAAGAAAAACTTCTACAAGTCTGGAAAACCGAAACTCAATGTAAGTTAAAGATTACAGTCAGATACATTCTTTTGTAATTTCACTAATTTAATACTAGATGTGCTGTTTTTTGTCAAAAAGTAATATTGATTAATCTTTTAATTATTGATCAAATTTTTTTGATGATCAATTATTTTATTGTTACCACTAGAAAACAATCGATCAGTGATCAATTATTTGAAGTAATAATTTGAAAAAATAACAACAAATAATTAAACGAATATTATTCAGAATATTTGCGGCTAAATAAATTCATGATAACATATACAGGTACCCCTGTACTGTAGAATATGTGCCAACATGTGTAGTTGTGCTATATTGCTGCCAACTCTTATTCGTCTTGAAAGCTCAGAGCAGACTTTCGAACCGAGTTCAAATACATCGATAAGTAATCAAATTGATCATTGTCAAGCGATCAATTTTAATAAATAATGTGCTGATGCAGATCAATTATTAGTCGAGTGTCTGATAATTAATCGGTTAGTAGATAATCGGAGGCAGCCTTACTGTAGTCCCACAGTGAGTATAACAGTACTGTATGTTGGTTTGTACGTACTTTGAAGATACCAGATAGTTTCGGTCAGACACTCAAATGGTTGAAACATTCCTTAAGTCCAAGTGTTTCCACGCCTGCTTGATGTCAGCAGCTATAAGTCTATGTCTTCACATAGGCCTCCGTTCCTTCGTTGATTGTATTGATACATATATAAACACATTGTCGATATAACCACAAACATACATTAGTTCAATTTAATGCATGCTATCTTGATTGTGGTACACCCACATTTAATAACTAAAAGGATCCCAGTTGTCAACAAATAATCCTTTCTTTTCAGATTTGCTGAACGCTTTCCAGAAATGGCTGCCAGAGTCGGCACATACTGAAGTGGCGCTTATTTGGCCACCGGTTTGACTGTTCAAACTTTTCGAACGTTTGATTGTTCATTCTAGGAATATGTGGCTGGAAAGGTAAGATGCCTTAGCCTACTTGTTGAAAGATTGAAGTGCTCTGAAACTTGTAACTCGTGAAATAACCGTAGGCCCTATATAAACAGAGTTAGAAATAAACTATAATTGAATATCATATACTAATTGAGGCGATTAATATAACAGTGATATTTGTATTTAATTTATTTGTGTTGGTAGTCCACATTCTTCTTTTGTGGATACAGATACTTGGTACTTCATTTGTATTTGCAGATGTACATTTTATGATGTAAATTAAATAATGTATTATTACATTAATACTCTACAACTATCACAGGCTAGGTTCCAATATCCTGACCTATAGCAATGGCAGTAGGCCTTACATATTTATTCATGTATTTATATTCAAATTTTAACGATTCTAGGATGACCTTGAATTGAATTCAGACAACACCACTCCAACTCGACTGTTCCCCTTCCATATTCTAGTCCTCGTCATAGGAACAGTAGATATTATTTTCCGGATTCTAGTGTGGAGAATATGAAATGTGTGTACCCTAATAAAGTCATCTCTGCTTAAAATGAGCGCAGTGCTCGTTTGGCATGTTGTTCCAGTATAATAGGATGATAAAACTGGGGTTACAAAATGATATTCCATTCATCAATAACGTTCAATATTCGTCCATTTTATACGACTAGGAAAACGCAGCGTATGTGTTGTAAGACGAGCGAGATATCTATATAGGATGTACTCGAGAGTTATATACACCTTGATTTAGTAATTATTATGAACATTCATATCATTTCATTCTTATATCTCATAGTAACCTGTAGATTTTCATTGACAAACTTTAATTTCAATATCGGTAATTTTTCCAGTAGTGTATAATAATTTATTTTCTTATAAACGACCAATTCAAATGTCTTCAAACTTGGTAGAAATATGAAATGACACAATATAAACATTCAGTATCAAAATTTCACGTAAAACGGATAAAATTGAAAAATTGAAAATCCTTTCCAGTAGGCCTAGTATGATATCTTTATGGGGATTTCCCAGTTTACGATTTTTTTTCTGAAATGAACGTCAAACCAATTTTGCTCAAAAACAATCCCAGCCTATTCTGGTTATTAATGTTCCAAAAATGTTTCAAGTTGATTGCCAACTTTCTTGCTAACTCTATGCAGTGTACAAAATTATAATAAGAGAATAATTCAAATTTCAACGAAGTCCTATTTTTTTTGCAAGTTTTCGCTATAGTACACTTATTTGATAAAAAATGTTTTCATCATCGATGAAATCGAAGGCACTGCTTCAGAAACTGATGTCACTGTTGGGCTTGGGTTCGAGTCTCACATAAGGTATGGGTTTTTGTTAACATGAATATATTGTGTGCTTAACGACGCCACTAACAGCTAGGTTATACGGGGGTACGAATGAGCGAATGTACGAGTGATTATGAAACTATAAAGTGACGATGAGCAAAAAGACGTTTACAAAAACCTATGCCCTAACGCCCAACGGTGACTTCAGTTTCTGTCGCGGTGCCTCAGCTGACCGAGCTACCGAGGGCGGTACACATCATTTCACTTATCACCTCTTCATAGTTTGTTAATCATCTGCTCATTTGTACAACTTAGCTGTTGGTGGGATTGTTAAGCAAACAATAATCAATCAGATCAAATTGATATGTATTTCTAATTCAACAACTCTATCCAACAAAAGAGTTGGACAGAAACATTTCTTGTATGTGATTGGTCAACTCTCCCTCTTATGAAAACTTCAAAGTGCTTACAAGCTACTGCTACTTTTATAAGTGGTGAAACTTCAAAGTTCATACTGAATGAAATGGGATGAAAATATATTGATATATTTGATTGTCACTAATTTCAAGTTGATTTAGGTACATCACAGCATATCTGAAATTATCTACATATATTTGTCCATTTGATAATTTATGCAAAGTCAATGGGGTATCGATCATAAAAAACGTGTTGATTGGCAACATTGGATAGAACTAAATACTGGATACAAACTATAGGCCTATAGGTGTATAAAAAAACAAATATATTAAATAATACAGAGTTTTATTTTTTGTCACGTTCAATTTGGTATAACAGGCTTCCAAATATAAGCAACGTATTAACTAGCCCATTAATGATGGGTAGTTGGGAAAAACACAACACGGTGAACTCGTAATGAACATACACTAACAAAATATTAAAAGTCAAAACATGGTATAACATCTAGCTTAGGCCTATGAACACTACATTTAACATTGAAAATCAATTACCTATTAGGCTATTAATGATGTAATGATAATAATGCACGTACTACGTACTATCAAATGACTTGAATGCAGTTTCTAAATTATTATGTAGCCTACCAGAAAATTGTAACTTTCAGAGGTTCCACAATCCTCTTACATTTGTACTAAACTAATATCGAAGTCTATGCAGGCCTACTATTGACAAAGAAACAAGAATTACGTCAAGGGGATTTTTTTTCACAATTATTGCATTTTAAGCTCATCACTCGGTAGTGAGAGAAGTTGCTCAAATTTCTATGTCTTGCAATCCTAGCAAGTTCTTGTGCGAATATTACGAACAAACAACGTTTTTGTAATTATTGCTTCCATAAAATTAACCTACATGCGGGATGAGTAGTAAAGCTATTGATTCTTCTGGCTTGACCTTTCCACTTACATTTTTTTACAACTTTATAAAAATGGCTTTACAAAAACGAATAAAATGAGCGCCAACAGTAATGGGCTCTGCATAATAAGTACTAACTAATAAGCCATTTACTAATTTAACACTCCGTAGATTTCCTAAGCATAAGTAAATATCGAATAACGGACTAAAAGCATTGGTCATTTAAAAATTGGTTAAAAACTTTGATACAACCCAGGAATCGACAAGGAAAAATATTTGTATTTTAATTATGTGCCTCAGTATTTCAATTCTCACTACACAAAGAATGACCTTGTTCGACACCTACATACACTTACATAGTCCGTACATAGTTTGACACCTTCTCGATATTGGTTGCATTTCACATTTTTGAGCAACAAGTAAATGAGGATAGTGAGAATACTGACCAATATTAGAATGCTTGTTGTGATTAATGGCGAATAAATAAACGAGGCGTTGTATTGAAACAAAAAATCATGGTTATTGAAGAATTGTCCAAACCTGATCAGGAAACTTTTGTAGCAAATTTCAGTCTTGAAATGACTTGATGAAATAATTATTACACTCATTTGAACACACATTACTCTGTTTTGTCATGTCCATTTTCTGCTACTTTCTTCTTCTTTATCGGGTTGGCCTTACACTCGTTGTACATGTTGTTGAGGTCGAATGATGCTTTGATGTTATCCTGGCAAACAAGTTGAAAGTGCAATTGTTATTTATTAATATCGAATATTTCTCTAGAGGACAGGTTCTATCAGTCAACTGAGCTTACTTTCTACTCATTATCTATTAAAATTTAAAATATAAAATTTCTGAAGAGGAAAGCATAATTTAGTACTCTAGACAAAGGGTGGTGGGACGGTGATTCTGAGGAGGCAGGGTAAGAGGCTGACAGCAGCTCGAGCTCGGCTGTTCCGGTACTTTCGTGACTGACGTAACCTTTACAGCGTAATTGATGGAACATTCAAGTCATAAAGCACGTCATAGTGTGTGTTTAATATGATGTTTTGTATGCATCTGAATAGAATACACCTATTATTAAAGTGATCATGTGCTATATATTATTACCAATGGGCCCCTACTATTATAAAATATTATAAATACTTTGGCCCCATCTTATCTATTACATTTGATCTATTCTTATCTGATATAGACCTGATATACGATTTAATTCGGAGGTGGGTGTTAGGCATCGCATCGCTTACAGCTATATAATAGATGGCCCTGGTTGGTAAAAGAGATTGCATACGTTGTCATAGGCCCACTGCTTACAAAGGCTAAAAAATCCATTTCTATTTCATCTATTCCTAAATTATATACCGTATATAAGTATTCTTTCAATTTTGGATGCCATTTAATTGGTCCTTAACCATCTTTTTGAAAGTGATGCCTAAAAGTCAAGTATTACCTCGGAGAAGAAAAACTTGACCAGTTTCCCTTTGACGTCGGCTCCAGGTCGCCTTGTTACTTCTTTGCCGTTCTTGAAAAGTATCATA
The DNA here is from genome assembly GCA_964007535.1 of Brachyptera risi. Lineage (NCBI taxonomy): Eukaryota > Metazoa > Arthropoda > Insecta > Plecoptera > Taeniopterygidae > Brachyptera > Brachyptera risi. The sequence goes on along the minus strand of OZ023331.1, from coordinate 38,824,813 downwards.
GTCGGCAGTTGGCGACTCATGGGCCCATCGTCAACGTGATACTTGGCAGATGCTTCAGGATAGCGGCCTATGTCAATCTTACCGAACTTGAGATTATCCAGAGCGTAGCTAAGAAGCAAATAAAGTGTTAGAAACAATAGGCTAGTGAGTGAGAGTGGGAGATGGATTTCAGAAGGTAGTTAGTGTATCGTAATAAACAATTGACAAATGCGAAAAATGGCCCAAAAAAGGACTTGGTGTGGTTAAATGAATTAATTCATACAGGAAGACGTGTGCATCTATGTTTATTTGAATGATTTTGTTTCAGATTGACAACTAAAGTACAGTAAAACTTCATTAATCCAAACTCAGTTAACTCAAACTATGGTTCTGCTATCGGTACCTAAAGAGTTTTGACCAATATGCTCATTCTTGAATATTTTGATAATCTGAACTTGGGGGGGGGGGGGGGGCTCCATTGCATTGTATTACTGTAGGTCTATTGATGGGCCTACTGCCATTGATTCTAAAAATTCAATGCTACTGCTAGCCAAGTAATTGTAGAGCCCTACTAATAGAACTGCACGAGCAGTCCGTCCAAATATCTTCCAGTTTTGTATGTACAGTGAAACCTCTATCCATCGTTTTTCAAGGGACCAGGAAAATAGAACCATCCATGCAGGAAAACGATCCATCCAGGAAAATTTAACATTGTTCATATCGGAGTGGGGTGCGAAAACATGAATGATAGAAGCAGGAAAACGATGGATCCAGGAACAATGCATAGAGGTTTTACTGTACATACCGTAACTGAATTATTTATAATGTTCAAGGGAATTAATTTATATTAATATTGACTAAAGGCATGTTACCTATCTTGTGGTTCAAACCAGTTACCATTATTCATGCTATCTATTTACATATTAGGCTAACAATAACAAGAGACTAACTAATGACTAAAGAATGGAATATGATCATGTCCTTAATTTAATATGGTAGCTAAATAGTAAATACTTGTGACTTATAACTATTTACTGTTACTGGGCCTACACATGGCTCAGTATATATGAATACTTCCTTGTACAATATTATCAGCCTTTCCTTCCTTCAATGATAGTGTTAACTGTTAAGGCATGTTTCAGAGCATCCATTGATGATAACACTTTATTGCTCAGGTTAACTAGATTTTTGCTAGGCAACGACTTCCTATTGACTTGATAAGAGAAGTCTATATATTCTCATATATAAGGTAGATACAGGACTGCCTACCCATCACCAACAATGATTAATCAAGGTAGACATAGTAGGCTTAAATGAGATGAAACCCACAAAAATTTGGTCTTCAATTTGAGTTATGATACCATAGTAGTTTTCTAGTCGACCGGCCATGTTACGGGGCATTTTCGTTAGAAATGTAGACCTAATTTATTATGTTTGATTACATTAAAAGATGACTAACTTGTTTGATATTTGCGCGAAGATAGGAGCAAAGTTGACACAAGCTGGATTCCACGCTGTGTAGAATGCTATCACCCAAGTAATGCGCTTATCTCTCTCCAATTCATCTTCCAAACCCGATGTCGTACGGAAATATACCACATTCTCGGGACCTGAATAAGTTGGTTCAGGGAACAACAATCCACAAACTGCAATATAAGAGAAAACCAGTGATTTTTGAAAACTAGATTAGAATCAGTTGATTTAAAAAATAAACGACTTGAAAATTGATACAAAGCACGACTTTGAAAATTGATACAGAACATGAGTTGAAAAATTGATACAAAACAACTTTGAAAATTGATACAAAACACGAGTTTAAAAATTGATACAAAATCATTCAAAGTTAGGCCTATAGATGCCGTATGGAATGACACTTACGGATGAAAACAACAGCAAAGAGCATTCCCATTCGTACGTCTGCATAGCACCATAACAAGAGGTTGGCAACTTTATTGTAGATAAAGCTTGAAGTCAGATAATTTATCATCGTAACACTTCCCGACTTTTTCGTCCGGATCATCACGACAATCAAGAGAAAAAACAGTATCTCCGCCTCGCGCTGTAACAGAGAATATGCCATTATCAATTTACTGCAGAATTAAAATCAGTGGGGCCTACAGACCTAGTGCAATAATAGTGAAGCAGCAGCATGAAGTAGGCCTACCACGATGTTATTAGATTAAAATAATGATTTAATACTGTCAATCTTTCTCAAGATTGAATCAAGTTTTATAGAAACTACCCATTCTTGAGATGCAAGTTATGAAGGTTTGATTAAAGACAAAATATTTTGAAAATTTCAACTGACCCACCCTTTCTCCTGAACAATCTCGAGTGCTGATTTATACTCGCCTAGTATTGATGATGATTATTGTTTGCTTAATGATCTCATCAACAGCTAGGATATTCCGGGTTACGAATGAGCAGGTGATGGAACTAAGAAGTGATGATAAGTGAAACTACGTTTATAAAAACTCATGCCTTATGCAGGACTCAAACCCACGCGGCACGCCCCAACGGTGACGTCAGTTTCAAAAGCGGTGTCTTAGCTGACTGAGCAACAGAGGAAGGCTACTAGTATTGCTCATTTATATATTGGGTACAAAGTCGCACTGTATCAAGATGAATCAGATGAGATAGATGAAAGGTCATTTTATGATTGTTTTTGGATCGTAGGAAGGTGTCGGTCATGGTCTGTTTCTGAGAGACCCGAAAAACAGAAGGGAACCAGGAAAACCCCCTTAGGATGGCCGCCCTGATGGGAATCAAACCCCGGTCTCGTGAATGACGGTCCAGTGTGTTGGCCACTCGACCACTGGCCGTCCATCTCAATGCTACTACAGTAGAACTTCTGTTGAAAAGTTTCTTCGTTTATACATATATTAGGCCTACATTTACCGGTAAAGTTTTTCAAATTACTACATTTTTTTAGTCTGGTTCCCTGAAAAACATATAAAAGAGGTTCCACTGTAGTAATACTGGATCAAGCATTCCCAATCTTTCTTTACTTGTGTCAAATGCTATTTCATTATTGCAGGTAAATGCATGAATTTTTGTTATCATTTTTTGACGTTTCAAGAAAGCTGAAGTTTTGCAATAATTAATGCTAAATAGCTATGTTAACCAACAAACAGGGAATGTTACATTTTTGTAATTTATTCACATGTACGTATGCTATTAAGAAACCTTCCTCCATTTCTACATTTCCATGTAGAAATCTTGTGAATAATTGGTTTCAGAAGAATTTGTTGAAACATTGTAAGAACAGGTAAAGTGTCTCCTAAGTACCGGTACCATTGAACAGCTACAGCTAGGTTGTATGGGGGGTACTAATGAGCAGATGATAATGAAATGATGATAAATGAAAAGACGTTTCCAAAAATCTATGCTTTAAGCGGGACTCAAACCCACGCCCAATGGTGACTTCAGTTCTGAACAGGTCCCTCTACTGACTGAGCTAACAAAAGAGGTTAGTAGTACCGGTAAAGAATAAGTGTAGGCCTACCGGTACACACATTTTTGTGGGAAGTTGCTCGCATTGAGTTGTAGTATTTTAGTTTATGTTGGTTGAGAATACATAGCAACAGAGTGAACTGGGGAGCTATCTCAGATTCTGATTGGTTAAGACTTGATATCAACTGGTGGACATGTCCTCCTGTTTCAACAATCAGCAAGGTTACTAGACGACAGCCTATACGTTATGCATTTACAAGTTTATGACACAGCCGCCCCTGTGGCTCAGTCAACTATGACTACGTACCGTATACCACAACGTCGGGAAACGGTTTAGGCAAACCGATTGGTGCTGAAACGGTTCAACAAATATGTGTACATCACAACAATTAAGAAACACTTCAGCAAAACGTTTCAACGCCAGCCATTTTGAATATTGGCAGCGCCTTGTGAATCCGTCAAGATTACCTTGAGCACGGCCTTAGAATGTTATTACAATAATATATTGTTTTGAATTGGTTTGACGTGTACATCGATCGTATCGAGTTATTCAATTCACTTTTCAAACTGGGTTGGAACTTGAGTGTTTTACACCAAAACCGACAGGTATATCACCATCTGTAAACCGTTTCAGCTTGAAACGGTTTGCTTAACCCATTCCTCGACCTTGTGGTATATGTAGTCTATCGTTAACTAGTGGTAGAACTGAAGTCAGGTCGCGCGAGGGTGTTTGTTGACGTCCTTTCACCTATCACTCCATCGTTTCATTATAACCCACTCATTCACCCCCGTATAAGCCTAACCTAGCTGTTGGACAAACCTTTCCATGTCCATGTTCCAAGTCTGATACCAAATCTATAATTTCATGTCTGAATACAAGCGTTGTTTTGTTGAGTATGTGTCTAAGCCTGAAGATGCCCAGGCTATCAAGTTAATAGGACCAGGTCTTCAATGCCTAGGCCTAGGGCCTTCTCCAACTTGACTAAACGCCCTTATAGTAGCACTTGATGGCTCCGAGAATGAGTGAACTAGACCTATCTCTGTTTTGCTGGATGTTCAAGACGTAGGTCTATGGCTGAGCAATAAAGCTAGGGCATTAGACCTCTGTAAGTCGTTGGGAATACTCCGGCTCGCGAAATCAACCCCAACATTAACCTACATTCATAAAGTGGAAATTTTCCTTACCGTGTCTAATTCGCATAGTGGAACTGCTGTTGGAAACACGTAGTTACACAAATATGGTGTTTTTTTGGCAACAATATAAGACAAACTTAACAGAATATTAATTAAATAATAGGGTTTTATTAACAACACTAGATCGTTTTTTAATGCCATTTTGGTGCACAGCTGATGTAGGACTACAATTAAGTTATTACAGTTGCCTAACCTGATTTTTGCACTTGCATGTGTGCCTGTGGTGGTATACCTGTAAATCACAATCGCGGGAAATATTTGCACCGTCCTAGTCAAATGTATTACAATTTTCTTGGATTTAAGCTAGGATTATAGATATCGTACCAATAGATATAACCTACAAGGTAGCTAGGCCTGTAATCCTAGATTCAAGCTACTATTTAATCTTGATAATTTATTCAATCATTTGAAATCATTTATCAATCCATCCATCCATTCGTCTATCTGTCAATCCATCTATTGATTCCTCTATCCATATTGTATCTATTAATCTAAATTGTATCTATTAGATTAGGGATAACATCGATCTAATTGAGGATCGATTAAATATTGATTTACCCCTGAATCGATCCTGAAACTGAAAGATCGATCATTTGCATTTTTTTTTCATAATGATTTTCTTAGAAATGGACTGAAATATCATCTTTAAGTGTTGAACCCTATCATCATATCTCTGTATATTTGAAGCACAACCTCTTCTATTTGTTTTGTCATTCGACCAATAATAGAGGAGGTTGTGATTTGAAGTATTGCTTTCAAGTATTTTAATTGAATAATCAATCTTTATTTTCCAGGATCGATGTTATTCCTAATATCATTAATATGTGGCTTGAACTGTTCACGGGATACCTAATGATTGAGTTGTTGACAACTCGATGAACGGATGTCTTGAAATGCAGATCATTTTTTCTCAAAGAAGTGATATTGACGGATGTATTTTTGGCAGAAAAATGTAAGTGCCATATTGATGATAGTGTTGTTGAGGAGGCAAAGAAATGTTTTTGGAGAATTCAACATTTGATGAGTTGAAAAAATATAAATTTTAATTATTATTTTGGGTTCTAAGGCACTTAGATCCAAAGTCCTGACATGACCTGTTGGTCATGTCTTAATAGGGTGTTCGCATGTAACAAACGACAAACAATCGTTTCTATAGCGATACAGCGAACTGGTGGACTGCCGAATATTCTGATTGGTCAATTCCAACTGGTGCACATTGTTGTCTCTCTCTTTCAACAATGGGTGACGTCAGTTGAGAATACCCTATACAATGCAAAATTCTGCTACATTTGACACTGAGAAATGGCTTCACCAAATACCTTATTACTAATACTAGGCAAACGCGTTTTGTGTTGCCGCGTTTAAGGATGAGCTGGAACATATCAACTTATCTTTGGATTGGTTATTATATATAGATACACCTTGAGATCCAAACCATTACATCACTGCCATCTTATTTTCCATTAATAATTTCTATGATAATAAAGAAGGCTTTGTTTTAATCGTTTACAATTAAGTGGTGTCACCTGTAGCTTAGATTCAATAGGTATCTTAATAGCTTTGAATGATTCATAAAAATTACATTATATATTTTTGTACATTAAAACGGCTGATCCGATTTGAGTGGAAGTTCGGAATAATGTGTATCATTATCAGATTAAAATACCCTGAGAATTTGAATTTTCTTGGATGAAATATTTTTCATGAATTTTTTTTTCTGGGCTATTCTTATGGGATATTTGAAAACTTTGAAATGAGTTTTCTCAGAAGTGGTTCAACCGATCGTGCCTCAAAACTATACAGTATCGAATTAGATAATGATACTTGTGTGTGCCAAGTTTCAACTAATTTTAAATGTTCGTCTGACCTGTAGAGCGCGAACAAAAAGAAAAAAAAAGTACTTTTTTTTGGGGTATGGTGAAATTGAGTCTTCGCTTCGCTCATCCAATGAGCACGGGAAGCTCCGCCCACTTTGATTATTGAGAACATTGTGACACGAGTTTCAGTGTGCCTTAGCGGCAAGGACTGACTTTTCCTCGCTAAGCTTCGTCCATTTTGATTGCTGAGAAGTGCAAAACCTTTTTCAGAGTGCCCCAGCTGACTTTTGATGACAAATAATTATACTGACAATAATAGCTGACAACTTGCAAATTTCTAGCATGTCTGCATTTCTAGCATTTCTCCTGTCTGCTTGGGGTTATACTCTGTCGTCTGCCTAAACTCCAACTTTCCCGTATTTATAGTAACAAGGTATTTGGTTGTAACCATGAGGTAGAACTGCTTTATCAACTCTGATTGTAACACCTAGTAAATATCACTAGTAAGTAGTGCTAGTATGTGTCTTCCATGCCCTGTAATAAATAGCCAAATTATATTGTTCTAAAAACATACCTACATCCAATTGCACACCCCACACAATTAAAACGTTTCAAACATTTGCCTATTTTCATGTAAAAATGTGATGATTATCTCAGTAGAATCTTGATGTCACTTATGCCAATTGTATGCGTCATATTGATCTTGGTAAGAAAGGATATAAAATGAAAAAATTGGATGTCTTGCTAAAACTATGTTAATGTGTAAATATTTTCATACAGGCCTATAATAGTGGAACAGATATTCATAGCATGTAGGCTTATCAAATTTATTGGACGTTATTCAACTATAGGCCTACCCTGTTTGTAGGCATACACTTGTAAAAATATGCAATTGACAAATACGGAGAGCATTAGAATACCAGTTTATATACAATTTTTGTTAGTTCAAGGAAGGACCCCATCAGCAGCAAGGTACAAATGAGCCAAAGATATAGGGCCTATGATGATGTTGAGAAAAACCCATGTCTTTATGTGTGACTTAAACCACTGCCGAACTAGTCTTCGGTTTTTAAAGCAGTGCCTGAGCTGAATGAGCTACGAATGGCAGAAATAATGGGTTAAATTCATATCATGTGGAAGATATTTAAAAAATCATTATTTCTCTTCTATTAAAATCATGTTATCTCTAACCATTGAATCATGTTACTAATTTTTTATTCATCAGTCGATAGTTTTCTGTGTGCATGTATATTTCTAATTCAAATTTGGACTCTCTTTGTAATTTGTGTACGGTATATGGATAAGTATATATAATTCACAAATTGTATACTCTGCTAATGATTTGTGTGTGTAAATATATATATATATATATATATATATATATATATATATATATATATATATATATATATATATATAATTTTATGGTAAATAGTAGGCCCATATAATATATATAGTAAATATAGTATATAGTAAATAGTATATAGTAAGTATATAGGATTAATGGATAAGAGATTTGCCTCAAATTTATTTTCATTCATAAATGAATGGGATCAAATATATATGTTCAATTGTTCATTCATTTTATGTTTATTCAGTTTATATTATTGTCGACTGCTCAAATTCATGACTTGTTATATTATTAGCAATTGTCCCTAATATTTGTACCACTTATATTCTATATTCACCATATCGTATTTTGTACCATGTGTAAACTAATAATGCATATAGTATATATTGCAAAATAAATCGATACTACTACTACTACTGATATATTTTGTTTAAATCTGTGTCAATATGTGCCTATATTTATTTATCCTGCTTTTAGCAATTTAAAAATCCAACCCTGCAACGTTGACATGAAACTGTAAAATGTCCAAACCCAAGAATTCCTTAGTTGGCTATTTCCTGTTTACTTGGGTTGGATTGAACGAATGATTATTTGGAAGATTCCTCACATCCTGTACAATTTTTAATAATTTCGGTAGCTCCTCAACTATTCTACATTCCTGATAAAAATCGAGGTAAAATTGCTGGATTATTTCCCGTCATTTCTAACGATATCCACCATGAACTCTACCTAGCGGACAGACGGTGAACTATAATACATTTGTGAGTTTTCAAGCAGTCACATCCGGCCATGCCGGATGTACATGACGTTTCCATATAACCTCCTCAACTACTCTGCTTTCCTGATGAGAATCGACATTAAACGTTGAAACATTTGAAGTGAATTCATAGATTTCTATCAAGGAATCAGAAAAGCTGAAGAGGTTATACGAAAATACTGTGGCGTTAATAAATTTAACAGAATTGCAACTCGAGTACACGGGAAGTATCATCCTATAGGAGGTCTTCATGTACCATGATGCAATAGTGGCATGAAATTTCAAAGGGGATTTCTAACAAGGAAGTAGAAAAGTTGAAGAGGTTATGGCTGTAAAGGCCCCCTACAGCATTTCTCTCATTGAATCTTACTACCAGTAACTAAAGTAAATTGAAAGCATGCTGGCTGGCTATATGCATTACTGAATAATTACGATATTCTTTCAAATTTCAAGGCAGTTTGTATCAGGAAAGCAGAGCAGTTGAGAACTTGCCAGTACAACATTAACTTCAATAACAAAATGGCCATTCTATTAATGAAGCCCACTCCAGTTAATTTATTCATACTATTAAAATCCTTTAATGAAGGTTATGTTCAACTTGTAGGAAATGGAATGACCAGGTGAGAAGGTATTTAAAAACAACGACAGTAAATAGTTGTCAGCTACATTTTCCATGATTTGGTTTAATAACATCTCATTATTTTATACCTTACAATAGATGAATCAATGTACCATAGCTACATGCAAACATACATCACTTATTAAATACAATCACTTGCAATCACTTACACCACTTATACAATCACTTGCTCTCCCATGTAATCCAGTCTAGCTTACTCAAGTCTTTTCTTTCCAACCTCAAAAGTTTTCTTATTTCAAATCCTTTCCATAATCTAAATGAGTATCTTACAAACAACTATCCCTGATTTGTCTTCTAGCCATTTCACATTTTAAACACCCCATCACTTGTACCACTCACTGTTATAAGTAGCGTTATCATTACTTTACTCTTTCCTCATCACAACCCATCAACACCTTTTCTATTCCAACTTTTAGCCTTATTACATAGTTCATTTAAATATTTTAAATAATATGATGCGATGTAAAGGAATATAAGGTCTATATTCCCATTATTCCTATAAGCTATAGCCTATAGTCGTCATTATTTTCATTTTTTCATCATTATTATTAATATCTTATCTCTAGAAGGTTTGGGTGGAAGACCACTCTCTGTAGCAAACCCAGCCCATGTTGAGCAATCATTGTATATAGTAATTATTATTATATTATACCATATCAGATTTTATTATATTATACAAATATCGTTCAAATAAAGACATACAATACAATAAATATTATGTGGCCAGTTGAAATAGCAATGATGAGCTAGCCTTGTTTTCGCAGTAACTGACTACCGTATGTAGATCACACGGTTGGGTTCAGCTGTTCACGCTGAAACAGTTCAACAAATGAGTGCAGTATATCACAATAATTCAGAAACACTTAAGCAAAAAGTTTCAATGCCAGCCATTTTGAATATTGGCAGCACCTTGTGAATTGTTACCGCCCCCGTTAAAGGTTACCTTGAATCGGTTTGTGTATATCAATCGTATCGAGTTGTCCAACCCACTTGCCAAACTGGATTGGAACTAAGGTGTTCACACCAAAACCAACATCTGTAAACCGTTTCAGCGTGAATCGGTTTGCCTAAACCATTTTTCTAAACCGATTTTTATCTGTGGGAATATCATAACTCAATAAATTTATAGCACTAGGTCTACTCACTTCAAGGACATTAAATTGACCTGTAACTAGTTTCCAACAAATAATGACAATATACATTTCCCTGATTTCAGAAGAAACTATAAATAAATCAATATCTCAATTTCAGAATTTTCAGTCAAATACCTAAAGTAATTGTCCTTTAAGAACTGGCCCTTTTTCTGAGTCGTGACGTAGATATTACTTGATTTTGTTTATGTTTCTATATACAGAATCGGCAATGCCTACGTCATGACTCGTGGAATCTGGAAGACAAAAAAAATATCATTTCTGAAATTGAGGTGATGGGTTCTTAGTTGCCTCTAAAATTAGGGAAATCAATATCGTGGTATTTATTTAAATCTAATTTCACAGTTGTGATGTCCTTAGAATATATTACTTGAAGCAATTACAAGATGATTCAACATTTTATTACAGAATATATTTTGTATAAATTAAAAACTTATTAGGAAAAATCATTCAAATAATAATCGAATGGGCCTATTAGATGAAAATTTTACCGGTATTTTACCGATATTGTACAAAAAACAGAATTGTGGGCTGATTTTAATATACGGTACATATATATTGTATAGCCTATTTGTACAATTGCTATAGGCTGCAGTCAATCTGTATTGTATGTTCAGGATACTAGGCCAATTCAATGTTTATTAACACGTACTTGAATTAATTGAAATTTGGAAAAATGAAAACTGCATAGTTATTAGTTATTGATAAATGTAGCTATATTTATCAATATCAGGGCACAGTATCTTTCACAACATTTACAATATAATGGTTCTATCAAATAATACTGGCACCCTACATGTTTGATCTTCCAATTACGTATTACAACGACCAATAACAAATTAAATACCAAGTCTAGATGTAGTATTTTTAAAAAGCTTCCCTAGTGTAAATACTATAGTATCACGGAATTAGGCGTATCAGGCGTAGGCCTAGCCTACTTGTTGTAATAATTGGTTCACAATTTCATATCAAATATTCAGCCTGTACGTACTATGCTAATTATACAATAATGATTAACGAACAATGAGCTCTGGACCTTGGATTAAAGTTATTGGACCGATGGATACACAACTCATTCTAATTCTTATACTGTAGTGTAGCAACACTATAGTGCGCATGCGCAATACCAAATGTAGTGTACCGGTAGCACTTTAATCAGTTTTGTCAGATTACTGTTTGCAACCTTGACGAGCAGTCATCTCTTGTGTGCTCATCAATAAAGTAACAAGTATTAAATTACTTTCTATCTCTTATTTTAATATGTAAGATAGTACAGATATATATTCTTTCTATCCAACAATGGTTCTATGAACCATTAGGGTGAATTGTTCGTTTGATGCAAGAGGGATTGACCTTACATACCAACCGCAAACCGCAACTAACGCAACCCTCAATACATCTTGGTTGAATCATTCACTTATGTTTGGTGATTGAAGTTTGAATTAAATTGTGCGTCGGATTATTGTGATCTTCGACGTTTACTTGTTAAAGCCTAGTGTACTGTTTTTACGATTTGTACTAGATATGTTCTACAAAGAAGACTTCAATGTGAACAGAAAAGACGCTGTGTGAAAAATTACGTGAACACATATTTTTCCATTAAAAAAAAATCTAAATTGAAACTCAAGGATAGGTAAATAGTGCAATATGAGAGAGCCAGTGCAATGTGTAGCGCGGTAACAGCACCTTTTTGGTATTGTAGCATAGCTGGTTGTACAGCTCAAGAATCATCTGGAATATGCTGTTGGTTATCCATTGGTAAGATAGCTATAATCCAGACTTAACAGAATGGCATAGTTCAATCCAGAGTTGTTATTCTCAGTTTTTTACTAGCATATAGGTTGAATTTAATCAAATCCCCACAGAATCCCATGAAAAATAATGTACATATTGAATTACTTTGTAAAGAATTATAATGGGCTTGTTACAAAAAAGAATAAACATATATAGGTGTATGTAAGTCGCAGCGTTGATTGCTGCACTGGGTGGACTGCAAGATCCTGAACTCCCCAAAGTTAACACGTCTTGCATGACCACGGACGGGCTAGAGGCTTGGATGGAAGCGACTCATGTGGCATCAAGTAGTGTCCACTGCAACCTGCAACAATATGAGATAGTTTTTGTGAAACACGTTTGAAAATATAATGCGGAGAAAAAAAGTCTTTATTTTTAGAACAAAGTCTAGAAAACTAACTTTTCCACAGCAATCCTTTTAAGATCAAATCTTCACTAAAAGTTGATACAAAAAACCTTGTGTTGAGAAAGCCGTGATATATATATATTTTTTAATAACATCGAAACTTGATACAAAATCATTGTTCCCCAATTAAGGCTATGGATGAAAGATAGGATCGTTTGGACGGGGCACCACAAGGGCGATCTTACCACCCCAAAAGCCGTGATATGTGAGATGTTCACCATCAAATATTATTTTGCTGAAATAGTAATTTTATTTCAAGTGAGCTATCAAGGTCTACATTTGAGATGCGGCCAATGAAATGTGCTTCAATCCTGCAAGGACCACAATTGTCAGTTTCATCAATGGCCATCATCCAATGATGACATGATAGTAGTATTAACGGAATCTCAGTAACTAATTCAGACATGTAAATTCCCATGTGTCAACGTATCATTCAACTTGACCTGTGCCAATTACATTGTCCAACTCGTTAACAAAGCCAATGAAGTTTTCACTGCAAGCTTCGTCATAAGTAAACAAGTAAAAGATCATGTATACAAGTGCCTCATATGAAATCCCTACTCAAATATTGTACCGGTAGTGGAGTATGAGACCCACACACTGAAGTACTTAGCCTACTACCATCATTATCTAGGTTCAATGAAAAACTATAGTTAGATATGTAAGAAACATCCACCGGCGTTGGTCTGTCTGAACTATGACGCAGGCCTTTAATTTATCTTTTTTCACTGACCAAACTCTGACCAGCGCTAACACCTACCAGTGCTCGAGACCTGGAAAACTGCCTGAACTAATTTTCATTCATCACCTTCATATATAATCCTTCATTGCCAACTTTGCAGTCCACACATTTACCCGAGCACCATAAGGGCTAGAAACAGCACTGAGCATGCATGGCATGGTACCTACCCAAGTCAACACTTGTTTTTGGTTAACTTCATATATAATGTCACAAGGATTTAGCGAAATGTCAGATTTTGAACGGTATGAGACATCAAAATTATAATACGGGGCAAACACAATTTGCTACGTCTTCTGAATGACGTGAAATAACATTATTAACCTAAGATTCTAACATATTCACAGATATACAGATACAAATGTTTATTCTATCAGCTGTCTATGTGTGAAAATGATATAAGAGCTGAATAGTTTCTACTTATACAATCTTGAAAATTAAAAATATCTGTATTTCCCCCATATTATAATTTTGATATCTTACACCAATCAAGAGTCATCAGTTATGAGTTATCAGTCACCAAAAATCTGATATTTTGATAAATCGACTCCCATGCGCTCTCAAGGAGTACCTTGTAGTATTTCTTTTTCCTTCGATCGAGATCCCACGAACGTTGTGAAATTGTCGGCCTAGAGTGGAAGATGTCCTGTCGTACCTTAACAACGGCTGGCTGGACGATGCTGACGTCACGTGGATCTGACACAAGACACTCAGCACATCGAAACATGTAGCGTTAAACAAACAAACAAAAACAAAAAATTAACCAAGCCTGCAGGGAGAATCTACGATTAATCCGGCAATTAAACTAGTTCATGGTTCATGTCTATTGTTCAGTTTCTGTTCCGATTGGTTCTAGTCTTTCTAGGTTCAACTGGTATACCGTAGATGTGTATACCACCGGTACCAAAGTCTTTGGCCGGAACTATATTTGAGTACCGGTACAATAAAGAGTAATGTGTAATTTGGAACTTTTTTCCACCAGAAATCAACCAAGGGTGGAAGTTCTCAACTCTTTGAGTGTAAAATACTTCAGTTTATAATTTGAGCTCAATCCGTTTAAAAGTTATGAGCATTCCAAGTTTGGAGAAAAAGGAAAAATGCACCGTTTTGGGGTTTCACGGTAAATGCTCTAACTCAAAAACGGTCTGTCAAAATGTTATGAAACATTCTACTAGGAAAACGCGGGATGCGCGTTGTTAGACGAGCTTAGGGGTATAGAAATCTAGAATGAAAAATAATTTGTCAACCCAATCTACATCTACAGACCTTGGATCACTCCAAACGTTCAAAAACCTTACGAGAATCACTTATGTCACGGCCTTCCTCTTCATTCATTTCAATCGTTTTGAATTAATTGGTGACACTTGTTGCTATATATTTAATTGGTTCCCGTAATAGCCTAAATTGATGGGAAAATGCTTTATAAATGCGTTTTCTTCGTTATTTCTCATCCGATTGATGCGAAAAATCTCTCAAAATGTGCTTAATAGTTTCCTTTATATTCGGCGAAAATTTGAGAGGTCTTGAAAAATTTTCATTTTTCAAGTATTTTCCTCCGGGTTATTCTAATGAGGATTTTTGAAATTTCTAAAATTCATAAAAAAAAAAGTTACCACCCGATAATGCCACAAAACTATACAGATCTAAGTTAGATGAGGAACCATTACGAAAAAAAGTTTGAAGTTGATAGCTGTAGCCGTTTGACCTGTGGAGAACCGACAAAAAAACATAAAAAAAAACAAAACATAAAAACGAACACCAATTTTTTTCAGTATGTCAAATTGAATCCTCGCTAAAGCTCGTCTGATTATTGATTAGGATGATCATGAACTATCTATATCATACATCAATCAGTTTAACCAAAGGTGCACCCTCGTACCTGATATTAAATGCCAAACGGTGATGTTTTGGTGTAAAAATGCAGTTATTGAGACTTTGTGGGACTCACTTTCTCCACAAGGGTTGCAAATTAAAAATTGATTTTTTTTTATGAACCTAATAAGCCTACTTATGTGAATATGATGGAAAATGAAAACCATGTTCTTTGCATCCATTCAAACCCCCAAAACTGATGAACTTTTGTATTTTTACTTTTTTGATGTGTATGTACCATATATCCCAAAAGAAAGACCTCTTACAGATTCGAAAATTACTTATAAAAAAACATAGATACAAATCACACTACACAGTTTGAAAAATACGGTTTTCATTTTTGTTCAAGTGAAGAGGATTTCACTACTAGCACATCCAATTCAATTTGTACTAAACTTACACCATCACCAATTCTTGAATTATTTATAAGTTAGGGATAAGATTAAGACTATGAAACTTAATATGTATTTTTGTTTTAGTTCTACGAAGGCATGCAAATCAAACTGAATGAAAACACCTGAGTTTGGTTTGGCATCCATTTATTAAAAATATGCACTCGTGTGTGATTTCACAACAGTACCGTAGGTTAGAATGTAATGATCAAATATGTCTCGTAGTTTCACTTCACTACACGGTCACGAGCAAGCTAAATTAAACCCGAACATTGAATTAATAACACAAACTGAATCATTATAATTTTGTAAATTTCTCTTTTCTTTATTGACAACAATAGCAGTGTATATTCAGGATATTACAGCAATATGTATGGTAGCTACTTGCTTGTCATCATGCACTGTTGTACCTTTTTTCTTACCTTAGAAAAACTTGATGAATAAACCTGTCGTTATTATTTTTGTACTGGAATACTGAATATACAACTGTTTCTTAATGAAGAATGGAAAAATATGAATATATAAGAAAACACAGTTTAGCTAGAAAGTCGAGAGTCCTATACCACTCAAAATTTCGTACAACTTTTTAAACTGTGTTATCAATGCTGCCAAAAACAGCCACGGAAACTACTCATCATAGCATTTTCGTGACACTCTGAAGTGTAGTGACGTCAACTATGGACCTATATTTTACAATAATTAGAACCTAATAGTGCAATATTTAGCAGCAAAAACAAATTGTTCAACTTACACAATCAATTTGTGTAACTTCAAGACACATTTTAATTTTTAAAGCATACATAAGCTGAGATTACAATCTCCTAGAAGAGTATTACATATTTAAAATAGATACAAATATGTTGCAAAATATTATCAATACTTTTTTTTTTTGATTGATAAATTGCAAGATCTTAAGAGGGCTCAGACAT
Organism: Brachyptera risi; assembly: GCA_964007535.1. Taxonomy (NCBI): domain Eukaryota; kingdom Metazoa; phylum Arthropoda; class Insecta; order Plecoptera; family Taeniopterygidae; genus Brachyptera; species Brachyptera risi. The sequence continues at coordinate 38,808,339 of OZ023331.1, read as the reverse complement.
CAGTTCAGAAAATCAGAATATTCAGTATTAGAATATCATTTTTTTCATAATACAGAACGATTAGAGAAGATTAGAGATTCTACAGACCAAAACATAGTTCTTATAAGTACGGTATGTGTAAAATAAAATGGTTATCAACTTTATAAATTCCCTCCATTTATTCATTTTTGTAATCAGAGTAGAAGCTGACATGGATGTATTAAATATTTAGTTGAGATTAATTCAATAGCTCTAATCCATCTCTCTGAAGTAATATGAAAATTCTGATGGATACATCTTTTTCCTCACACTCTTAATATCTGTTTGCAATTATCATGTACTCTGAATGTAAATCAATTCTCAATTAATCAAAGTTATAGTGGACTTGATACCAGCGTTGGTTGCCCTTTGTTTCCGTCATTGAAAAAAATAGCAGATATGAAAGGTTTCACTTTCGTAGTTGCAACTTGACACGACAATAACAAACTCAACAAAGACTATTCAATTGCAGCTTGTGACAGGTTCCAAATTTTGAATGAATATTTAAATTTAACATCAAATTGTGCTTGCTCAAAATGGGCAGAACTAACATAAATTGAAACAACGGACATTGCAATCATGATTTTTCTCTACTAAAAACAAACAAAACAATCACTGTGCTTAGTTATCTATCATCGCAACAGTTATTCAGGTTTCAAAACTGTTACTGTTTCTGTTTGGAAATCTGTTTATGCATATGAATGATCTTTAGTCAAATGGTCAATTATTGTGTACCAGTAAATGATTTGAAACAATTACAATTATTTGGCAGTATTTTTTACATTCAAAAACATTTTCAGTATTAATCATCAAGTTCCAGTATCACAATTTGTAATTCAAGTATTACTCACCTAGCAGTTATATCAATGATGAATTTCAATTTAACTGCATATTGTAACACAGGAACAAGGGCCTAAGAGATACTTGGGCCATCTTAATTATGGAACAGTGATTAAAAATTACAAGCACTTGATAATTAATATTTCAAAGTTGGATAAACTTATGTTGATAACTCAACATTACAACCTGGTTTTTGTTCATCAACTACGGAAATAGCCAATAATTGGAATGAATAAACCAGTATACCGGTAGTTGCAAGCGCCATTTAAATTATCGTAATACGTACAATATTATCAACAGGAGTATTTTTTTAAGCACATTCCAATTCAAGATTACTCATTTTCATTACATTTTTTTCCTAAATAAAATATATGTAGTTTGGAAACGCAGAAATAATTCCACTAATTTAAAGAATCACACATTTTCAATTCATGGTGATTAATGGTTATAATTTATAGAGAATGTTATTTCAATGGAAATCTATTTATTATTTTCAACAGTGGAATCTAGGAGGATATAGTACATTTTATTCTTTCAGAATACGTTTTGAAGTGATTATTTTAAGCTTACCACATCAAAATTCAACAGAAAATGACGAGTTAGTTGTTACCAAGTGTTTTTATTGATAGATCTATCTAAGATTTACCTTTTTGCTATTATATCATATATTTGAGAGTTGAAAAAATTAATGGTCAGTATACCTAAGTTGTTGTTTTGTACTTGCTAGAAATTAATTAATTCATACAAAGACTAGAATATTTCTCTAGTATTTTGTTCTTTGGAAAAATATAACACCTTTTGGCATTGGTAGAAGTTTTTTACTCTCTGACTACCGTATCAATGCTAAACCGAGCTAAACATGGGCGTCGACAGAATTAGAAAAACGTACGTCATTTTGTTATTTTAGTGAAATGTGGACTGATCGACAGTGATGCAGTTTGGCTAGTTCATGTGCTGTAGTGTTTAATTTGTTCATCAAATTTAGTCACCAAAATCAATTGTATACCATCACCGTTTTTTTGTGCTACTTTTTCACTTGGAACAATAATTTTGAAAGCAAGATTGCAAGAGCTCAAAAAGATTTTGAATATTAGTGGTCGAAAAAAGAGCCTTATTAATGGAAGCTTTCAACAAAATGTGAGGCATTGCAATGTGTGGTCGAACGAAAGGTTCTCTGTTTCTCAATTTTTTCATAGCTTGATAATGAAATGGCAGATATTGTGACATTCAGGGAATGTTAACTCAAATGATCAATTGTGATGACACAGCAAAGATGATTGCTTAATAAATATGAATATTTTAACAAATATTTTTCTTCCGGTTTAATTGATGTAGACCTTTATATGTTATTCCTGTAATATCAGGCAGTGGGAGGACATTGGTCCATTTTCGTATCTCCTTTGCTTGCCAACGCCCATGCAACCTTTAATCGGAAACTCTACAAGGTTTAATAAAGAACGGTACAAAAATACATGCAAATCTTGAAACAACACGCTAGCATTCAAGTGCTAACTATTACCGATCTAGTTTTATATCACTAAATATGTATTTTCTGAAATATTCAAAGTGATAATAGATTGCATGACTCTTAGAATAAACAAAGTGCAAATCGAAAGCAATACGAGAAAGTGTGCCAAGATAAACCAACGATTAAATGTGATTAGGTAGGCCTACAGTTTGGACAGACGACGTACTTGCCAAAACTTGATTAAATCGAAACATTATGATCATTATTCATTATTGCATTGAACAACATTAAATTTCACTTTCATTATCAAAAAATGATCGTAAATAAGGAGTTTAATCTTACGAGGTAGGCTAATTTATAAGCACTGAATGTTATCACAAAAAGAACTTTCAACATCATTGAAACAAATTAAATCAAATATTAAATATATGTTTCAAGCAAAAATGAACATGTGACTTTATGTACATCACTGCTTTCATGTTCCAATGTTTGAAGTTCTGTATTTCAGATTGTAAATAATTGATAATGCTACATTCAGACGTGCATCAAAATTAAAAATTTGCAGAAAAGAAATATAAGTAATGGTGTAAATTGGTTTTTCCAATTTGGATTTTTCCAATAAGTCATTTTCACTACGTTAATTAACATTAATTGTCACCTGAATGCAGCGATTTAATATCTCACAATTTTATTCTGTTGTCGCAATTACTTGAAAAGTTGAATGAATTTACAATACCTCATAATCTCGTATTCACCTCTGTTGTTCACTTTGAATGTGAATTAACACTAGAAAGTAGAAATACGTATCCTGCGATGGTTGGGATAGCTAACGGAAAATGGCTAATCGCTTAACAAACCCGCAAATGTGATCAATATTTATAGGCGCTCTCATCTGATGTGTGTTTAGAAAATTAACCGTACGGTAACACAAAAACAACTAAACATTCGGTCAAAACATATTTTGTGCTAAACGTATTGTGGTCAACTACTTTTTAGAAATCATTTACATTTTTTCTTCTGAACACATTAATTTTCATCAGCTTTTATTATATAATCATTAGCGGTATTATTAGCCCACACAGTAACTTGACGAAACTGGCAAAACTTGCTTGTTGAAAAGTGTGTCTAAGAATTCTACAGAACACATGCAAACACGAGAGTAATATCAAAGGTGAGTATAATAATAGATCACTAATACTACAGTGCTATTAGGAGAAGAACTAGAAACAAATAAAAATATATAAACTTGAACAATACAAATCATGAGTACCAAATACAAAGCAAAGTTTGAGTTAGGACGATAACAGGAAGGTGCCAGATACAATTTACTAGTGATGTGGATTTTACCATATTTTGTCGAGGCGGTAAATTTACCGTAAATTTACCGTAAATTTACCGTCACACGGTAATTTTTTTTCCAAGTATTGAATATTTTCAAACTATTTCCTTTCGTTTTATAGTGGTTTTGCCAAATATGTGATTACTAGATGATAGTTAACACATGCGATTCACCAATCCATGTTCAAATGTTTTAGATTAAAAATTCCACTGCTTTCTTGACCTATTCACCTGGCTGATTTCATAGAGTATAATGGCGCTAATTTTGAAAAATTTCACCATGGTAAATTTTACTTGGTGAATTTATCTGACCGGTAAATTTACCGTCAGGTAAATACACCGACTCACATCACTACAATTTACTAACATAATATAAAAAATATGATATTATAATTATAGGGCTTACTGTATCTATATATCTGTTTCCATACTACTGGTTTTGATATCTGTTTTGAAACTAAATATAACAGTAGGCTCTAATTGAATCGAAACATATTTTAATATTATTGAATTTGAAAATGCATTACAAATCATTGAAAAGAATTATAAGAAGCACCACTAGGGGGGTTTCAATTGTGAATAGTTCAATTGTTGACAAATCATTAGGAAATTATAACAATTTGTAGAGAATTTTCAAGGGCCGATTTCAAGAACTCTTAGGGTGGGGAATTATCAACGTAGGAGTGGCTCTAACTGGAAGTTGAAACCGGGTACCGCTATTCTTACCAACACTATTTGTTTTTACTTTTCACCAATTCTCAGAATAAGGACAACTGGACTGGTAATACCGAGCCTTAGTTGGTTTTATTTAGCTAACTACCAGTTAAAATACAGAAATAATATTCAACCAAGGATGATAACAAGTGAATTTGCTGACTCTAACTTAATTAGTTAATAAAACCGGATGTATTATGTCTATTTTGCCGGAATATCACTCTGGTTTACAGAAAAAAGTGTTTTTTCTCGTCAATTGTTTTTGTTCATCTCTTCCTTCACTTCTTTCTTTATCTGTTGACTAATCAATAATTCTCATGTAGTTAATTTCAACTAGGCCTATATATAAGTTGGCACTAAAAAAAGTAGAATGTGTATAACTGTACATGCAATGCAACTAAATCTAAACACGCAAACTACTATAAACAACTATTACATATCAGAACGACAAGCACTTACTTATGATAAGCTAACCAAATATAATACAATATACCTTAATATGGCTTCAAAAAGACAAGTTTTGCCAACATAGTCAAGTTGCAGTTACGGTTTCACGTAAAAATCATCGAGTCGCACCAAATTTACATGAAGTACTTGATAACAATATTATCTACGTACTAAGTTATTGTATTATTATTTATTAATAATTCGAGATTCATACTGGGAATAATCATACTGATATTACTGTAATTGTAGACACATTTGTGTAATGAGGGTGCATAGAAATTTCACTCAAATTATTTGCTAGAATAAATTCTGTGATCAATATTATGATATCAAATTCCAATAAAACAGATATCCTATTCAATTAAATTGATAGCATGATGCTTTGCCATGGCAGTTGAATTTTATTGGATAAGAAATTTGATTGTTTAGATAGACGTCCTGCAAAGAACAATAAAATGAATTAACCATCTTGGAATTTACAACTTAATTGTGCTTTTTGAGACCTCTTTGCAAATCAAATCCAATCAATCTTTCAAAGACCCCTTGTTACAATTTTGTTATCGAGTTTCCGATTCGATGAATCAATCCTTGAAAAATATTAAAAACTATACCTTCATGGTATAAGACTTTCATGATATAAGTCTGAAGAAGAAATAATTTTTAAAATCTCATCAGTTATAAGATTAAAAATGAAAATTTCTTAACAGCTGATTGCACTATATGAAATGAGATGCCATTCTTCTTTTGAACAAAAAATTAAATGACCCAAAGATATAGGTCTAAGTTTAATTCAACTGTGATTTTTTTCCAGAATTAATATGAAATGGATCTTTTTTGAATTGGTACCAAAGTGTACCAGAATTATTTCACGTATTCAGACGTATTATTTTATTTGTTATCATGATTGGTCGCAACAATGCTTATGATGATAAAATATTATCAAAAATAATGAATATGTATCTGTTCAATACAAAATATGATATCTTAACTATACTGCAAATATTTATTGAGAAACTGCTTTGCACAATGTGTATTCTACACTTACAGCAACATTAGTGATGATCTGCTGATGACGGTTGATGAGTATTGATGACGGTTTTCGGTGCGGCTCGAAGACTTATCGAGGCAGTTCTGGCACCGTTCAAGAACAGCCCTCTTGGAAGCTGTTCCATTACTTAGCTCCAGGCACCTTAGTCAGCACCTAAATAAATGAACATACATCGTTACGCTTAGCTATTTCAAGTTTTGGACATCCACTTGAAGAGGAAAAATGAAACTAATACAGTATGCTACTCTTTTTCATGGGCGCCGCCAGGAATTTTGGCAGGGGGGGGCAAAATTACAAGATTATTCTGTGAGCTCTGATTTTGAGTAATCCATATACAAAATAGCATACAGACAATATGCGTCGCATTACTAGGCCCACTCTAGATGACGTTGGTGATTGTTTTTGTTTGAATTTTTGCCTAGGAGGAATTGAAAATAATCTTAATTCTGAAGCAATCCACCTTCATTGGTCGTCGTTGTCAGCGTCACAGAACAAAAACTTCACACGTCTAGAGTTCATACCAAAACTCCGAAAGTATCAATCACATATTTGATAATGCCACTTTTAATAAGGGCTGCCACCATGTTGCGATGAACTTTTGAACTTCCGGAAACTGACAGTGAATTAGCTTCACTTTCACGTTTGGAAATTTGCCTTATGTCCATTATCACTGCACTCAAAAAAAGTTGAGAAAAATATGTATCACAACCACTAATGTATTTTGCAACAGAACTCGCTACAGAAGTAATAACATGATGTATCACAATTATTCACAACCACTAATGTACTGTATACATCGCAACAGAACTCTCAACAGAGTTAGTTATAAACTGCACCCCCTCACAACGATTGCTACCAGCGAACTGACTGAATTGTTCACCTCAAAGGGGGCTAATTATTGCAAATACTAAGAATTAGTGAATGGAAAACACCACGGCCCTTTCACGGAAGTCCACATTTACAGTTTCGTTCCTCCAAGAAGGGAACGAACAAATATAAGCTCAAAACAAGTCAGGTATAACTTCTCATGTTAGGCCTACCCGAAGACATTTTAATTACCATAGCCCAACAAAACTAAAATACGAATCAGGAAGTTTTATTTTAAATTGCTTTTTGTATATTTGTCAAAGATTGAATGTGAGGATGATTTTGTCTCTATTTTTTTTTCTCAAGGGCTTGTGTGCCACTCTTTGTGACTCACAAGATATAAAGTGATACAATGTAATAGCCAATAAATATATTTCATAGCAATTTGGTAATTTACTGGAAAGGAAAACGTGTTATAACAGGCGTATTTACTTCTTGCTCTTTCCAAACGACAGGGGGGGGGGGGCAAGTGCCCCTCCTTGCCCCCCCTGCCGGCGCCCATGCTCTTTTTACTTTACATTTGCGTTCATATTTGTGTTTCTACAAACATGCCAAACATAATGACTCTTACAGAAGGGAACAGATGAGAGATGTTTGAGAAATCAGACGAGAGTAGAGTGAAGAGAACAGTCCAAGAGATAAACAGCTGGAGGTAGTTTCAAAGTACGATGTTAAATCATGGTGACTAGTGGGGAGATGTGCATGTGGAAGAGGATAAGTGTGAATACACAAAGAGAAGGATAGAAATTGTACGAAGAGTAATAGGAGAAAAAGAGAGATAAGATTTGGAATTGGCAGAAGTTGAGTGTACACCCTGGTCTGATTTGATTTGGTAAGAAAGATATAATCTGATGAGCATAGATGAAGACTTCCATTTAGTCTAAGATGTCTCTTTTCCTTTTTTTTTTGTATAGGCTCTACAGGTTGGACTGCTTGTTTGATCAATATGATTTTTTTTTACACTTATCCACCTAAAAACTGTGTTGTTTTATGAAATCAACAGTTATACCACCTTTTTTAAAATAATATTTGACTGAAATTGTGGAGATATGCACTCCACAAGATGGTTTACTTGATCAACTTGAAACTTTTTGTGGACACGCAAACTAATAAAACTCGAATCGCTTTCCTGATCGATTCTATTCTTTTCCCCCGACAATATTTGTGATCAAATGTTGAAAACAAATACCGGTAATACATAACTTTTGGTTATGAAACTGTATAATTTTTTCACAAAAAAAAAATACAAAGGAGATGTTGGTGATAAGCTAGGTGAAAAAAGTTGCATATTTTATTTCGACCATCTATGGCAGGGCTTCCCAACTGGCGGCCCGCGGGTCAACTCCGGCCCGGGGGCCCTTTTCGAATGGCCCCCGGTAGGATCTACATAATTCTGCATCACTCATAAATTTATACGAACTCTGCAATCACTGCAATTAAGTGTAATATTCTGTGTAGTCAAATTGAGAGTATATCCTGTATCGTTGTGCCCTTCCCCCTATCGCCATATTGGCTATATTTTTATAGAGACCTGAAGGAAGACACAAAGAAAAGAGGTGCAATTTGAGTAATTGAAACTTGATTTTTAAAAAATCAGATTTAAAAAGTTTGATTGTGCCAAAAATATTATGTTTGTATACGGGCACACCATATCGAAAACAGAAAAATAAATAAAAATTATTGGAAAATAAACTGTGGGGCCCACCACAGATTTCTCCATGAAAAAAATGACCCTTGAAGATATGTACTTGGAAAGCCCTGATCTATGGGAATGGTAAATTGGGGCTATTTTTCTATCTCATCCTTCAATATTAGGGTAACGCGTAGCGTTTTTCTAGTAATATGCAAAGAACGATCAAATTTTACTTGAGACCCCTACCTTTCCCAATATAAAAATACCTAAAGAAACAAACTTTCACTTAATCTTACTGCTGTCCCATCATCCCATTCATCATTCAACAATGCCAATAGATCTTAATTATCACACAATGCATCATAAAACTCAATATATATATATATATATATATATATATATATATATATATATATATATATATATATATATATATATATATATATATATATATATATATATATATATATATATATATATATATATATATATATATATATATATATATATATATATAACCCAGATAACCAATTAAATTGGCCCAGGGGGTGTTCCCACCCGTTTTTCTAGGGCAGACTTCTCATATCGATCGGTTCCTGCCAGTTATGACTTCTTCCTCCTCTTCTTCACTACTGCTAGGCCTATTCTCTGTTTCTTCTTCTCTTCCTACAAGCTCCCTCCACCGTTCTCTATTCTCCCACCATCTCTCGTCTTCCACTTCTTCCCATTTTTCTCCTCGGTTGACTAACCCCGTTAGTTCGGTTTGAACCGAACTTGACTCCCTCCTGCCACTTTTCTCTTGGTCTTCCAACTCTTCTCTTAGCTCCATTGTCTTCTGCTATCTCAAACATTGCTCTCAATATTATCTCCTTTTCCAATTTAAATGATAACCTTTCCACTCCCACTTCCTTCCTTATATTACTGCTTCTCTTCTTCTCCAACTTTGACACTCCTGCTACGCTCCTTACAAACTTCATTTCTGCTGCCTCTATTTTCTTTTCTTCTCTCCAGTTGATTGACCATGTAACTGCTCCATATGTCAAGATATGTCCATATGCCAAACTCAATATAAAATAAAAATTGCACTAGCTATGTGTAGCTTCAGATGAGTGTTATATTCTTACCTTGGACAGATCTACTCCAGTGAGTGCATGTACTGCTGGCGGTATCTGCCCCACAAGTCGAGTGATTTCCGACGTTAGCCGGTCGTCACCTCCGATCATCACGATCTCCTCCGTCTTGGCCAACGGAGCCGATATCTCGGCCGCGATCTTCGGCAAAGCATCCAGCACAAGATTCAAGATGGCTGCCTCGCCGTAGTGCTTGTATACGGCCGCCTTCATGCGCATGCGTTCCGCGTCCGCTTTGCCTACTCCCTCGATTGCTGCGGCTTCCGCGCCTCCGATCTTCTTGATGCGCTCACCTTCCGCAATAGCTGCTTCTACCGTCTGAGTCCTGGAAAACACGACAAATACCACTGGTTACGAATGTCACCAGTCAACAAATAGAATTTGAAGACCGAATAAATCAAATAATCGTTGCTCCTGGCACTTTGGTTATTGTTAATTTGATGAAAAAATCTCATGTTTCAACTTTGTTCTGAAAGTCACACGTCTATCAAAATTGAAAATACATCAATTGAGACAGAAAAAATCCCCAGAATAGTCAAATTTGAATACATTGATATTTATTAATTATCAAACCCTGAATTTGGATACACTTTTATGAAATACCAGTATTTTCAGTCTAGGCAGTGTTCTGCGTCGAATATCAAGAATAATTGCACATACGTATCAAGAAGTTTTTCATTGAAACTTATTGAAAATTTCCATTTTTTAATGAGAATAATAAGAACAGTGCTATTGATTTCAAGCCCTTCATCAAGAAAATTCAAGTATTGCAATACTGTATATTGATTATGAACCCAAAGATATTTATACTATAATACTACATTTGAATCTGGCATTCAATTCTGTAATAATTATTATCATTTTTTGTGTGTGTTTTACAATACTCTTACTGGTAGATCAGAGGCCAGTGTTCTCAATCGTCATTCAGCAGACCACTGTTCGATTCCTTCCATGGCCGAACGTACTGATGTTTTTCATAGTTTATCTCAGTTAGTAAAATGAATACTGGGATGGTTTCTTGGATGGTTTCTTGGTCCACAATAATCTCCTTTCCATCGTTTCTAAAGTCTGAAGAGGACTATTTATTGAAAAGATTTATTCGATTTGCCCGATTTACTACAGTTGCGATCAGTTGGGCGGTGACAGTTCCATAACTATTTTCAATCTTCTCTCGAACTTCTCCAATGTTGCAGCTCCCCTTGTCCTTGCACTGAGACCATTCCCCACACTGGTCAATAAACTACCATCAAAATTATTTTAAAATAAAGCTATTGACACTATCAATAATTATCACCATGCAATTCAAGTATCTGTACCTCTTCCCCTCAGCAATCATCTGAACCCTGTAGCTCTCTGCTTCTGCCGGCAATCGTATCGTACTGTTCAATTCCCGCTCCTTCCTCTGGACTTCCTGGACTTCCACCTCGATCTGTTTCCTTCTCTCAACAACTTCGATCTGGATCTCTTCGTTACGGATTTTCTGTCTACATTTGGCAGCCTGGAGCTCGTACGCAAGCTGTGCCTCCGCTTTCTGAAAATATTTTCATAAATCATTATCATTTTCATTATCATTATTGTTAATTATCAATGGATTTACTTAATATCATGTAATGTTATAAGCCACATTTATAAGTTTAGTAAGCTGATAATTGTAAGCTGACAAATGTAAACTGCTAACCATTCCGATTTCCTCGGAAGAGGGTTAAAGGAATTATTGAATAAATTAATGAATAAATAAATATTGAGCAACCACATACACATACAATAATAATTTCATAAATAAAATACCTCAGTTTTATTTAATAAATTATTAAGAAGTGTTTCATTTTTTAATACTGTAGGCCTACATTCACACAACGATAAACGTCATAAAAATTTAAGGCACTCATTATTTTGATTTTTTTCCATTTTTCCACAGATTTGTAGTTTTGTACATAATATAAACATGGGAAATATCAAAACTTGATGCTAGAACTGAAAATGATTTTAAAAAGATAGTTTTAAAAAATCATGTTTAATTTAGTTCTAATCTGTCAGCTCTTCCTGTTCTTTTTTTTTTCCCTTTTCCATTTGTAAATTTATAGTTCTTTTTATTACATCATTATTTGCATTTTAGTCATTATACTCATAAGGTTAGGTGGAAGAGCAGAAACTCATGTATCTAAACCTTGCCATTTCATTTTTGTTAAATAATCATCTAATTTTTAATTTTTATATGTATATTGTTATTTCTGTGCTTCTTTTGTTAATTACTCAAAAATGAATAAAGCCTAATTATTATTAATTATTATTATTATTAGACAAAAAGTGATAATTGAAAAGAATAGTGAAAAAATGTAATATGACGATGACTCAGTTGGCTATAGTGTGGCTGGAAAAGGAGAAGTTCATCAAGATTCACGAAGGGATTCTGAAGTTGGAAAGATTTTAGGCTGCAGTTGAAGGATGAACGAGTTGAGGGAATTTCACAAATTTTTGAAATGGCACAAAATTAAACATCCAAATTTTTGCAAATTATTGATTTTTTGTTTAAGTTGTGAAGAGGAAGAAAAAGAAGAGGGGGGAGTAGATGCGAGTCTCGGAAATGGCAGCAACCGAGAATTGAGAAGGCTGCCCCAGTGATTAACGGTGGAAACACCCCCTGACCCAACTAAGTTGGTTATCTGGGTTCAGAAAATAATAATAATTAATTTTCATAATTTTTCTATTAATTAACGACTCAAGATAATTATAAAATGATATCACGTTTAAGGAGTTAAATGGGCAGTTAGTTACTGGAAGTAGTTATGCGAAGACGGAAAGGGCTGCAATGTGGAAAAGATGTGAGAGTGTGTAAGAGAACAGATTCAGTTACCGTGTCTAGTCGAGTACTTTGTGAATGGAGGAGTTTTTAGGGAAAAAGGCAGTTGTTGGGAGTGAATGGAGGAACTGGCAATTTGGACAAGAGTCAATTAAAGGTGTGGATTTTGAGGTTTGTGAAATGTGATTTACATGAAGGACAGTGGGTAATGCTGGCAATGAAACGAAATTCTTATTTCTGCATAATAAATATTCGTTTTTTTTTGCTGGGGAGGAGCCCCAGAAGAGAAGTCTAAGAGAGAGGTTAGGAGAAACATCAATAGAAACATCTTGATCAATATAATTAATCATTCACAAGAATTTAGTAACAGAATTTTGAATTGAAAGTAAGCTGAATCAAAATTGAAATATTTATCTACAGAGTAGATGAGTTATCCATCGAGACTTTTTGATCCTAAACTTGAATTAGCTACTATATAGGTAAATGATCATTCCTGGATTATTTTCCTTCATCTATAATTCATCTTTTTAACACCCTACTCCCAAGAAACCAATGTTAAATGTTCCTCTAGTGATCATTCTTCTGTATGGATCGTTTTCCTGCATGTATGTTTTTTTTCCTGGTTCCTTGAAAAATAGTGATAAAATAGTAAAAATAGTAAGATAGTGGTTTTACTGTAATTTAAGCATTACATATATCAGTATTGGGTAAGTTCCTCAAATAAAGGAACTAGTTCCAGTTTCGCGTATTCGATTCAAAAAGGAACTAGTTACCGTTATAGTTACTCAGAAAAGAAAGGAACTTCAAAGTTCCCCCAAAAATTAAGTTCTTCAAAGTTCCTTTGAAAGTTACCGATGCAAAGTTTTTTGTTTGAATTTGTAGGAGTATTTTCATGTTCATTTTTATGATACAAAGCACAAAATTTCCACGGTGTTTCCCCCCCCCCATATTCGAACAGTAATCTATCAATCCTAATCAGTTCAATAATTATTATTCGATCAATATTGATGAAACACACTATTTTTTCTCATGCCGACTTACAGGGTCAAGATGGAACACTTGAATAGGCCTCTTGTGTTTACACAAATAAGATCTAGTTTTTTCATTGCTAAAATCATTTTATTAAAAAAATGAAAAATAAATTAACCGGTTCATGTTCGAGTAAGTATACATCACACATCACACTCATTAGCTTACCGCTGTGTTGACTTCGCGGTCAAAGTTGGCCTTCTGAAGCTGATACATGCGAGAATTGTCTTCTATCTTCGTGTCCGTGTTGTATTTGATGTCCATCGCAGACTTCTCGCACTCGGCTTCCTGTACGACAAAAGCAAACACTCAGATATTTTTATGATTTAGTTATAAATATACGTGTTGTTTGTGTACTCTATGTGTTTTTCTGTCTATCTTTGTCATATGGTACATGAAATCGAACTAGAACCCGTCTTGTCTACAGTTTCAAAAGCGCTCTGCTTTGGAAACTGAAGTGACTGCCTGTGTAGTCAGATGAGTAAGTACATTTTTCATCTTGTTGATAAAATTAAAGAAATAGTTTTCACAATCTTGAGAAAATCATCACATATTCTCCACACTCATCTCTTCAGCGTTCCTCAATCAACTTGAAATCTAATTCCATTTTTTTTATTGTTACTAATCAAGTTTTTCATTTTATTACCATAATTTCATAACTTATTTTCACTTTCGGCAATTATAATTCCAAATTCATAGTAAGCTGGACCCTCATGGTCATTCATCGTGAAGACGAACAGCCATCATGAATAAATGATTTTCTCTCTAACGGTGACTCCTAACAAACATGAAATATTAACTAAACTTCCAGTAAACATAATTGTAGGGAGCCAAGAAGTCTTACAAAATAGTGAAGTTTATCTCAATGATTGAAATATGGTTATGTTGCCTACCCTAATACCGGCGTCTCGGTTGGCCTCTGCCACGCCGATATCCGCGTCCCTCTTGACGGCCGCGGTCTGCGCCTTGCCGAGCGATGACAGGTATTGCACCTCATCGTACACGTCCTTGATCGTAAATGAGAGGATCTCGATACCCATCCGTCCGACATCTGGAGCCGCTATCTCGCGCACAAGTGTCGCAAACTGATCTCGGTCTTTGAAAACTGCTTCGACTGTAAGAGTTCCTGAAAAACAAAGACGAATCGTGTTTAAATTGTTTGATTGTTTGTTTTGTTCATTTAATTAGAATTTGTATTTTTCAATTACAGATGGTAATGTCTCATAATACGTAATAATAAAATAAGCTTTGCTGTTGATGCACCTTAGATCCAACAATCAATCAATCAAATTATTGTATATATATACATGTCATTCTTACTAAGATACACCACCTATCACTTTTTGAAAAAAGTTCATCATACGCTGGATCCACCTTCTACAATAGACTTCCGAACCAAATGAAAAATGTAAAGTGCAATTCAGAATTCTATCTTAAATTCGAATTATATTTATTAGGAAAAGCATTTTACTCAACAGGCAAATACATTAATCACTTTTGGACATTATTATTCTTTGATTATATTTATCTGACTTGTTCAACAACATTGTATATTGTTACACTGATTAAATACTATTATTATTATTATTATTATTATTATTATTAATATTTTCATTCATTGGTCACACATTATATACATTATTACAGGAACAATCATCATAAAATTCTACAAATCCAAAAATGCTGGCTTGACTCTAGGGGTAAGATAACATATTATCTCTCCTACTGTTATTGAAAACAAAAATTAATAAATACACAAAGAAATATAATTTGGCATAGCTTGAGAGTAGTACTTGACTGTTTATCATTTTAAGGGTAAGTTCAAGAGAAGAAAGGAAAGAAAACGATGATTTCACAATAACAAAAATTGTGAAATTATTACACTATTATTACACTATAGCTCAAAGTGATTTTTCTCTTCATCACACAAGATTCGGTTTTTACTCAACGTGAATTGAATAAGAGTCTGGTTGTCTTACTTTTCTGGATCAGCTCTGCATTATACATTTTTAAAATACTCTATAACTATACGTTGCAACACCTGTAAAATCCTCTATATCCATTATTCAATACCTCGAAAATACCTTGCAACACCTGTATTCATTCGATTTGATCTCATCAAATTGATTCATCTCAAAATTATCTTTAAATGTTTTACTTTATAATGTGATATTTTCTCTTGACCTGGTTACAATTAATACTACATGATAAACGTGAATAAATACAAACAGAAAATACAAATACAAAATAAATTACAAGTACAATTCCAATCTTTTATCAATGACTTGAACCATATCCATGTCCAATTATAAACCTTAAACTATATCCGGATGTACATCATTAGCGAAAATAGTGAATTGTCACATCCACAATAAACAACAATTATAAATCAATCAATCAATCAATAAAATAGATCATGAGCAAATTTCATGTGGCTGAATTAAAATATACTTTTCGCTGAGTCTTCTCCCGAATGTATCAGTATGATAATTTTTAGAATTGAAATGAAATTATTGAAGGGAAAGAAAACCGAGTTCTATCTGATCGATTTATAATTACAAACCTTTTTACAACAAAAACAGTGAGGCTCACAATTAGAGTCACTTGCATTGCAGACAACACTAAAAAACTCATTACTGATATTCTTTGGAAAAGTTTAAAAACTTTGTATAATGAAGGCACACTCCAAATCGAAACCCGAATAACTTTTGAACGATATAACTGATGTCAAAAAACCAACTCATAGGAACCACCAAATAAGTACCAATCAGGCAATCAGGTTAATAATTAATTCCACATGTATTAGGATTAGGAGATGAGTGAAAAAAATGACTTTTCACCCATTCTTAATTGAAAAAACACGTGGTAATTGATAATTATTATACTGATCTACATATTCATACCAAATACGGTTTCAGTGAATTACAGAATTTATCTAATATCTATCGTTAAAGCAATTTTGATTAAACAAATTTCAACTACCGGTATCTACCTTTTCTAACTTCTGTTAGAAAGAACCGCTGGAATACTGATGGTTGTAAACAATGAACTCCACTATAATTGTGGGGAACAACGGTAGAAAGTGACGTTTTGCCTGACTGCATTATTAGTAGCACTCAATTATTATGATCAGACAGTTGGATCAGTAACTAGCGCGCTGAACAGTCATTCAGGTGACCGGGGTTCATGGTCGAGGTGCATCGTGGTTTTCCTCAGTCATTGAAGTGAATAGCGGGTTGGTTACAGTTGATATTAGCTAATGACCATCTCCTTATCTCATCACTGAGGTGTGATATTCACTGAACATATTACTCCTGCACTGGTCTATATACGAAAATGAAATTAAAAATGATAGCTATTGAAAAATAAATGATATATTATATAAACCTTGCGTGCGCTTAGACCTGAGTATACGCTGTAGTCAAAGTGACTGCCAAAACCGTTGTTCGAGATTTTATATGAGCTATAATAATTGGATGAGCGAAGCGAAGACTCAATTTCGCAATACCCGCAAAAAAAGTGACTGTTTTTTTTTTTTGGTTCGCGCTCCACAGGTCAAACGGAGATTAAAAATCAGTTGAAACTTGACATACACAAGTGTCATCTAATTCGATACTGTATAGTTTTGAGGCGCAATCGGTTCAACCACTTCTGAGAAAACTCATTTTGAAGTTTTCAAAAATCCCATTAGAATAACCCAGAGGAAAATATTCGTGAAATAATTTTCATCCGAGACATTTCAAATTCTCAGGGAATTTTAATATAATAATGATACACATTATTCCGAACTTTCACTCAAATCGGATCAGCCGTTTTGATGTAAAAAAATATATAATGTAATTTCTGCAAATCACTCAAAGCTATTAAGATACCAATTGAATCCAAGCCACAGGTGTCATCTCTTAACTGTAAACGATTAAAACAAAGCCTTCTTTATTATCATAGAAATAAATAATGAGAAATAAGATGGCAGTGAAGTAATGGTTTGGATCTCAAGGTGTATATATATATATATATATATATATATATATATATATATATATATATATATATATATATATATATATATATATATATATATATATATATATATAATAACCAATCCAAAGATAAGTCGATATGTTCCAGCTCATCCATCAACGCGGCAACACATAACGCTTTTGCCTAGTATAGCAGATTGCATGTAGTCAAAGATGCATCTCTTCACACTGTAAACATTATATATTGACATTTCTTCCATATCGTCTAGATAAGTTTGAATAAATATTGAACTTCATAGTTCTTACGATTCTAATCAGTTTATCTGCATAATTTTTATTTGAACAGGAAATATTGCATTTTCTGTTAGAGCTGTTTTTATTGGCGAGAAACAGATATGAAGATTTATAGAATCATATTTGTATAATAAATTGCAATACATTTATTGAATCATTTATTGTAATAAATGATTCAATCGGTCTACTTATATATATCTTCATTCAGGACTCTGTCTGCCAACCAACAAACAATGACTGTCGTAAGTGACCCAAAATAATTAATCTATGGATTAATAATGGATTAGGATAATTTAATGATTATAAATCAACAAACGAAAAATTGAAGCTATAAGGAAGTACAATAAGAAATTTGTTGTGAACTATATATTTGAAGTGTGCCATTCATGCTAATCTAGTACTCGGGTATCTTATCCATTTACACTCTATCATTTTATATCACCTATCAGTTGCCAAAATATATGATGAATTAAATACAAGAGATGTATAAATTACACAAAATAGTCACAAGATTTCACAGTAGGCCTATGCATGAGAGATACGATAAAAAATTTATGAAAAATAATAATCAAGTATGCCCACAGTGAAAAACCAGTATGTATTTGAGCCTATATGAAATCGTTCCGTATAAGGCTCTCAGTATTTTCTAGTAGGCCTACTTGAATTTATCTTGTTCAAGTTACTCACCCAGAAGCATTTTTCAAGTACAATTACAAGTATAATTCCTTAATGAAAATTTGAGATGAAGTGCCGATAATTACACAAACCATGCAACTAAAAAAGTAGAACTGCTTTATCGACACTGACCGAAGAGACAGATCCGGGAATAGATTGAATGAATTTGAGTGGTAGTGCCGTTCCATAACACTCAATATGCATTCATCCATATATCGCTGATAACCGAAACCTTCATATAAGGGGAACCCACCCACACAGATGTATCAACATTTGTGTTATTTATATAAATAGCAAAAATGTTGATACATCTATATAGATGTATCAATGTTGAAATAGTACACCGCATTAAAGAAATTGAAAAGAAAAAAAATTGAAAATTCAGAGAATTTTGGAAAAACCAAGTGAACAATACGGTAAACCGTTACATATCACCGTAAAACACCGTAAACCCAGCAGATAGTTAGCATGAAAATGACAATCGATACATTGTTTGAATTTCCTCTATCAGACGAACTAAATTTCATCACCATATCTAGATCCGTTTTGATACAAGTAACTATAAACATACAATATAAGAACAAAAAATCGCGTGACTTTCCCTCGTCTTGTATGCCAAGCACATATGGTTGAACTGTTTATTTTTAGTTTAGCTCAAAGGCAGTTGTTTTACGAACACATCGATACCATACACGATCAAAATCAGACGCACTCAAAATCCCAGCCGACTGATTCAATCACCTTTGCTCCCCCCCCCCCCCTTCCCCCAATACAGGGGAAGAATACGCTCAATCATCTTGAGATTTTGATCAAACTTGATATAATAATTTTGAGATAATACCCCATCAAGCATGCCATCCTGGTTTATTTGAAAGTGTGGAAATTTAATTTAGTTACAAGTTGGGCTCAAGGTGATTCTTTATTTCGGTCTAATATGTAATGCAAGAAAGGGTGAAAAGATAATAACAATCAATAATTAAGAGAAGAGTTTTGAGACAGCTGCGAAAACAATAACGTCATTTGGGATAACCACGTAATACGAGTGATATCCATGTTATAACCATGCAGAGTGAAAGCGTTGAAAAGAGAAGAGAGAATTGAAAATAAGTCGAAGATGGATGATGGTGGAAGATAGAGAGAAATGGAAGAGGATAGTTCGAAGAGAACAGAGAAATTTGTTGTAAAGAGAAAAATGATGAAGAAACAATTCACTTCGAAATTGGCAGGCACCGAGCTCGAATACGATTGCCTTAGATTTGGTTAATGTAGCTCCTGACCCAATACAACAATATTAGTTGTATAGGTATTGGAAACCAACCCCCCCCCTGCCTCTCCTCTAACAAAACAACGATATTCGCATAAAAATACGGAATGTATACGCTACTCCGAATACATTCAACTGTTATTACCGACGATAATAATAATACTTTTTAATAACTAATACAAATAATCAATAATAATGATAATAATAATAAAGCGACCCTCGGTAGCTCAGTCAGCTGAGACATCGCTTCAGAAACTGAAGTCACCGTTGGGCGTGGGTTCGGATCTCGCATAAGGCATGAGATTTTGTAAAACATCCTTTCACTTATCATCACTTCATAGTTTCATAATCACTTGCTCATTCGTACCCCATGTAACCTAACTGTTGGTGGGGTCGTATAAAAATAATAATAGTTTATGATTATTCCAATTGATAACAAAATGATTTTGGAGACGTCAGATTTCTCTGGTATTCTTTTGGTCTATCATTTTATTCGAAATGACATTATATATAGTTCAAGTTACAAAAGTGGCGTACAGTTTGAACCAAAAGTATGAAAGCTATTTTTCTATCTGCCCAAGTCAATCTTGTTATATTACATGGAATATTTAACAGGTATCAAACGAACAGAAAACAGACTTCATTCTGGTTCAACTGTTCATTCCTAATGATCAAAACAATATAATTTAAAAATAACATACAGTGAAGACTGTCGAGCTATGATATGCACACAGAACAAATGAAAAACTGGTCAATACTATGGAATCATTTCTCAAATCAGCCAGGCCAGAATATTTGTCCAATGTTGACAGTATGACATTATAGAAATAAGCACATTACTAACCTATTGACAACAAACAGAGTCAGCCCAACGGTCAGAGATAGCTCCAACCCTACCAGCGCCACAATCGACATTTTACTGACAAACCGCACGACCAACTAACACAAAAACACAACCTGCATGTATAGGCCTACTTGTATATCCCATACATTTACACCAATATGATTCACTTATCGTCGGATTAACATAATATGCCTTTGTATAAACTAATTTTAGACCTAGATCCGAGCGTGTTGAATGTAGGACCGAAACTGATGAGCGTATATGTGGTATTCGACTTCGATCGGATGAGCAATTGACAACTTGCGTGATTTGAGAACGACGTACGATATTTTTATACCTACACACAAGTCATATTATAGACGTTTGAAGATAAGATTATGATATATCAAGCAGTATACTGTTACATATTATGTGAAGCAACGGTGAACCAAAAAAAATGTTCTCTGATTTAAATAATTACTTTTAAATTCAATTCAATTTATTAGGATTTAGAACGATTACATAACGGAAAAGGCAGGTCGATTCAAAATATTTTTTGAATTTATTCATCTTCCTAAAGAATTGACATGTATATAATCTTTCGATATTATTAAAATTAATGTAAAACGTTGGAAAAGACAGGTTGATCCAAAATATTTTTTGGATTTATTCATCTTCCTGAAGAATTGACATGTATGGAATATTTTTAAAATTGATGTAGGTCTAAAACGTTATCTGTTAGACAAAGCATTTATAGTATTGACGAACTTTTCTGTAAGTTTTAAACATTTGTATCATCATGAAGAAACATAACTTGTTGTAAATGAGTATATACCGTGAATAAATTTATATTATCCTATTATTATTATATTATTGGATACAACGACGCATTGTAATGATGACTAAAGAAAGCAAAGCTAAGCTAAGATCAGCTGACGTCGGTCCATGATCGATGAGGCGATGAGTTGAAAGTTATTTTATACGGTGTTTTGTGTACTATAGGAAGGAAACGGTCGTGGCCTGTTGTTGAAGTCTTACACTGTTTGGTCAGCAGAGTCAAGAAGTAATTTTGAAAAAAATTCCTCATTGAAGAAATTTGTGTTGAGCATTATTGAACAAGTATATTCTTGAATAAAAATTGCATCAGAAACAGTGAAATACTTTTTTCACCGTAGTTGCAGAACTGAACAAAAATATCACGTTGCTATTCTGACTTCATTTTGGTGAGAAATAAAATATTTTTCCACATAAAATAGGCGTGATTAAAAAATGAGAAAGGTACATATATTTATTTTTGCATAAGTCTTAGCTCTGTTCATAATATTTTTATCTACAATCAAACCAGTATTTTTTTTCATCAATTGTCATATTACTTCAAATATGGTATTATATTAAATTTCTGTGAAATAATTATAACGCATGGTATTTAAAGGTTGCATGTTGAATGATGGGAAAATATCGAATATTTGAATTGATATAAGTCTATATCCAAAATTTGCATTGCTATTATTATCAAGCACATCAAAACGAATCGACGACAGACACACAATTTTTTCACCACCATGAAGTTTTGATGGAAAAAATTCAAGGAGCCATCCCAGTATTCAATTGAAAAACTCAGGATGGGATAGTTAGGTCAAGATAGACGACCATAAAGGGAAACGCACCCTGAGCCTTGAATGACGATCAGTCTACAATATAGACACTGGTCCACCCTACCCGTCTCAGTCTATTAATTAATATTATTTCTAGTCAACATTAGACATGGTCATGAAAATGAAATTAATGTTGAACATTGTTCATCAATGTTGTATTTGTAATTATTCGCTTTATGCACATGATACAAACATATAGGAAACAATAAAATTCTTTTTTTTTTCGAGCATTAGAAGTTATCTTAGACTGCACGTAGAATTTAGTATGGACAGCAAATATATTCTTATAGATACATAAGAAACCACCTTCACTAGAATAAATTCTACAGTTGTTTATACTATTGAAGTGTGTATGAATACTCATTATATACGTATCTAGGATGACTTGAAGCCCGTTAAAGGTGTCAGTAAAGTGTTAATATACTGCTCTAGAAGAAAGTAAGTACTTGGGATACATACCTATGATGGCTTGAAGGTGTTCCTCAAGGATCACAACACTGCCCTAGAAGAGTGTACTTATGATAAGTACCTAGGCTAGCCTCGAAGGTATTCCTCAAGGGTCACTTCACTGCTCTAGCAGAGAGTATATACTTTTGATACATACCTAGGATTGCTCGAAGGTGTCCCTCAAGGGTCTGCAATATCGTCATCTTGATCTCTTTCACCGACTTGCCGAGGAATTGTTCGGATGCCGTCTGAAGCAACTCATCCGCCTTCATGATCTTGCACTGGGCGACGCCGGTGACCGTCAGGGGGACGCCTTTGGACGTCTCGACGCTCTCGCACACGGGGTTCAAAGTCATCACCTCGAGGGACAGACGCTGGACGTCGGTGATGAACCACCACGCCCATGACCAACCACCGACAACAGTGACCTTGCTGGTAGACCCACAACATCCACCTGAGAACAACAATACGGAAACATTGTACGTTGATATATTAACCTTGAATTTTGTAACGCGTGCGTACAAAATATTAATATAGACAAGAGAATGCGAAATTATTAGGTCTACATAACTTCGCTTCAATAACGCAACAGATACTCCATTCGTATTGCAATAATGCAATCTAAAGGAATTGACGGAAATTTCGATGAAAATACGAGAAGCAGATTCACGATTACATCACTGACGAATTAAAACTTCTTATATATATATATATATATATATATATATATATATATATATATATATATATATATATATATATATATATATATATATATATATATATATATATATACATATATATATAATATATATATATATATATATATATATTATATATACTCTCGTGTCCATAACTGATATCTCGTAAGGGAATCCAGTGCTATTTCAATAGAGGAATCGAAGGAAATTGAAGGAACTGATGAAATTTTAAGAAAAAACTTGAGAAAAAGGTTCGAATTGAGTCACTTGAGAGGAGAGAGAACGAGAGAGAGAGAGAACGAGAGAGAGAGAGAGAGAGAGAACGAGAGAAAGAGAGACACAGGGATCACCTTTTTCTTCTGAATAATATTGAAGTCGATAAGTATTGTGTATGATTTTATACACAAAATATGGAATACACTACTGGTGTACACAGTATTCCATTCGTATACAGTCACACACAATTACTCTACCGTACGCAGAACCATTTCTACCAATATTGACATTGAAATCAATTTATATTATTGAATATAAACAAACTATTACACAGCAAACATAACAAGACAGAACTTGAGCAAGCCTCGTTTTTATTATCATACTACATTATTGGGCCTACTATCGACAGCGACAAGTAGGCCATTCTGTTTAAAAATGCTTAGAATGCAAATAATGCATGCCAGCATTCTTATAGTGCATAGCTGTGACATTTCGCATTTGGTTTTATTCAATTAGGCCATCAAGTTCGGCTGAAAATCATAATTGCATTTTTGTCAGTTATACAAGTGATAAATATATACAGCTGAACAAAAATCGGAGTGTAAATGAAAATCTAAATAATGAAATACGGAAAGACATAAAGTGTAATCACTTGAGGTAAATGTAAACTTTCACTATGGTTATAATATAATATAAATTATATATATATATATATATATATATAATATAAATTAGCACTCGAGAGAAAATCAATTTATTGATGGCTCTATATTGATTTATTCATTGATAACTGTTCATCTTGAGGATAATTCACTCCCATATTTATTCAATAGTCACCGTTCTGAAATAATTGCTTGATTACCGAAAGGTGATGGTTACAATAATATTTCCGTAAGTCATGATAAAATAATATTTTTCATAATTTCCATAATCAACATTACATACATTTTTTTTGATGTGTAAAAATTGGTAATGAAGAGTAACCAACAAATAACAAATACACTAACAAATAGTAATGAACTCATCATCACAACTACGAAAACTCACTGCAGCCTTCTACATGTACAATGTTTTTTGAAGTATGTAGAAGTGTTTCTAATCGTAAATCTCATCTTAAAAAATGATTGATCCTCACAGCTATACAAATATTAAGGTGATGTCCGTATCTCTTATGTCGGTAGACACTACCTAGCCCTCATGAATAGAAATATATATTCACGATGACCGAGATATCGTATGTTGAAATTCTTTAACATTCGAACGTCACTTCATATTCTTTAAAAATTTCTTATGCTCCTTGAAGAACTGTTCATCCAACACGCGTGCGCAATGGATTTGACACGGGCCACGCCAACGCTCTACTCGATCTTCCGTATCGGCGCCACGTTGGGCCCTGGCTTCATGCTGGTGATCCTGCTTCGAATCCTGGTCGAGCTACATCGGCCGGACATCAAGGACAAAGGGAACAGACCTGACAATATTCTCCCCAAGGAAATCCTGCCCGAGTACGACTTTGTCATCATCGGCGGTGGTTCTAGTGGTTGCGTCCTGGCTAACCGCCTGACAGAGAATCCAGACTGGAAGGTATGGTCTCACCACGATGTAGTGATACCAACCTATTTTATCATAATTTAAAGGAGGTGCTCCAACTGGGTCTTGGATGTGAAATATTTCCAGCGTCAGTTCCTGAGTCCAGGGTCCCGATTGCCTGTAGCCGAACTATCGCTTTTATATCGAACTATATAAAACAACAATACTCAACAATGCTTTGTACGGCTAAGTAGAATTAAAATGTTAATAGTTTCATTTTTTTTTTAAGGTAATTAAAGATTTTGTAAGTTCAACAATGCCACCGGTACTGTAGACCCTCTTATCTACATCTAGTTCACAAGGGAATCCGCTAAATCGCAACAGGTAATCGGGACTTTTGACTCTGACCTAACCGCAAGAAACTACAAATACCTTCCATGTTATCAGTATGGGAGCTGGAGGCTGGAGCACCTTCTTCATATTATGTTGAATTAGGTTGGTATCACTACATTGTGGTCTCACTGTTGAGAATAACACTTTTCAAGTGAAGGTCGATGTCTTGAATGGCGATACAGTCCTCTTTTCATGCAGTTGATCGTCTAGCGCGGAGGGGGGTTCAAATATAGGCCTACTGGCATTTCTTTTTGCACATGTGCACAAGCACAACAATATCAATTTCTTATCATTTTCATTGAAACTTCGATATAAATCATGGTTCCCCAATTGAAGTCAAGGATGAAAGGTAGGATCGTTCGGACAAGGGCGATCTTACCACTACAATATAATGATGAAACATAATATTGGTATTTAAAGTTATATGTATAACTTTAATCGTTCAAAAGTTTAACTCTTAATTTGAAATCGTGCCAACGACTGAAATCTCACTAAATCCTACATAGGCCTACAGATTACTTGGAACTGTGAATTCAATATATCACAGACTCAAAAAGATTGTCCAAGTTTAATGTAATGTTGGCCATTCAGACACAAATTCATAAACAAATGGATTTAGGCCCGGTTGTACGAACTGATCATCAGTGATTTATTGATGGCTCTATATTGATTTATTCATTGATAACTGTTCATTTTGAGGATAATTCACTCCCGTATTTAAATATTCACCGTTCTGAAATAACTGTTTGATTACCGAAAGGTGATGGTTATAATAATATTTTCATAATTCTTAATAAAATAATATTTTTCATAATTTCCATAATCAACATACATTTTTTGATGTGTAAAAATTATACAATCAATGTATAATAATTATTCAAACCCTCAGTTACTCATGTTATTTTCGCATAATAATTAATAGTTATTATATCTATTTTATATTTAATTGAGAATTCGTACGATCGGCACTTTTTGTCAAGTCATTCTAATAGTGTTGCACAACTTACAGGTATTACTGATAGAAGCTGGAGGTACTGAGCTTATGCTCTCAGACATTCCGGTCATGTTCCCTGCCCTCCAGTTATCTCCCATCGACTGGAAGTTCAAGACTGAACCCTCGGGATCCTACTGCCTGGCGATGAAAGGCGGCCGCTGCAACTGGCCGCGTGGTAAAGTCATCGGAGGTTCCAGCGTGCTGAATGCCATGTTGTACGTGAGAGGCAATGCCAAGGATTATGATGGTTGGGCGGCGATGGGCAACGAAGGATGGAGTTACGAAGAGGTGCTGCCGTATTTCAAGAAGTCAGAGGATATGAGATTACCCAATATGGATATGAGATACCACGATACTGGCGGGTATCTCACTGTGGAAGAGTTCAGGTATACCTTCATAATACTTGACGTTCGAGTGGCGGTCTCCGTCTTGGTTTTTGTAGTGCTCGTTTATTCGGTTATGTCGATGATATGTTGATGTATGTTATCTTCTGAAATCTGGTGTACACTTGTCATGAAATCTTTTTCAAATTCCTTGTAATCCTGTAAAATCTCCCTGAAATCTTGTGAAATCTCCCTGAAATCCAGTGTACACCAAATTTACCAGTTGTTTACTCCTCGGGTTATGTAAACACGAGCAAGGTTACGACTTGATTCAAACTCTCGAGTCAGAGAAGAATAATGTCCTGATCGAACATACTAAATGTTATGTATGTTGTGTTGTGTAAGATCACCTCCATATCCGCCTAGCTGACATGGTCTTCTTTCATACCTCGGTCGTCAGTATAGAGCACTCTATATACACTCACTAAAGCATGAGGCAGGTGCCGGTACAGTCTTTAGTTTCAGCGCTCTAGTCGTCATGTCTTATTTTCAAATTTGTCCTCCATTTTGAATCTCAATTCGGGTAAAATTGGCGACAATTCAAAAGTACGAAAGTTGATGACACTGACGACACTATTTTTTTCAATGTTCAATGTCCTCACCAACAGGCAGGTTTACGAGGGTATGATTGAGCGGGTAATAACGAAACGACGAAGTGATGACAGCTGGTGAAAGGACGTTTAAAAAAACCAATGCTTATGCGGGACTCGAACCCACGCCTGATCTGCATGATTCCAAGTTCTAATGCAGTGTGGTCCCTAAGGGGGGCAGCAGAGAAGAGAAGACACTTCAACTTATAAATTGATAAAAAAAATGAAGTGAATAGTGATCAGATTGTGATATGTTGTCAGGTACAAGTCCCCCATAGTAGAGGTATTCCTCCAAGCCGGCCTTGAGATGGGCTACCAAACGTCACGTGACATCAACGGGGCGACCCAGACAGGATTCACGAGGTCCCACGCAACGTTACGGAACGGCTTGCGATGCAGCGCGGCCAAGGCGTTCATACGATCCATCAAGAAAAGGGAAAATCTTCACGTCACGATGTTGTCGAGAGTGAAGAAGATCCATGTTGACGAGAGGAAGCGGGCGTACGGCGTGACGTTCTGGAAGAAGGGTGGTGGTTTCGTAAAGGTTCGGGCGAGCAGAGAAGTGATTCTCAGCGCAGGCGCGATACATAGTCCACAGCTGTTGATGCTGTCCGGGGTAGATTATAAATAATGAACCATAAACTTAGTTACATATCTTTGACTCCTTTAAGAGTCTTTACTCCGCGGAAAATATACCCTGCAACTAGGACGGGTATAGATCAGTCGCTAGCGCGCTGAAACGGAATCTATTCCTGCCATGGTCGATTATGTAGAGCGACGTTATTCGTGGTTTCCCTCAGTCGTTGAAGTGAATTCTGGGATGTTTTCTCAATATCAGGTCACGACCGTTTCTTTTCACTGCCAAAACTAAAGTAACAAAATAACCTCCCATACCGTTATTCATCGAAACCTAAAGAACAACCACGGTAACGAAACCGTCCATCATGGTATACGAAACATATGGGCCTAAAACATATGTGATTGAGTTTCATTGACGTATTCATGACATTAGATTAAACGAACTAGATTATTCATGAAAGTGAATGTTCGTCCTTAAATTGTACGGCCATTTACACATTTCACATTTACAAATCCTCATTTACAGATTGGACCGAAAATACACTTGCAAGAAGTCGGTATCGATCCAATCGTCGACCTACGAGGCGTCGGCGAGAATATGTACGACCATGTGTCGATGGGTGGTGGAACATATCTGGTGGACGCTGAAAACGAATATGGCCCCCACGGCATCGGATTCGTCCTGCCTCGAGCGCTATCTTTCGGTACCATCAACAATTTCATCTTCGGGGAAAAGGGTCCGCTATACGGAATGCCCGAGTGCGAAGCAATGGCGTTCATCAATACGAAGTTAGTAAAAGCATAGACAATAGATATGCTACCCAGACAGTTCGAACTTATGCTAGAAGATGATATATATTTCTCGCACACATCTTAAATCCCCTCGCCTGTATGCAATTAGTGTGCCTTTGCAATCGTTACTTGATTCTCGCAAGCACTCTAAGGCCTCTCTATAGAACAAACTCACTAGCGTTAGCCGGTACGCGAAGAAGCTGGTACGCGCAATATAAGCGGGGCGCCTGAAGAAAGTATACCTGCAGAATAAAGTCGACTCGGTTGTGAGACATTGGCTTGGGTGTCAAATCTCAACTGAACCATAACCACATTTCACAACTCCATCAACATCCATCGTTAAAGTACCCCCAAGCCCATATCACACAGCCGAGTTACTTCAGGACTCAGGAGTCATTCTGATCTTCAAGTTGAAA
The DNA here is from genome assembly GCA_964007535.1 of Brachyptera risi. Taxonomy (NCBI): domain Eukaryota; kingdom Metazoa; phylum Arthropoda; class Insecta; order Plecoptera; family Taeniopterygidae; genus Brachyptera; species Brachyptera risi. The sequence continues at coordinate 38,779,275 of OZ023331.1, read as the reverse complement.
AAGAAACAACAGAATGCGCTCGTTCTTGAATGCAATATGGTTACAGAACAGTAACAAGTAAAAACAATAGGTATTCTAATTATAACACTCTCATTGTGGTACTTTTCCCAAGTTCTTCAGTTCAAAACTAACAAGGTATCTGCAACTTTAGTACGGTCATGAGCTCTAATACTCTTGTTTCCAAGGTATGCAAACTCTTCTGACGACCACCCCGACATCCAACTCTTCCTGGCCTCCTACGGCGACAACACTGACGGAGGTTTGTTCGGCAAACGGGCGACTAGCCTCACATTCGAGTTCTACAACAAGGTGTTCGAACCGATCCTCTACAAGGACACGTACAGCATTTTCCCGTTGTTGCTGCGGCCGAAAAGTAGCGGCAGGATCAAACTGAACAGCAATGATCCGAAGGATCGTCCGCTCATTTACCCGAACTATTTCAGCGATCCGAGGGATCTGGAGGTGCTGGTAAGAATTCAGTATCAACGGTGACCCTTACCGTGACCAATACGGTACCAACAGCTACCAACAGACTCTACCATCATAAAAATACGGTGTACCCAATCGCTTGTTCCAAGAAGTATTTTCGGGGACAACATTTTCGTCCAGTTTCACTTACTGCTTCGCAACTGTCGCTTTTATTTCGAACTTTACACGGCTCAGTAGATGAATATGTTATCATAACATTTTTTTTGCACGAAAATAATAGATGTTGTCCATAGCCACTCTTATCTACATCTAGTTCACAAGAGAGTCGCTAAATCACCACCATGCATGCAGCAATCGGTACCTTTGGCTCTGATTTTTCCACAAGAAATCACAAATACCGGCCATGTTATTAGTATGCGAGTGGGTATACCTTCTTTATATAATGATGAGAGTTTGTTGGTATCACTACATCGTGCACGTTCTGTACCTTCCCAACGCCAAGGGATCTAGACCCAATTGATTGGCTTTTGTTTACTAAACGAGCTGGAGTCTGGTTACTATGACAACATATACATGCAGTATCTACATAGACGAAAGATATACGAACAGCGAATCGTTATTCAAATCGTCATTCAGGAGACCCGGGTTCGATTCCTGCCATGGTTGACCATCCTGACACAGATTTTTCGTGGTTTCGCTCTGTCGTTAAGGTGAACAGGCCATGACTGTTTCCTTCCACTGGCCAAAAACACATAATACAATTACATTTTATATCATCTTCCTATCATCTCACTCATCATTCACCGTTAACAGATCTTGCTTATTTCACATAGTCTTACAAATCTGTCTGTCTGAACGAGCGAGAGTGCGTTCGTAACGTGGAGAGTGGAAGGGGGGAGGAAGGAATGAAGAAAGGAGGAAGGAAGGAAGGGGGGGGGGCGTGGAAGGAAGAGGGAGGAAGGGTTGCCGGAGTACCGAGAAATCATTCGATACGGCAGACTGGCGATTGGTCAAAATAATCACACGTTATGTGTAGGGCAGTGGTGAATTGACGTGTTCATGTTTGAAACATGAGGGGTCTAGCTTAAAATAATTCTAGCAGACGGTTTCGTGTGTGACTGTTCGGGATTGTTCGCAGATCGAAGGGGCGAAGTTCGGGCACGCGATGAGCAAGACGAGAGTGATGAGAGAACTCAACGCCACGATCAACCCCAACAAGTTCCCCGGCTGCGCTCATCTCGCGTTCCTTAGCGACGACTACTGGGCGTGCACGGCTCGGCACTACACCCTCACCGTATACCACCCAGTCGGTAAGAATGAGTTGTAGGCCACCTTTGATGATGCTGACATTTGGAAATTTATAATTTAGAAAGTTTCGCGGTAAGTTTTGATGAAATTTACGGAAATTTCGGAAATGTAGTTATTTTGGATCATTTTCATTTTTTTTCTGAGCACCTGAAGAGCGAATAGTGGAATGAAGATATTACCAAAAGTGAGCGTGGGCTTGGCGTGTTTACTTGAAAAGAGGATGTGCGTATTCGAGGAAACGATCTGACCCAAAAAGACCCAAACCATAGCTACTCGGTGCCCTAACCAATTCCCCAAAATAGTAGCTCTTAAAGCATTGTTACACGCCAAGCTCACTTTCACTCTTGGTAGTATCCTTATTCCGGTATTGGCTCTTTGGCTCTTCTTTATACCTTTCAAGATCAATTAGACCTTTCTTAGGAAGACGAAAATTAACAATATTCTTTTATATGAAACGTATGTCTACTGATGAAGTTTACCATACCGACCCCACCAACAACAAGAATAAACCTGGTTGATACAGCTGAATGGGCTGGTGAAACATGGATGGTATTAAAAAAAAACATGCCTTATAGGTGGAACTCGAATCCAAGCCCGACTTGACTTCTTTTCCTAAAGCGCCAAAAGCGGTGTCCTAGTTGGATGAGCCACGAACGGGCGGCAAATTCGATTTTAATAATTGTGTCAACACAACACTAATATTTCGAACAGGTTTTAAAAGATAATATTGGTCACCTCTTCTCTATCAGGCACTTGTAAAATGGGTCCTAGCCATGATCCCGACGCGGTCGTTGATGCGCGCCTCAATGTCTACGGAATCAAACGATTACGCGTCATCGACGCGTCCATCATGCCGTATATCGTCAGCGGGAACACTCATGCGCCGACCATCATGATTGCGGAGAAGGCGGCGGATATGATCAAAGAAGACTGGGGCTTTTGATAAATATAGAAGGCCTTGTTTTAAGTCGAGAATGCGCCATTATTAAACAGCCTTGTATTCAGCCAAGTGTGCTCTACTGATATTAATGGATGCGTACTGGAGTATGATGGGATTGTGGTTAAAACTAGTCAAACGCGAAATATGCGTTGTAAGATGAGCGAGATATCCTAATAAGGTATAAAAGTCGTTGAAGTAGTTCTACCCTTGCTACTTTATCGACTCTGGTATTCTACACACCTTGATATCTGAATAAGCTATAAAAGTCGTTAAAGTAGTACTAATCTTGCCACTTTATTGACTCTGGTAATCTACACACCTTGACGCGTATAAAAAATACTTCATTGTTGGTCAACTCTTGAATCTAGGAAGCAGTGAATCTCGACAACTTAATTCTGTCACAATTTTTATGATATATTTTATGAATATTATCAGTCATTTTATTTTTTTTCTTCAAAACGACTGATCAGAATTGCTTAAAAAATCGTAATAATGTGTAAAATCCATGTATACACATTTAGAGAGAATTTCATTCCATTTGGAGAGATTTTATTTTTCAACATTTTCTGCCCAGCCAAATCTCATGGGGTTTTTAGAAACTTTGAGATGATGATTCTCAAAATCGGTCCGACCGATTCATCCCAAAAACTATACAGTTCTAAGTTGGATGAGTTTGCGTGTACAAAAAAAGTTTTATGTTGATCAGTCAACCCTTGCGACCTGTGGAGTGCTTACAAAAAAAAAAAAAAAAAAAAAAAAAAAAACACACAGACAAAGCCCTATAAGAGTGGGATGGAGACTTCGCTACGCTCATCAATAAGGTGCCATTAATGCATAGCATACTCACTATAGTGGAAAGTCTTTGCTGTGATAGACTAGTGGAACCAGAGACTGTGGTGGAAACAATAAGAATTCTGGACCATTACCGCGACATCCAGACGTTAATGTAACGTCCCCAAGAGACTATAAGGGCTTTGACTGGATGTTTACTGGAAGCCCTATAAGTACCATGGTAACAATGTCCGGCCCTTCAGTATTTCTATTGCACAAAATTCTACACCGTTGCTCATGAGATGGGCTACGAAATATGTCAAGTTTTTGCATTTCAAGACTTCGTTATATTATCTTGTATTATTGTCATAGTATTTAGGTTTTCCAGTGATAATTTTCTAGTGAACAATGAAATTCCTAGTAATTTGGAGCTATAGATAGGTCTATGACGCTATTTCAAGTGACAGTCGCGGTAAGGGTCATGTATGGGAGACATGATTTGTACACTGTCTAAGAGGATGGCACAGCACATGTATGGATGCGGTCACATAGGGCTACATTGAATCATACAAATAAGAAGATAGTAATTAAACTACAATTAAGCTACATTAAAATGCATCTTGAAGAAAATATACTGATATTTTACACATTGACGCACAGAGCGATGTGCATACACTCTCTACGCGTATTCTATGTAAACATTTACATTTTGCGATTTGAGATTTTCAAGATTTAAGATTTAATTTAAATTTAAATTAAAATATCAAATTAAACCACTTGATGTGAACGCAAGTAGCATTACAAAACATTGTATACCTACAGTATAATTGTAGCCACGAGCCTCTGCCGTGCACATACCTCTAAGTATACAATACTTATGCAGTAGGTTGAGAACTGTGGTGGATTGACATCTATTATATAATGAACTGAGTATATTGAACTTATGTTTTTCAAGTTGAAATTTCATTTTTATGGTATTAAAAGGCTCATTCATGATTGAACTCGACTGTAAACATGGAAACTTCCAAATTATTTGTCGGAATTTCTCGATTACGTTCACAATGGAATTAGACTTATAGTGAGTAGCCTACTTGCCTACTTGACAGTATCGTAACGTATGATTGCAAATATCAGACTTTATAGTTTTTGATTGGGCAGGAATCAATCAATCAAATCAGCATCCGAGTTCATAAACACGGTCAGTCGTCATTTGGACGGAATGAGACTATAGATAGCCTATATACTGTTTACAACTGATAAGTGATAACAACATTGTGAACAATATTTCTTCCTGTGTGAATGAATTACAACATTGATAAAACTATTATTAATTCTGTCATATCTCAAACGACCTATTATAATTTATAAGCCACGCAGAAATAAATGAATGCTCACTAGAGTTGGTGATGCAACCCGATGATATATGATCAAGAGAATATTTTCCGAAAGGTTGTGTTCCCTGTTTTTTGGATGTTTTTCTTCAAGCAATTAATGATGAACAGTCCAAATTGAAAGTGTTTCCCGCTACTATCATGAAGTTTAGTCGACTGCGAGGAATTAGAGGCCCAGTGGATTTAGAGACTAGTGTTGCTGAGATGAAGAATGAAGAAAATAAAGGACTTTCCCTGAAAGAAATCAGTAAATCCAGTGATGAATCTGATGAAGTTGATCTTTCAAAAATTGGGTAACGAATGGAGTGGAAATGGCCGTTCGTAAACGTAAATTAATACTTGAATACAAAACTCGATAAGACAAATATTGGTAAATTATTAATTGTACGGATGGAGAATCAAATACTATTGTGTTCATCCACTCTGCACCTTACCTGTATAGTTTTCCTGAATTTTTAACCACAATTTCTGTTTTCCCTTTGTATTTTAATTATATATATATATATATATATATATATATATATATATATATATATATATATATATATATATATATATATATATATATATATATATATATATATATATATATATATATATATATATATATATATATATATCTAGACCCAAGTATAATGATGTTCATATTTCACCTTAAACTAACAATGCATTATCAAAGCTTGGATATGATAATATGATTTCACCTAAAACGACTTGGAAATTGCGTTGAATATACTTTTTGAGAATATGGTCAGAAAATTCTCCAGAAGAAAATGCTCGAGTTGGATCACCAAGTCTGGTCTTAATATGTGAATAGGTTTTAGGTTGCGCTTAATTGAGATTTAGCTAGTTGAAATCAGACGTAAGAAGAATGCCGTTATGACGGTTCAGTATAGTAAGTTTACAGCTTTAAGTTAACGGAATAAGTTTATCGTTAAAGTTAATTGTGAAAGGGCCTTCAAGCTCACTAGTTTAGTTCTGTTTTCACCAAATAATCTAGTAATAATGAGTGAGTCACGTAATAAAGGTTAGTCATGATCTTGTAGACAATTATTCATTGAACAATCACACAGTTTAATACGGTATGACTTGAATGACGCAAAATATTCCGTTACTAGTCGCGGCGTCACAATAGTCGCTTATCCTTGATCGACGCTTTCTGTTATCTTCATTCAATTCACGACTAGTGATTGACCTGCCCACAAACGTCACAAAACATCCAATCAAATGGGCTTTGTTATGTGGGAAATTTGACATTTACCTATCAGAGTATCTCTAAATGCCCACATGAAGTATAGATCTAGGTGGCCTGGCGTTTAGCCACGCCTATCACTAGTGGTCAATTTGGTGGGTTTAATAATATAAATGTGTCGACTTTGATATTACTGATAATTTTACAAACTATGTCTACAGTGACATAGCGTCGGGATCATAGTGTATTAGTGAAAACCAAGTTACGTTTTGTGCATCAATTACTTCGTTTTTGAATTCTTTTCGTGACTGATAAATTGATGTCAGAAAAAACATTCATGTTATGATTTCTTATTTAGACGGGTTCAACAAAGAAAGGTTAAGAGTGTATATTTTTTGTATTGATTTTTCTTTGTGTTACTTATTTTGTCTGAAGGTCATTACGTGCTTTGTGATAAACAGTAATGATCACATAACGTGTGAAATGTTAATTTTATTACTGCCACTCATATCAAAGGTCTAAATTATGTAAAAAAAAGAATACGTAAGACAGAGAGAAATGCAATGTCAAATATCATACTAATATTAATAATCAATTTGAATAGAAATCAATCAATTTATTGTGAATCAGTATAATATATATTGCAAGAAGACTATTATAGTGCTTTCATGGAGTAAATAACTTTATTAATTATATTTTATTCTATATTTATTCTTCATTTCTTCGGTGCTATTGAGCATTCTCAATGCTTGAATTTACATCAATTCTATTGACAGTGGATCTGATCGCGCACCTGCAGATTATACAGTATACTACCCGCTAAGCGAGAAAGTAAGATAAGTTGCCTACATTGAAGTGCACTGTGGTAATCCGAGTCGATGAGGCAGCTCTCTATATGCTCACTAGCTATACTACTTTATCGATCTGATGGATACAGAACTGTCAGTTAGGTTACCCACAGTTAGTTAAATACCCAATGTCAGTTAGGTACCGTTAGCATTAACACTGGGTACCCAATGGTAGGCCTATTATTAAATATTCAAAATGTGTCTTCTGTTACATTTATTACACAGAATAAATTGATTAATTTATCATTGTTTATACCACGTTCTTTATTCTGTGTATATACTTATTTTATCCGAAGTAAGTTTCTTTCTTTCTTCCCTTGTTTAGAACACAGTTATTAGTTACACAGTCTATTGATGTTAGCTGTTATCAATCGTATCGTACTTTGTGTTGGGCAGGATAAAATATATTCTATTCATATATTGTTCTTATTCAATTCATAAATCTATTCATTTGCTTTACTAGTATATATCGTTCTTAGGATATATGTTGCGTAGTTTTGTTTGTTTCTCGTTCATTAATATTTAGGCTGAAAAGGGCATTACACTTGTTTAGTGGGCCTACAGAAGTCTTCGTACGGTATTTGTATAAATCGAAGGAAAAACATAATAAATTATTAAATTATAAATAAAATACTTCTGATAGCAAGATTACGGAAAAAAAGTTTTTAAAAATTGACTGATCATAGAAACAGGTTAGAATGTCTACCACAGAAGTGTGGATTATTACAGTTATGATGAATTATCATGCATAACTAATATTCATTGCGTTCACTTCAATAGGCTCCACAAGTGATTATTATAATAAAAACATAAGAAAACATGAAAAACGCTCAAATTATGTCTTTATTATACAGGATTTGTAATGTAATCATTCCCATTGTACAATAATTTGAGCAATTCACATATTTTCATTGTAATCATTATTATAAAATATTATATTATTATCATAATATTATAGCTGAGCTCTTGCTCGTATACTTTCTATAATTAAATTAAAACTGTTTCCTATACCTTATTACGCGTATAATTGTTATTGATTATCACTACCCTAGACACGAGTTTTGATGAGTTCTAAAGCAGGCATATCATACGATTTTCATTATCTATACTTTTTCCTCCATTTATAATCTCTGCATAATTAGAGAGTTGCCCATTGACACAGAACTATTCTAGTAAATTATATGATCTAAAAGTTTGAAATAGGAAAGATACAATTAAAAAATAAATTCAAAATAATCAATATTTAACAGAACACTAAATAATACAGTCGATGAATAATAAAAGTTATGGATGAGAAAACGATGCGATTTTTGACTACATGTGAATCATTAATTAATTATTGTTCACTGTCAATTATAATAATTGATGTCGAAGGAAGATATCCAAAGTTTCGATTACTAACGTAATTAAAAAAATACGTTGCTTTTTACATTGTAGTACAGTATAATTTCCCCAATGTTTTAAATGCATTACAATTACAAGTACGTAGTATGTGGATTTTATTTAAAGAAGTAAACATCGTTCTATTCTAGTCTCACAAGGTTGCAGCTGCGTGCAGTCTGCATGCAGTTTATAGCGCTCCATCGGTCACCTACTTGGCTACAGTCCGACTCGATCTCCCCTCTCCCCCCCGCTCTAAGTACAAGTACTCAGTACTACATGTACCGAGAATAACGACCTCCAACATCGAGCTGTTCTCCTGATACAGAGTATGACTCCTAGATAATACGCGCACACCGTCGTCACAAAAAGTGCACTTGCACTATTCGTATCCCAGCCATTTGATTGGTTGTTGGATGCACTGAAACTGCATTTCTGGTCTAGGAATGCAGCTCGATTGATCATAGACGATGCTAGTCGAGAAGATGGTGTAAAAGCGGAAGGAAAAAGAGGGTTTTTGTAGCAATTTTGAGGGTAAGAAATTAATTTAAAAATGAGTAATACGATTTTCGTGTGTCGCAGTTAGGACCCACCTTATACCGAATACTAAACAGCCGAAATACTTTTTTAAAGTACACAAAATATACTATTGTTGATGAAATTTAGTGTTTATTCAATATCAAACACAGGACCAACTGTTCGAGCGTATTAGGAACTTCATTTTAACGAAACCCGACCACCAAATATTAATGAAGTGGGCTAATTAGTATTTTCGATACATTAAAAAAAAAAAACGCATAATTAAAAAGAACACAAATAATTTTTCACGGTATGAAACTATATTTTCGAGTGGCTATTCAACTAATGATGACACAAATGCAATTTGAAACAAAGTGAAAGTAATATTTTGATAAAAATCTGGTAAAATAAGAAAAAAAATAATTAATTAAATCAGTCGACAAAAATATGACGTTGACTATTTTTATCTCTTTTGATTAAAAACTATACACTTGCCATTTGAAATGAAATAACTAAACACTAATAAGGGCTGAAAATGTGTAATTATTTCGGGTATGAATAATTCCAATCTGACAGGTTGCCAGGCAGGCCCATATAAGGACTTACAACGAACGCACGTTCCCCAATTTACTATTGTGTGCGCATAGGCATAAGTCGGATAAGACAGCCGACAGCTTTACCGACTCGTATACCTACGTCACGATTTTAGGCATCAATGTAACTAGTCGGGAATTGAGATTATTCTATTTGTCTAAATTACACCCAAAAATTCTCCAAAATGAAGACTAAATTATCATCCCATCAAATTTCCCATCAAATTTGTTACCCGAATTATTGAACCAAATACCGTAGTGATACGAAATACAGTATTCAATGAAGAGTATATTGGGAAAAAGAAAATTTTATCAATGACTTGAAGCTCTGAGAATATCTAACTGAAGTAAACAAAATATTTGTTTAGGTTAATGCCCCGTAAAAAAAGTGTAAATATTCAAGTCGGGCCAAGATTTTGCTTGAAAACGCGATCTTAGCTGCATTGTTAGCTACGGGTTTCAGAGTCTCGAGAAGGTAGGATAGGTGACGTCATAGAAGAGAAGAGCCGAAGTCGTGACGTCACGCTCAACAAGGTTGACAGAGCATGAGCGAGAGAGACAGAGAGAGGCCAGACAGAGTGAGAGAGAAGATGGCAGGGACGAGAGTCGAACTACGGACCTCTTTGATTCCTGAGCTCCGTGGAAACGCCGGCTGTCGACTCTGCTATGTTCGTCTACCTCGCTAATATGAACTACAATTTATTGATCTTTTCAACTTGACGTGTATGTAGTTGTTCACATAAGCAGACAATTCAAATAATGTATCGAAGTAAAATCACTCTGAAAGAATAACGTTACTTGTATTTGTATTTGTATTTAGAAAATAATGTAGGCCTATTAAAGATATATCAAACAAAAACAGAAATTACAAAGAATCTAAAATCTAAATAGCAAGTACGTGATGACAATGCATTCTATGTTCACTAAATTGTGAATATATGAAACCATAAACCATGAATACAGTAACGGCTAGTTGTACGAGATCGTCAACAAATTATTTAATTGTCAGTTAGGGAACGAAAATAACACGAGTACAAAGGTATGATAACCAGTTAATTCACTAATTATCGATTAAATCAGTCAGTTTGTAAAACTGGCGCCCGAATATAATCACACAATTTACATATGCGCATAATTTATAGGCCTGTTGCTTTCACTAATATAGCTCCAATAACCACTATCCACATGTTTAAGTGTCGTGGCCATCATTCAGCAAAAGATTCATGTATACTTCACATACAAATGGATACAGTAATTATAGATACATGAGCGATGGCAGCTATTAATTAACTCATCACTTGAATCACAACTAGTATTCAACTTGCATTTCAACGCTGAACGGTTATTAGGAAAATCAGTGTTTGATTCCCGCCAGTCACCCATTCTTTCGGAGTTTTTTTCGAGTTCTACGGCCACACGATAAGACCGTACTGAACTTGTGCATCCTTTAATTATTTAATACACACAAACACAAACACACACACACATACATATATATATATATATATATATATATATATATATATATATATATATATATATATAATAATAATAATGATATAAAACAGATGATAAAAAGGTCCAACAATTCTATATACAAGAATTATATTATATATATATATATATATATATATATATATATATATATATATATATATATATATATATATATATATATATATATATATATATATATATATATATATATATATATATATATATATATAGGCTATATATAAATATATATTCATATACACATATATATTTATATATATATACATATATATATATATATATATATATATATATATATATATATATATATTTATATATATATATATACATATATATATATATATATATATATATATATATATATATATATATATATATATATATATATATATATATATATATATATATATATATACATATATTATATACACATGCATAATTTTAATTGTATTTACTTGCTTGATTTAATGAAGATCGAAAACTGGACACAGTCATCTGACGGTGACAAAATATGATTCGACGAAATTGTTTTACAATTTAGACGATATTTTTATGAGAAAAAACTTGCCCAAACTGTTCCTTATTGTTGATAAAACACAAGTCACCAAAACGAAGGGACAAAGAAAAACATATAGAGAAGTAAATGGTTCCTAGTGCCAATTGACCAGTGAAAACTTCGCACAATTAAAATCTGTTACACGATTTTTTTGGATTAAGAAACACATTTTTTCTCTCAAATAACTTTCTCCCGCGTTTAGTTGATACGGTAGTTTATTAGGAACCGCGCGTTTACAAAAAACGCATCTCACGAATATTTCAATATTATACCAATGATTTGAGATATTCGATGATATTATATATTTCAAAGAAACCTGCGAGGCATGACAATTTTAAAATTAATAAAAAAAACTCGAGTTTGCTGCTTATTGTTGAGAGGTATAAGTATACTTGTAGCCACAAAATAAGGTGGTCCATATACCAACTGAATAATTGTAAACATTCGTTAAATAAAATATACATACATTTGATCTCGCTGGTACTAAGGGTACTTGAAGATTTTGAATTATGCAGTTGTGTTTTTTATGGTGAATGTTATCGTGAAAAAGAATTCTATATACTAAAAATAACACAGCGATACAAATATATAATGGTAATATTTGTGGTTCCTAAATTCTTTCGTTTCAATATTCATGTGACCTTCTTTCGTGAATGCAAGTATAATTATAAACTCATCGTGGTACCGTGTACCTCGAAATGTCAGTTATTCAAGGTGTCAGTTTGTCACTCAAGCAAAACAACCATTTTTTCGTTATTAGTTTACTACTTTTGAACAATGGTGCATTCTCTAATTTATTCTATGATAGAATTTCTAAAGAGCATTCTATAATTTCGTATATTTACTATTTTTTACCTTCTTGAAGAGTGAGAAGGATATACCAAAATGACGACAGTCAATAAGTCACGACTATAAAAAGGTAATTGCATTTAGATGAGAAAATGTAGCATAAAATATATAGGGCCTGGATCAAGTTATTGGAAAATATGAAAGTAATTGAAAAACATTTAATTCGACATTTAGATTTAAATTACGATATGTTTTTGTAAACTGTTAAAAATTTGTATTTCCTAGAGAAATCAATCTCTATAAATAATTCATTCAAGAAAGAAATATATAGCGTTATTATACTGATAAGCACCAACCTATATTCATATAGTATTCTTTTAGGATATCACACACATTGTTGTAGTGAAGAGTGAATTTGTTCGTCAAATTTTCTCCTTTCATACTATGCAAATAACAATATGATCCAAAATACGTAGAAGTCTAAATTTATGGAAAAAATCCGCGAAAATTTGAAAGTTGAATTGAAAAAAGGACTGGAAACAGTTTCACAAACAATTCTGAACACCGCGAATCGGTTTGTACTCTGGATCTTAATGACCTCATCATAATCGAGCTGTCATTGGGCTCTGATTATAGCAAGAACAACTATTCCAAATTTTGATGATATTTTTAGGCCGAGATATTGTTCAAGAGCGAAATTAAACACGATATTATTTGACTTGCTTCATGAGAATCTATTTATATTTATAAATAATTTATCCCACTCTCATTTATGTAATTATAAATTATCATCACATTCCAACCATTCTACTCTACCTAGGCCCGGTATTACCAAGTCCAGTTAGCCTTTATCTGACAGTTCAAACTTGTTATCACCATGGTTACCTGTGGTATTTGTTTTCACCAACTCTCAGATAAATACTAACTGGCCGTGGTAATACTGGGCCCTAATCATTTATTATAACATTTATACTAGATCTATTGACTTCAAAAAATCCAACAGAACTCCAAAGATTTTCACCCAAAAATGTGTAATAAAATTCCGAATAAAATAATTTGAAGAAACCGATAACATCTTCCAATTCAATTGAGTTCACTTGAAACCCTACTCGTCAAAGCTGAGATACTACCGAATTATTATACCGAATTGAAGACTTTCTTATGATGAATAACTACAATAACACATTTTCACATCTATTTCTGTTCAAATTATAATTATAATTTTCTCTATTGCATCAATTATTGATTGTATTTATCGAGACTGTTGTAAATATATTGTATAGTTATTGCAGAAACTACCGCCGTGGGAGTAACTCCTCTAACTGACAGTTAAGTTGTTACCAGTCACCACGGTTATACTCATGTTATTTGCTAAAATAAGGCTGACTGGACTTGGTAATACATGGAAAGCCCACATATTATGTAAGAGAGTAGCATTTTTTTTAATAAACACATAGTCGCAAGTTTTCATAATTTCCACGCTCTGACATTTATAGGCAGGACACGTGCTATTTACATGCAACTGATACTGTATCAACAATATATTCCATTTAGAAATAAGGATAAGATATTATATAACATAATTGTAATTTCAGTTGGTATTTGCTATTGTTTATAATCTCTCATGCTATGTATTTTCTTCTAATTATTATTATTATCGTCATTATTATTATTATAACTGTTCATTTTTCAATCAAGAGTAATTTTGCAAATATTTATTCTAATTGTTTCAATATTTGTTTCTGTCTTCTTTGTTAACAAAATACATGTACTTATTTTATTTATTTTATTATTTGCTTCATAGCCAACTCTTGTTAAATAATCATAAGTTATGTTGCCCACATACAAGAATTCGTTCTTATGCGGGCTTCTTATTATTAATCAACTTATTTCGCACTAATGGCAGTTCTTCTTTATTTTTCTTATTTTACTGGTTATATCCATATTGAATTCATTCGTCATTATCCCCATGTGTTTGTTATTCTATTTCATATTTGTCATGTGATTGTTTAATGTGAATAAAAAACATGTTGAAATTGAAATTGAAATTGAATAGTATAAGTATAATACCTTGGGAATAAGAAGGACTGATTGCAAAAACATGGCCGCCGCAGTCCCACGGCCGCTCCATTTTATATACACGCTATCTGGTAATATCGGATCATCTTGTAATTTCTACAATAACGCCAATACAAAAAAAAGTGACCAAAACGTTTTCAATTGAGAAAGGAATTGACAATCAATTCATGGTAAGATATTTTTCAATTAATTAACATTATTTCGATGGAAATAAGCTGAAACATCCTGTCTATTGGTTTCTTTCGTGGTTGTTATCCTGCAGCACAAAGAGTGTTGGGATACGATAAGATTTCCATTACATAACCGGCTATATACTTCCTATAAGAACTCGTAACCTCTGTTGTCTAGGTTGATGCCAGGATGGTTCCCTGCACAATAAAGGCCACGACCGCTTCCTCCCCACAATCATATCCCACCTCTTCACGATAAGAGTCACTAAGACACTTGTGAAACCCATGAGGTACAAAAAAAAAAATTGAATTGAAAGTAATTTACAAGATACTTCTCTGAATGATATGAAGTGAAACGGCCGCCCCCGTGGCTCAGTCAACTATCACTTACTGCGGTATAAACACTGAAGTCAGGTCGGTCATGCATGGGTTCGAGTCCCGAATAAGGCATGTATGTTGGTTAATGTCGTCTCACCTGTCATCGTTACACTAATTCGTGACCCCGTATAACCCAGTTGTTGGTGGGGTCGTAAAGCAGCATTAAAAACAAGATATAGAACGATTCCCAAATGACCTAGCCGTATAAGTGAGGTCGTTCGGCAAATGATAACGATAAAAGTAGCTATGACAGTTTTTTTTCTTACCTCATGGGTTTCACAAGTGTCTGTATAACTAATCGTGAAGAGGTGGGATATGAATCGGTCATGGCCAGATATAAAGGAACCGTTCTTGTATTCACATTTACGTACGAGGGAAACCATGAAAACGTCGGACAGAATGGGCGACCGGTGGGAATCGAACACAGGTCTCCTGAATGACGGGTCCAAAGGAATACCCGGCTCATGTTGATGAAGAGAATGCAACTGGATATGAACCGGACGAATGCATACTAATTGGTTGTGACGTCAATGAAAGGTGTGAACTAATTGAGTCTCGAGTCGAGCTGTCAGGAGTTTCGTGTTCAATGTTCTGAACAATGATTTTAAACTTGAAAACAAATGAGCATTCTTGTCATCGTCGAGATCAGGTCATGCTGAATCTTAAGCTACGTTTGTATTGAAAAGAAACCAAAAGTACCGGTACCCCACGACATTGCTATATCTATAAATAGGCCTATATACACATACATTATATATATATGTAATAATGTCGATATTAGATATTATCGAAGAAATTCAATTATACACACACACACACACACACACACACACACACACACACATATATATATATATATATATATATATATATATATATATATATATATATATATATATATATATATATATATATATATATATATGTGTTGACGGAGATTCTCGTGGCCGATGGTACATGGTAATATAATTTCTACGGTTGTGCCACGTCTTGTAGATGACGGAGAGATCTCCGTCATCTACAAGACGTGGCACAACCGTAGAAATTATATTACCATATATATATATATATATATATATATATATATATATATATATATATATATATATATATATATATATATATATATATATAATATCATCATAATATCATGTGATATGATCAAGATTGAAGGAATAAATACATTATTATTATTATGTATATATATATATATATATATTTATATATATATATATATATATATATATATATATATATATATATATATATATATATATATGAATATATATATATATATATATATATATGAATATATATATATATATATATATATATATATATATATATATATATATATCATACACCGATTGAGTTATTGCCGATAAATATGAATGAATAGTATTGTACATAAAATGAGTCATGAAAGATGTAAACATTCTAAAATAAATAAATAACAACAACAATAACGATCTCTGTACTTGTTGAACAGTTCGAGTATTATCAAGGTTCAAGTGGCACGGAATGACCTTATGCCACGATAACTGAAGAGGATTCGACAGCGGATCAGAGGGTTTAAAAACACCGATCCTTAGTAAACTCAATCAGAGGCTTTGAAGGTTTGCGGTTGAAAGTAAACAGGAACTTATTGTATGTACAATTAGGATAAGTCAGAAGAAAAGCATATAGTTCAGTTCGGTAAGTGAACAGTAAGCTATAATAATGAATAATAATAATGATAATAATTTTTTCAAATTTTTTTTCATCAGATTTAAATAATACATATACATACAAGATTGATCAATACGCTCTTCCACAAAGCCAAAAAGGCTTATCTGTGGGATGAGAAATGAAATTAATAGCTTGGACAAGGAAAAAATAAATGAAAACATTTCAATAGTTAAGGAATACAAAATCGAATATTTGTATTCGTATTGTATAATACGAATATTATGTATAATAATAATAATGATAATAATTGTTTTTACTATCGGCGACTGTGTACATTACAGTATGATAAAAGTCGGAACATTAAGAGTAAGAACATTTTCTAAAAATACAATGATCGTAGTAACTCATAGATAACTTAAATCACGGCTCTTATCTTGACTCGACAAATACAACATAGTTTCCAACTCGCAACATGGTTTTCGTTCAGGAAGGTCCATTGAAACAGCTATATTTACGCTTCTGAATCCCGTTTATCAATATAATAATTATCAATAATATAATATAATAAGTACCGGTACATAATTTTTGTTGGATAGAACTTTTTCAGTTTTATTACTGTAAAACTGTTAGTATATCGTTACCAAAATGAGCTGATATATTATGAAAGAGAGTTGCCATACACTGACTTTTTTGGGGACAAAAACATGTTCGCCGATTTTTTGATGTCCACTTTCTGTCATGTATGCGCAGGTGTATTGAAGCAGGTGATGATGCATTATCAATTCATTGAATTGTGAACTGAGAATGAGCCATTAAAATTAGTGATAACTTGGGAATGGGAAGGCTTAATTGGTAGAAACATGGCCGCCACAGCTCCCATGAACTCCTTCTTTCATATGTAGGCTCTTTAATCGTATACCTATATCGATTTGATAGATGTTCTATTCAGGCAATGGAGCCTGGAGGACGAAACATTCGAGACCGTGTTTACCACCTAGGTTGTATTATGACAGCAGTGGGTCATGTGACAGTGACCAGATATTTTATAACTTATAATAATATAATCTATGACTAATGAAGTCAATCGATGAGTTTCTTCAAATAAGAGAATTGAAATAAACTATTTATACATGTTTTTATATTATTCTCATTTTCATATTTTTCGTCAAATTAATATTTGTATCATCTATTGTGGTAACCGAAAATACGAGATTGTCAATTCATCCTTAATTGAGATTTGAGAAAGCAATCTTGAAATCTTTCACATCTTTTGTATTATTTCAAAAATTGTAAAGAGCAAAAAAAGACAAACTATTTAAACTATCAACATAAGACAAACTATCTTGACGCTTGGCTATAGAACCTGCCACTCTATCTCTCTCTATATATATATCTCTTACTCTCTCCATTGTATGCGTGAACTTATTTGATCAGATACGTGAGAGTGAGAGGTTGAAGTCGACCTCACATGTTAGATATTTTATGTGGTATAATATGGTGCTTCAGGAAGAAGAAAACATTGCGAAAATGTTCTTGCATTTTAATTTGAAAAACCTTGACAACTTGAAGGAGTTTAAGATATTTTATAATCATTGTATGAATATTCGGAGCATTCAAGTTCTGGCGAAGCACTGTTGGTCAAAATCATATCACAAATTAAATTCAAGACAATACTCAGAAATACGCTAAATTGTCAACAGCTTTCCTGCAACGAATCATCAACTGGAAACCACCAATCTCCGAAATACAAAGGATGGACGCATGTTCGCTGTCCACCACACCATGTCCAGGCCATGCGTCTGGAGCAGCAGGACTCCTATTCGCCAACCTCATCCAGACGCTACTCGTTGCTCAATGCGGCATCTCCAACCCTGACCAATACCCCGAGGACATCGGTCACCTCCTTCAGGACTCCGACACGTACGACTTCATCGTAGTCGGTGCTGGATCAGCCGGCAGTGTCATAGCCAATCGTCTGAGTGAGATCGACAACTGGAAGATCCTATTGGTAGAAGCAGGAGGGAATCCGTCAATGACATCAGACATCCCGAGATTCTATTTCAATCTTCAAGGCACGGATATGGATTGGCAATATTGGGCAGAGAAAGAGAATATGTGTTTGGGAATGATCGGACAAAGATGTTATTGGCCACGAGGTAAAGGATTAGGTGGGAGTAGTGGTATCAATGCAAACCTTTACGTTAGAGGTAACCGGGGTGACTATGACAGGTGGTTAGCTAAAGGCAATCCAGGGTGGGGTTACGACGATGTTTTACAGTATTTCAAGAAATCAGAGGATATGACAGACGCTGACGTCGATGACAGATATCACGGAAGAGGAGGTTATCTGACAGTTGGAAAGTACGGTTTCAAACACCCACTAAAGGATGCAATTATTGACGCTGGAGTTGAAATGGGTTACAAAAAATTGTCTGACATCAACGGGAAGGATGGGTTCGGTTTTGGCGAGGGACACGGAACTCTTCGTAATGGTAAACGTTGTAGTTCGGCTAAAGCTTTCTTAGCTCCAATAAAAGGGAGAACAAACCTTCATGTGGCAAAGTCCAGCATTGTTACAAGAATACTGATGGATAAGGATGGAAATCAGACACGCGGTATCGAGTTACAAAGGGATGGGAAAACGATACAGGTTAAAGCATCTAAAGAAGTCATCATAAGCGCAGGTGCTGTGAATTCACCACAGATATTAATGTTATCAGGTATAGGACCAAAAAAGCATTTGGAAGATCTAAAAATTAAGTTGGTCAAAGATTTGAGTGTTGGAAAGAACCTTTTGGACCATATCATGTTCCCAGTTGTCTATCAATTAGATGTAGAACGTTCAGTTCCAGTAACGTCTGAAACCTTACAGGAAGATGCTTATCAATTCCTTTCTAAAGGCACTGGAATATATTCTACTATTGGTGCTACTGATTTGATACCATTCATTAAAAGTGATCCCAAAATGGAATATCCAGATCTTCAACTCCATTTCGTGTACTTTCAAGCTAATGACACTCACTCTTCAAATACTCTCATCGAAGCTATCCATTATGGACCAGAATTTGCTGCTCATTTGACTCGACTCAATTCTCAGTCTGACACCCTCATTTTTCTACCGACTTTATTACTACCTAAAAGCACGGGAAGAATCAAACTCAAGAGTAAAAATCCACTGAAAAATCCGTTAATAGAACCCCGATATTTAACAAATCCAGAAGACGTTACGATAATGTTGAGAAGCGTTGAATTAGTGAAGATGATTAGTAAAACAAAAGCACTTCAAGTCTTTGGTGCGAAGTTGATACAAATGAGAATGGGTGGCTGTGAAGAGTATACTTTTGATACAGATGATTACTGGACATGCGCACTACGCCACGTTGCGTCTACGGTCTATCACCCTACTAGTACTTGTAAAATGGGTCCCAGTTCGGATAAGGAAGCAGTTGTGGATGCTGAGTTATTGGTGCACGGCATCAAGAACTTGAGGGTGGCAGATGCTTCTATTATGCCAGATATTGTGAGCGGGAATACCAACGCACCGACAATAATGATTGGCGAGAAAGCAGCTGATATGATAAAGATGACTTGGTTTGAACAATCAGCCAAAGAAGAATTGTAGTGGATGGTCTAATTGCATCACTAAAGTATCTCAATTCAAATCTTGAGATTAAACGAAATGTTCAACGGAAATTAGTGAATAGATCATCTAATAATACAATTCTGTTATATTATATGAAATCAAAATGACAGGCCTATTTCGTATCACAGTGAATTCAGTATTCTTTAACTGGTGTAAGCGATATCGCCAATTTGAATTCCTGGATGGCGTCTCTGCCAACTTATTTTCAAATTCTAAACATATTGCCAATAAAATAAATTTAGCAATCTTTGTTTCATCACCCGTTGGAAGCGTATCTCAATTTTCTCTCTTTTTCTAACTACACGTTAAACTTGACGGAAAGTCATTGTCACCAGTAGGCAACATGCATGCATTTTATATGTAGTTATATATCAAACGACTGACATTTTCAACAAGATTCAATAAAATGACATTCAAAAAAGTTGAATGAAATTATTAACAATGGGCTTAAGTTGTATTGTAGATGGGTAGAAAATTCAAAATCTGTTGAACAAGTGCAATGAAGACGCCAGTTACGGTCCATAACATTAAGCACGGAGACGTTCCTGCCTTATGACGTATCATAACTTTGTATACGATTTGATGCAAAACCAAACTATGCTCAGATTGAAATAGGGTATAATTAATAATTTCTTGAGCAAGTTAGCTTTCATTGAAAATAAAAAAAAAGAATAATCGACTATCAGTTGAGGTTTACCATATATAACAATCAAACTATTCAATACATGTTGCACTGCATTATGAGGTCAATGATGAAAAGGTAGGATCGTCCGTACGGGGCAGCATCAAGTGGATTTTACTAACACGAAGGAAATATTCATTTATATTTCAATTCATTCAACACAACTAGTAAACTAATGAGTTCAAGAACAATGAAGTATTAATTTTAAATCCCATGCCCATTACAAGCTTCTTATTAGAATGCATGTCTCATTTAACGATAACAATTACTTTTAAATGCCAATACGTAAACAATATTGAACTGTAAGTCAAAGACAAGTTACTAATACAAGGTGCAGAGGTTGTTTACTTATAATGCTCGGCGTCTAACATCAGATGGGAGTTCGCTGTATCCGAGTGAAGATCGTCCCACGGAGTTATACTGATCGATTATAATACACAGTAAGTGACTTGAAACGTACTAATGTATACCTAACAGTATTCACCAGGAGTTGGGGTGATGAAGGGGGATGGGGGTGGAGTAGAATTAGATCAGTAGGCCTACGATCTGTAATAATTACGTTTGGAATTTATTTGTTCAGTTTTTCGTTTATTCGTTTATTCTTTCAGTCGTTTTTTCATTACGTTAATTGTTTAAATATGCTGAATTATGTATTCTACTAATTGCATTGTTTTTTTCTATTCTAAACTTATAGAAGTCTTTAAACTAAACGTCATGGAGCATTATTTAACCTCCGAACAAAGTGAAACTCAAACTGATACACCATATATATAACACCATATAATATATCATATATAACTTCTTGTACTGTTTGACACTGGCATTTAGTTATGTTAAAACCCCAATTGAATATCGATTTATTAAATATGCTTATTCAAGCAGATATGTGGAAGTATTGTTATTATGAATCCAGTTTTGCTAGAAAAAATAACTGCAAAGTTGAATATATAGTTGAAAGTTCTTACGATAAGCATATTGAGGTGGCTTCACTGCGCCACAACACTTTGTATTTTATATCAATGAATAATAATCGTGTACTTTGACATCGAATTCAAAATTATTTAGCCCATACGGAAGTCGATATAGTTTGCTTATATGAATGTATTCAGAAGAGACGGGTGGTTGATGGGCCTCCGACAAACACCTTAATTGACCGCTTCACCTTCGTGTTGTGTGGTTTTCAGTAGTTCAATAATGGTACACTTAAAAAAAAAATAGAGAACGTCAATCCATTAACTTGAGTTTATACCGACCAATACAAAAATGCAAATTTAGTAAAATTCGAATGAGCATTAAAGAGATATTACAGTGTGAAATCTTAAATCTACCATTGATAGGATTACCGTTGACACCATGGTCTCAATACGTTAGGACAGAACGTTAAGACGGACGCCCTAAATAAATAATGATTCTCATTGCCTGGCCAAATTGAAGAGCTCTTGAAAAAATTATTTGGAAAATTAAGCGTGGTACAGGCGGTGAGGTAACTCACGGAGGATGATTTTATGTTGTATTTTGCTGTGCAAGAATCTGTCGTTCCGAAATTTTTTCTTCAATAACATCGAAACTTGATACAAAATCATTGTTCCCCAATTAAGGCAATGGATAAAAGATAGGATCGTTTGAACGGAGCACCACAAGGGCGATCTTCCTTTTTTTTA
Source organism: Brachyptera risi (assembly GCA_964007535.1). Taxonomy (NCBI): domain Eukaryota; kingdom Metazoa; phylum Arthropoda; class Insecta; order Plecoptera; family Taeniopterygidae; genus Brachyptera; species Brachyptera risi. The sequence continues at coordinate 38,756,763 of OZ023331.1, read as the reverse complement.
CCACTTAACTTACCACTTACGCTTTGGTCCGAACTGGACCAAAAACATGGCGAGTCGAGTGTCAGCTCACACGTACGTAGAAATGTCAAAGATGAATCATACTAGGCCTACACGCTGGCACTCACCACTTTTTAGATATTTTTCCGAGAGGAAACCAAAGCGTCTAATGTGAATTGTTTCAATTATTGTATTATTGTATTCATTGTATGTATTGAAAAGTCGTATTCGACCTTGCTTACAGGTTACACCATTTCACTGTTGTTGATTTTATAATTATTACACATTAGATATTTGTGAATGCCATTAAATGATAAAATTCAATAATAACAAACACATAGTCCACAATGAACCACTGACACAGATTGAAATAACGTTATCAAATGAACTATGATTTGGTGTTTTGCGGGAAACAGTTGGATCTAATCTCTCGAAGTAGCATTTCAACGCAAATATTATCAAATGGTTTTATAATTATATTATACTCGATAGAGGCTTCATTGATATCAAGTTGTTCGTCAGGTTGTAAATCCTAGTATGGTTCAATGCGAGGTTTCATTTACGTCAAGTTATTTTTTTCTCACTTTTTCACCTTGATAATAAAAACGTATTCATTACATTCAAGACAATCTTCTCTTGATGCAATAAAACATACCCAACCATACAATTGTTTCAAATTCAAATATTTGGAGGAGACACGTCGAGCTGAAAACAAATGAAAAAGTAATGAGAGCGAAATTACAATAAATTGTTATCTAGTACAGTACACTTTTGCTACGATGTATAGTGATACCACTATATTATATTATGATGAGATAGATTCACTACATCGTCCTTCAGTAGCTATAGGCCTATACTGCTATAGCAATAGGCCTACTGATTCACTCGTACATCCTATAGGCACACTTCTATTCTTACTCCGCAATCTTCATGTAACTGTCTAGTAGAAAATGAACAAACCACCCCCCTTTGTTGTCACATTCTCAATTTCTTCGTAGCCGAAAAGCATAGGTCAGCAGTTGAGCACCGCTCGGCTATTACCAAGATAAAAATGACCTGCACGGTGGAAATGAATAGCCTTAATCACCCACTCAACTGAAGGCGACATTCGAGTGCAAATATCTTACAGGAACACCTTCTCTATCTTCCGCAGAATGTTAATCTCCATTGGAATAATTTTCGTTAGGCTCAGACGAGAAATCTCGAACTTAACGTTACTATTAAACGATGCAGCATGGAGTAGGATTTACGCAAAGAAGATTTCATTTTCAAATTCAGAAGCATACATAAGGAAATTTGAAGATAGTCACTCACGTACACCTTTATCCTTTAGTGCTCTGAACGAAAAACAAGAAATTATAAACTTTACGTTTGAATAAGAAGTATGTGCAACATTTAGGGGACCGTATGAAGCTACCAAAAACGAATAAAATTATCAACATTTATTTTATATTACATGAATATAAGAATTATTCATATTCTGAGAATTGAAAACATGTATTTTTCAACAGGTTTACTTCCGTTCCCGGGAAAAGCAAAAAATGGACGTATGTTCGCTAGCCACCACGCCGTGTCCAGGCCATGCGTCTGGAGCAGCAGGACTCCTATTCGCCAACCTCATCCAGACTCTACTCGTTGCCCAATGCGGCATCTCCAACCCTGACCAATACCCAGAGGACATCGGTCACTTCCTTCAGGACTCCGATACGTACGACTTCATCGTAGTCGGCGCCGGATCAGCCGGCAGTGTCATAGCCAATCGTCTTAGCGAGATGGACAACTGGAGGATCCTATTGGTAGAAGCAGGAGGGAATCCTTTGATGACATCAGATATCCCAAGTTTGTTTTTCGATTTACATGGCACCGAAATGGATTGGGGATACTGGACAGAAAAAGAAAGTAATATGTGTTTGGGAATGATCGGACAAAGATGTTATTGGCCACGAGGTAAAGGATTAGGCGGGAGTAGTGGTATCAATGCAAACCTCTACGTTAGAGGTAACCGGGGTGACTATGACAGGTGGTTAGCTAAAGGCAATCCGGGATGGGGCTACGACGATGTTTTACAGTATTTCAAGAAATCAGAGGATATGACAGACACTGACGTCGATGACAGATATCACGGAAGAGGAGGTTATCTGACAGTTGGAAAGTACGGTTTCAAACACCCTTTAAAGGATGCAATTATTGACGCTGGAGTTGAAATGGGTTACAAAAAATTGTCTGATATTAACGGAAAGGATGGGTTCGGTTTTGGCGAGGGACACGGAACTCTTCGTAATGGTAAACGTTGTAGTTCGGCTAAAGCTTTCTTAGCTCCAATAAAAGGGAGAACAAACCTTCATGTGGCAAAGTCCAGCATTGTTACAAGAATACTGATGGATAAGGATGGAAATCAGACACGTGGTATCGAGTTACAAAGACATGGGAAAACGATACAGATTGAAGCATCTAAGGAAGTCATCATAAGCGCAGGTGCTGTGAATTCACCACAGATATTAATGTTATCAGGTATAGGACCAAAAAAGCATTTAGAAGATCTAAAAATCGAGGTTGTCAAAGACCTGAGTGTTGGAAAGAATCTTATGGACCATATCATGTTCCCAATTGTCTATCAATTAGATAAAGAACGCTCAGTTCCAGCAACGTCTGAAAACTTAATGGAAGATGCTTACAAATTTCTTACCAAAGGCACTGGAATGTATTCTACTATTGGTGCTACTGATTTGATACCATTCATTAAAAGTGATCCCGACATGAAATATCCAGATCTTCAGCTCCATGTGATGCACTACCAGGTCAATGACACGCACGCTTTGAAGTCATATTTGGATGCAATCAAGTTTGGACCGGAATTCGTTTCTCATATCACGGATTTAAATTCGGAATCAGATACGCTCATCTTCCTTCCGACTTTACTACAACCTAAAAGCTTGGGAAGAATCAAACTGAGGAGCAAGAATCCATTGAAGAGTCCATTAATATCTCAAGGTTATTTCAGTAATGTAGAAGACGTCAAAACCATGTTGAAAAGCGTTGAATTGGTCAAGAAGATCGGTAAAACCAATGCACTTCAAGCCTTTGGTGCGAAGATAATACAAATGAGAATGGGAGGCTGCGATGAATATATCTTCGATACTAATGAATACTGGACATGCGCTCTGCATCACATTGCGTCAACCATTTATCATCCTACTAGTACTTGTAAAATGGGTCCCAGTTCGGATACGGAAGCAGTTGTGGATGCTGAGTTATTGGTGCATGGCATCAAGAACTTGAGGGTGGCAGATGCTTCTATTATGCCAGATATTATGAGCGGGAATACCAACGCACCAACAATAATGATTGGCGAGAAAGCAGCTGATATGATAAAGATGACATGGCTTGGATAAACAGATATTCAAGATGAGTTGTAGAGTCTGAATTTCATTGATGCATAATATAAATTAGAACCAAGATGTAATGTTCCGGCAAATTAGATGTTATCAAAGTTGAGCTAATTTTGAATAATTTGCAAATCAAACACATTAGTTTTCAGATATAGGTGATATTTTCAAACAGTACTTACTATAACTAATCGTTTAAATAATATTTTTCACAATGGCAATAATATTGTTTGATCTGATCGTACTTGAAAAACTGTCTCTTGTTGGCGCTCCATAGGTCTGACGAAAACACAAATTATGATGAACCTTGACATGTATGGATAATCCGTAGAGGGAGAAAAAAAATATTAGAAAAATCATTGAAAACATTAATTATCCTTTCTAGAGCTGAATACAAGGATGATATTCTTTATTGCAAATATTTACCTAAAACAAATCAGTGGATTTTTGTCTAAAATATGCTTTTTTTCTCAATCAAATATCAGTTTGAATCATAAACCGGTACAATTGATCATAAGCTGCTATACGAAGCATTCAGTGACTCATACTTGATAATTTCAAAACCAAAATGTGTAAATTTTGATTACATTACATACAATCATCTCGCTCTTTTTACAACGAACATACTGTGTTTGCCAAATTGAATTAAACTATATGTTCGAAATATTACGTTTAAGTAAATAAATAAAGAGCAATCACAGTTGATCAAGTCGATATCGCTGATAAGGCTTCTCTCAGTGCCAACATTAATTTATTCTGATATTACTATCACTCAATACTGTTGGAATTTTCAAATCGAACAGACAGGACATACGTTATGCTATTGAATCACATGCACTCGGGCGATTGCAGTAAAAGTTCTAAGATAAAATTACGAGAAAAACACTAGCTGTTATCACAAGATTAACTGAAAGATTAGACAGTCCCCTAACAAAAATAATCAATTTGACAAATACGCTCTGACAGCAAAACAAACATAATCACAGGAGATAACTTCAAAAATGATAACTTACATGGGAAAATGTTTTTTTTTTGTAATAACATCGAAACTTGATACAAAATCATTGTTTCTCAATTAAGGCTAAGGATGAAAGATAGGATCGTTTGGACGGGGTACCACAAGGGCGGTCTGACCACCCCATTTTGATTATTTAAAACTAATGAAAAATTAAAGTCTTTATCAAATACTGATTCATTCAAATATAAAATGAAGGTGTGGCTTCTAGACCAAGGCCGTGATTTCTGTAAACAGCAAATATATTATTAATTACCTTAATTTCGGTATAAATTGTGAAATATATTGAATACAGGTATCAATCATTTATTTATATTATATGAAACGATGTAAAACATTTTGTTTGTGTAGTGTATAATGTATAATGTAGTATGTGTGTTATAGAAGATATTATATGATCATCTATGTATTTTTCATTCTTCATTTTTTTAAGTCTTCTCTTATAAATCTGAATTTAGCATTTAAAACTATCTTAATTTTTGTAAAATCATTACTTTGAGAAAACTATACAATTTTTATCCTGTCATCTTGAAAAATCATGATACTCATTCAAAAATGTCTGTCCGCACACAAGAGTCACGCTCTTACGCGGATTTCTTGATTCTTTATTTTCCAAGTAAACTTCATTAAATATTACTTTTTTTTTTAGTTTCAGCCGATATAGGCCCTAATTATACGACTTCTTTTTCTTGGCTGTATACATGTATGCATATTTGAATTTTGTTGTTTCATTTGAATTTGAATCGAGAATAAAAATGATTTCATTATTATTATTATTATTATTTTATTATTATTAATGAACTTTAACCCCAGGACTGCGCTGTCTGTAACCATAATTTTTCGCCGTAGATAAAAGTCTTTCAGTATAAACACCCCGAATGTTGATATCTTCCACTTTGAACTAAGTGAACTAAGTTTAAAAACTATTTTTCAAGTAATGGATTAGAAAATTAATCCAGAATCCGCTATCAATAACACATGCTCTGGATTCACTGAGGGGCTAACTCCTGAAATCTGGTGTACACTTGTCATGACATTTTCTTGAAATCCCGTGAAATCTTCTTGAAATCCCGTGAAATCTCCCTGAAATCCCCTGAAATCTGAAATCAGTTTTCACTAAAATTTAAAATTTACTTTTAATTTAAAATTTACTTTTAATTTAAAATTTAAATTTTACTAGTTGTTTATCCCTCGATATCAACTGTAGAACATCTCGACTTTCTCTTACCGGTACTTTTTATACTAATTTGCAAAAGTAGAAGTAAATCTTGACTTTTGGTGTCAAAAAAAAAAAATGAAAAAAAAATGCTATGATATCATTGTTAAAATTATTCAAGTTATTACTGAATGACGGGTGGATCAGTCGCTCGCTAGCGCACTGAACGGTCATTCAGGAGACGGACACTGATGTTATTCATGGTTTCCTCTTCCCTTCTTTCTTCTCCTTGTTCAAAAAACTAATTATCTTTCATTTCATCTTTCAATCATCTCATTTTTCATCTACCGAATTTGATAGATTTGAGTTATCACTAAACAGTATGTTATTGAATCTTTAAAACTAACCTCAGTATCCATTTTAATTTTAATTAATTTTTTTCTTCTAATTTTTTCGTGTAGTTTTCCTAACGTGTCTACGATCCCCCCCTTCCAAATCATTACAAAAAAACGTGATTGTTTCATTCTCATAAGTAATTAAATAATTAAATAGTGTTTTAAGATATTTGATATATGGCCTTCACATCCCGTAAACCATTTTTACAAAGTGAATATTCTTATAAATATATTATTGATATATACATGGTATTGATGCAATTTTTTTTTAAATATCAACAATGAATCAACCGTAAAAACATCAATGCGATAGAAATTAGATTTTTCTTTCTACATCCGTTCTCAATTGTTTTATCGCTGTCAAAACGCCCACGTTTCGATTGACTGTTCACTTCTTTTCTCACTAGAAAGTATGGTTAAAAAACATATGTTGTGTGAAGGTCACTGTGAACTTGACTCCACATGAGTATGCATACACATGGTCTCGACCCGTCTCGTCGAGTCGAGAGACGCCTGCACTGCGATGTCAGTTAGCAACCAGACGTCCGACGGTTCGCACATATGTCCACAAGTAAATCATCATAACAGGTAATTACGACCACTTACTTACATTATTCAATCGTGTATCACGACCTACAGGTCATCTGTCTATACAATCATCAATTAAAATGGTGATATATAAAGTTCGCGTCGAGAGAGTGGTTCAACTCCCGCATGGGTTGTAAAAAAAATGTAAACTCCCGCCTATTCGTACGCCCGAATAACATAGCTGTTGGTGGGGTTGTTCAACAAATTATAATCATGAACAATGATTCAATTGAGACTGAAATCAAATTGGTCACGTGTGTTTATTTACTATCAACTTTCTTCATGTTTGAATATGAGTTTTTAGCTCTAAAGTTAGCATAATAATTGAGAGGCTTGAGTTTCCGGGTTGGTGCAGATAAATGGTAAATGCAACTTAGCTATCATTATTAATGGATGAAGTGTCGCATAATAATTTTTTGAAATTATTAATTACGTAACATTAATAACTCATATAAAAAAAAACGTATACTTAGATGTTATACATGTGACGTACGTTCCAAACTATTGAGCCACCTCTATGGCTCAGTCAACTATCGCACTGCGTCAGGAACAGAAGTCGGGTCGGGCGTGGGTTTCAGCATGGGTTTTCATAAACGTTCTTCCACCTATCATCACTTCATCGTTTCATTATCACACCCTCATTCGTACCCCCGTATAGCCTAGTTGTTGGTGGGGTCGTTAGGCAGCATCAAAATGAAATGATAAATTGAATAATAAATCAAACTATTGAATTTACTGCAATATCAGCTTGAGCGTCATACCATTGTGATAACTTGGTTTGGATTGATTTGGTGGTTGGGTGGGTGTTTTTTTTATGTTTCATTCATTCTATCATTCATTCATTCATTATATTATATTCTTTCATTCATTTTTTTTTTACATTTCTACATCATCGTATGTTCTCCAGTTGGTACATTGATACAGTATTAAATAAATTATGTACAAACTCATAAATATCCTACCAAAAATAGCACTTGAAATCTAATACATTTGAGGGAAATGGATGAATAAAAGAAGAAAAAACAACACATTTTGCACGATAATGAGTGGGTCTATTGGTGACGGAAAACAATCCTGTATGAATCTTACATCTTTGTCGATTGTGCTTGCTCGAATACCTTCCTCATTTACAAAGTTCATTGTTCATTGTTCATCTGCCATGGTCTGATAGTAGGGAAACACAAACAACTTCGGCTTCAAATGGGAGACTATATATGCGAGATGGGAATCGAATCCCGGCCTCCTGAATGACGTCTCAGAGCCTTACGACCTGACCTTTCATTTTCAGTTTATTCATGTGTGTTGTGAAGCAGTTATAATCAGAAGTAAAATAGACGAAAGTCACAATGACGAATCAAGAACGAAACGGCAGTGAAGTGAAAGGAAGTTATTAATAAACCAGAGATAAAATAAGATACAAGCGAGATATGAACTTGATAACTTTAATGCATATATTTCCAGATGTACAGATATAAAGATATTTGTGTTTCAAGTTTGACCTCTTGACGGTTGTCCTCTCTATTTCAGGTGTCTATTCTTATACCACAGCAACAAGTAATCAAGCAGATTATATCCAGAGGTAATGACCTTCATAACCTTGACTATAACTTGTTTTTTGGTAACCACGAACATTGAGTTGCATGAAAATTTACAAATGCTATTGCGCAACGATGTTGTTGTTGTTGTTGTTGGTGGTGGTGTTCGAAGACATATGTTTTAGAATTAGGTAGATTGATTCAGAGCTTACTGAAACTGTCACTGGATCGACCCGGGTTCGATTCTTTCGTCGTCGTTCTTTGCGCACACTGGACAGGTTGAGACGGTGATACGATAGGAATTACCAAAAATATAGATCAAAGATATACCATGTCGAAAATAATGTTTGCTGTTCGTAACATTACATTATTGGCAAGAATGAATAATTTCGGACATCTGTAGGCCTAACGTCATTCAAGAGACCGGTGTTCGATTACCACCATTGTCGGGCAGCCTGACTCGGAGTTTTTTTTCGTGGTTTCGCTCTGTATGGTAAAATTGAACACTGCAGTAAAAGGCCACAACAGTTTCCTTCCCATTGTCCAAATCACCTGATAAAACGCCCTCTTACCATTACATTCGACGCCAGTAGAGCTTGCTTATCATTGGAGTTCGTCGTTAAACCCGATTTTCCGTGTATTTAATTTTATTTCTGAAATTTATGTGAATTATGTTTTAAAATGGTTAAATGTTAGAACGGCTCTGCCGAATTTCGCCAGCAATGAAGATCCTATAATAATTAATAATAATATAAAATAACATGAAATCGGGTTCACAATGGCACTCAATTCGACTAAACTCATACACCTACAACTGCTACGAATTCATACGAATACATTCGTACGTTTCAACCACTTTACACATCGTTTCTGAACCATTATTACTACACATTCACTGATTTGACTTCTTTTCAGCAAACGTTCGAAATTTCAACTTGAAATAATTGATTTCACAGTCGAAAAAAGTAATGTGAAATGACAACGATAAGTAAATTGCGGTTATAATATAGGACTTATATTCAAGTCAACTTTTTGAGATACCAAAATTGAAAACACTGTTCTGTAATGCTACAGTTTTCTTCTAGTGTACAATATATTCTTTTTGTAATATTTTTGCCTTGCCATTCAACACATTGCAATATCATTATTCCAACATATTATGCAGTACCGGTAACGATCAAGTTTATAAAATTCTTCTTCTCAATGATAGGTCATAGTAACAGCCCAACACAATAATCATAAATGTGCGTGCTCGTCATATTTCTGAGATGATGCGCAGGGGAGGGGGGGGGGGGGGGAAGGAAGAGGGGGGGGGAAATAATTTCGAGCCTAGGGGCGCTAAATATCTTAAGAGTCCATGAGAGTCGATTTAGCGAAATATCAGTTTTTGGTGATATCTATAGAAGGGTGATGAGAAATCAAAATTCTAATACGTGAGAAACACAGATAATTATAACGGCTTCAAGATGATATAAGTTATAATTATTCAGGCCATGTCGCATAACTGTCAAGCGTATACAGCTAAAAAATGTGTTTTTTCAGCTGAATATACGCTTTACAATTAAGCGACATGAATTCAATAGTTATTAATTACTTATATCATCTTGAAGCTATTCTAATTTTCTGTATTTCTCGCGTATTAGAATTTATATTTCTCATACCGTTCAAAAGTTATCATAAAAATACTGATATTTCGCTAAATCGACTCCTGTGAACTCCAGAGAGTGCAATGCCGATCGACCATCCGCTCTGTCTCTCAGCACTAACGGACGGGAGTGTTGATCCGCCACCAAGCGTACACGAAACAATACTATAGATAGATATAAAGATATAGATAAAGGTAGATATATGATAGATGAGTTATCCAACAGCCTGACAAATCAACTAAACTTGTATTCAAGAGATGAAGGTTACGATCGACCGTTTTCCCTATTCCACACCACTAGCGCATGGGTGGTTCGAGTCATCTTCTCTCGTGAATACGAATATAATACCAAGTGTAAACAGAAATAATATCTGTATTTGTCTCGCTAGTTATTTTTTTTTCAGATTACACGCTGCATGTTAATCACGTGTGACATATCACGTTATTAAATTATCCATAAAAATGAAGATACCACTTCAAAAGCTACACTGGTGAATTACTAGATACTAGCACATTCAACTGATAAGTCAACTTACAGGGTGTTACACCGATGTGAGATTAATAATTTCATAATCAATGCGAGGAAATTCAATTAGAGATAAACATCTGCTGCGGTAATGTCATTCTGAATTGTTGTATTAGTTAGTTTCAGTTTAAAATTATCAATTAATTAATTTTTCATTATTTCAATCATTAGCAATATTAGTCGAATATTCAATTGGCTATATATAGAATACTCAACTAATCATCAATACCAATTATTAATACTAATTATCACTATTATTATCAATACTAATTATTACTAATCATTCATACTCAATATTTTCAATTGGCTTTATATGGAATGTATAAAAATACACCAAAAACTTCGGAAATTGAAAATAGTATTTAAAAAATAATATCAATTCAGAAAAAAGTAAAACGTGAGTGTAATAACGAGACATTGCACCGGTTTGTCAACAATGAACTGCTCTAAAATTTCCCTGGTTCATTTTCCAGAACTCACGTCTGACAACATCATCCAGTCGACTCAAAACAATGGACGCGTGCTCACTGTCCACCACACCGTGTCCAGGCCACGCTTCTGGAGCAGCAGGACTCCTATTCGCCAACCTCATCCAGACGCTACTCGTTGCTCAATGCGGCATCTCCAACCCTGACCAATACCCCGAGGACATCGGTCACCTCCTTCAGGACTCCGACACGTACGACTTTATCGTAGTTGGTGCTGGATCAGCCGGCAGTGTCATAGCCAATCGTCTGAGTGAGATCGACAACTGGAAGATCTTATTGGTAGAAGCAGGAGGGAATCCGTCAATGTCGTCCGAAGTACCAAGTATGGTATTCAGTTTACAAGACTCCGAAATGGATTGGGGATATTGGGCCGACGGTGATAACATTTGTAAGGCGAGTATCGGACAAAGATGCTACTGGCCGAGGGGTAAAGGCCTCGGAGGCTCCAGCTCCATAAACGCTAATCTCTACATCAGGGGCAATAAAGGCAACTATGACAGCTGGGAAAAGAAAGGCAATCCAGGATGGGGCTATGACGAAGTCATGGAGTATTTCAAGAAATCAGAAGATATGAACGACAAAGATGTCGATGAGAAATACCATGGCAAAGGTGGGTATCTCGCCGTGGGTAGATACGGTTTCGATCACCCAGTGAAAGAAGGAATTATCGCCGCAGGTGTGGAGATGGGATATAAAGCACTGAAAGACATGAACGGGAAAGAGGTGTTTGGATTCGGAGAAGCTCACGCTACGGTACGCAACGGCAGACGTTTCAGTACTGCCAAAGCTTTCCTGACACCAGCTAAGAGCCGTAAAAACCTCCACGTGGCCAAGTCTAGTCAGGTGACGAGGGTACTCGTCGACGAGGACGGTGAACGAGCAACAGGAATTGAGCTGATGAAGAACGGGAAGACGATTATCGTGAAGGCATCCAAAGAAGTTATAATCAGCGGAGGAGCTATCAATTCACCACAAATACTGTTGTTGTCCGGTATCGGTCCCAAGAAACAATTACAGAATCTGGGTATTGATGTGGTTAAAGATTTGAGTGTGGGCAACAATTTACAAGATCATTTCATTTTCCCAGTCGTCTTCCAAATGAGCAAAGAACTTTCAGTGGCCCTACCCGCCGAGTTTGTACTCGACGAGATTTACAAATACCTGACGAAAGGTACCGGGATGTTTGGTACGATATCGATGACGGATCTCGTGGCGTTCATAAGAACTAAACCCGAACTGGAGTATCCTGACATACAGCTTCATCACATCTACTTCCCGCTGAATGACACCTACTTGATTCACGCATTCAGCCAAGCAGCCAAGTTTGGCCCGGAAGTGTCGACACATCTTAAGCAACTCAATTCCCAGACCGATCTTCTCTGGATTGTACCGACACTTCTACAACCTAAAAGTAGTGGAAGTGTCCAATTAAGAAGTAAGAATCCATTGGAAAGTCCTTCAATCAATGCAGGATATTTAACACATCCAGACGATGTAGATACAATATTAAGAGGGATTCAGTTTGTCAAAAAAATGGCTGAAACTAATATTTTAAGAGCACTCGGTGTGAAATTAACCCAACTAAGAATGGGTGGCTGTGAAGATTATGAATTCGATACTGACGAGTACTGGAAGTGTGCCATCAGGTATTTGGGTGTGACAATCTATCACCCTACTAGTACTTGTAAAATGGGCCCCAGTTCGGATAAGGAAGCAGTTGTGGATGCTGAGCTATTGGTGCACGGCATCAAGAACTTGAGGGTGGCAGATGCTTCTATTATGCCAGACATTGTGAGCGGGAATACCAACGCACCGACAATCATGATAGGCGAGAAAGCAGCTGATATGATAAAGAAGACTTGGTTTGAAAAATCAGCCAATAAAGAAGAACTGTGAATATAAATTCGTATTAGTTGATCATTCAATGTGATGTTTGTAATTGATGATCGATAGATGTTTCCTAAAGAATGACCAGAGTATTTTTTCTCATGTGATACAGCCTTTAAATAGGCGTTTTAAAATATTCTGCATGGAGGTATGGACGACACAAGACTTCTAATCATTAAAACATTTCAATTGGAGATGTATATCCACTATTCAGAGACCATTATTACATTATTAATAAAATAATACGACAGTACGACTATGAAAATCAACAACCTGCACTTGCTATTCAACACATTTGTATTTTTATTCACGTTCATCTTTATATATAAATTTATAATAAAATAATTCAAGTTGCCAGAAAACATTCCACAAACTTTGGATAAGTTTATTTGTACTGGGCCATTCGAACGATGAATGATCTCAAATAATGACAATCAAATCGAAGAGTTTCATTTGATTCGATTAATTAACTAAGCGCAGGAATTACCAACATGAGCTGGCACTTTGAAGTGATTATCACCATGGTTACCTGTGCTATTTGTTTTCACCAATTCTCAAGTAAAGGCTAACTGGACTTGGTAATACCGGGCCTAAGAAGTTGTTATTTTTCAAGATCATGGAATTAATTTTGTTTGATTAAATTGGTTCTTGTCAGATATCTCAGGCTCAAATATTGTATGATAATTAAAATGTGCTAATAAATTTCGTAAGTGGATATAAAACTCGTTGGTTATATTGATTGAAAAGATTTGAAACAAATACGGTATCCTAAGGATAATAATCTGAGCTGGAAGATCGCCAAAAGATGGATGGTGTTCAGCACCATCTCGACGACATCGACGAGGTTATTTCTTGGCTTTGAATTCTGTTATCTCTTCACAATTCACAAATCAGATTGAAGAATTCAAGTACTCATACTGTTCGCCAGTTTTTCATGATAATGTGCAATATTGAGATGGGGAAAAAATCACATTTTATAGTTTGTTTGGGAAATTTGATTCAAAAGTAAGCTAATCACATCTCAGAGTTCTTGAGAACAATCGATTTGACATTTTTATAGAAGAAAACATTGATATTTTGGAGAATACCTATGCTATTCAAAATTTCATGTCACTCTTCAAATCACTATTCTTGATCAACACGAATAAATATTTACTGACGTTAAATTAGAAAATAAGATTCACTGTTGAATAGTTGATCACTTGAATATGCTTAAAGATAACTGCAATTAAATTAAAATTCTATAAGTATTCAATCGAACGTTTATTCAACCAAAGTTACAAAAAAACTCACTCCATTTGGTTATATTCGTGTCACACATGTTGATGTCTCATGTTTTCGATTTTAATATAGGTTGGCCCAATTTTTTTTTTCTTTAATAACATCGAAACTTGATACAAAATAATTGTTCCCCAATTAAGGCTAAGGATGAAAAGTAGGATCGTTTGGACGGGGCACCACAAGGGCGATCTTACCACCCCAATAATGATAGACAGCTATATTACAAAACGCCAACATGATCGGTTGTTATTTGTGTGTCAAGAATAAGTCACTCACGATTGTTCAGTAGTTATTGTCCAGGAGTTATTGAGATTGTCGGGCAGTGTTCGGGAAGATGGTGACAATGTGTATACGTAGTGCCTGTAGGGGTTCAGTTTCAGACGATCACGTTATTGAGAATGACCCAACATACCTGCAAACAAAACAAAGAAACAGATACATTAGTTGACGAATGGTGTAGAACATTATCATAAAGTGTCCGCCATAAAAAGTTGCAGGTACGCTGTAAGTGTCAAAAAGTGGAACTAGAGAAGTCACAGAATAAAGCGCGCGCATATTTTCAACAATTACATTGTTTAGAATATTACATTGTTGACTGAACTTTTGTAACCACTCGTCGGCCATATTGAGATTTAGAAGCGCTATTGTTACTTTTCGCGCCGAATTTCTTTCTCGCATTAACGTAAGAAATTATTCACAAAATACGTTAATCTGTATTTTAGAATCTCTGCTTGCATGGAAAACTGTTTGATCTAAAAGCTATCGGGTGAAATATTATACTTTACTGTACGGTACTTTGAAATAAATGCATCAAAATTCTTTAATTTTGTATTTTCAGTTTATTCTTATTAAGAATGTATATCAATCTTTCATGTGAAATGTGATTTTGTATCAACAAAAATCTCTACAAACGAATTCTACAATAATAATAATAATTTCTGATCAAATTCTACAAACGAGAAAAATGTGGGAAATTTGATCCTTTGATTGAAATGTTAGTGACACGATCGAGTTTTGTATTTTCTATTTTTTCCAACGTTGCTTATTCTACTCATATTAAGGCATTCTGATATTTTTTCAATTGATCTGTAGAATTTGACTGCATATCTCAATCAAGGTAGAATTGTTCAGACGGGGCACGGTACCACAAAAGCGATGAAAGAGCAGATCAACATGTTTTTATCATATGAAAAATACCTGTGGTCAAAACGTGTAGGAATCACGAGCTTCTTTGGAGGAAAGTTTGTGATGTCATCTTCTCACATTGATTTCATAGTAATTGTTGAACAATAGATTCATTTAGTGAGTAATTAAGCAGATCGAATTGTGGTGTAAAATGTATATCCATGTTGCGGTAGGACGTGGCTGTAGACCTACATAGGTCAGGTAAAATACCGTGTAAACGATTGGTTGCGCTCGATAGGTAATCCAGGTAAGAGAACATCGCATTCATTTTATAATTATGATATAAATAATACGCTTCAAATAATTCGCAATAAAAACACAAGATTTCTATTCATATGACATTTTAGAACTGTTTTTAAATGTTTAATACCAGTAGATATATTTTTGACGTGTAAAAATCGGCGATAACTTTTATTCAATCAATCAAAATACTAATATAAATATTGAAAGAATGAATGTCAAATAATTTCAAGAGTTCAATAATAGATAAATTGAAATAATAATCGAGGTGAATTGTCTGTGTGTAATATATTTAAGAATATAGTCATTTGAATCTGATTTAAAAAATAGATATCAGTCCAATTCTTATGTACATAGTTTCTTTATATAGGCTATAGTTTTTTGAAAACATGTCATGCTATTTTATCAGAAACTACCCTTTTGAATTCATATAGATTGTGGTAACGATGACCTTTCCATACTACGATAATTAAAAATGAACCATGAACTAACCTAAATACAATATAGAACATATGAGCTTGCGTGTCCTTTCCCAGAAACGAAAAAATGTCAACATTCAGTAAAAAAAACTAAAGTTTAAAACATGATACTTTTAATTGTTCCACTGGAGAGTACCTCAGATCAGAACTACGCTTACGAACGAGTAACGAACAATGGAATGAACTTTTTATCAAATGTTTTAATCAATTCAGTCAGAATACTTTCTCAAAGATGACCAACTGAATATAGATACCGTACAATAAAACAGCTGGGTAATTCATTCAGATCATTTCCAATCAGACGGTTTTTCACCCTTTACGTGTTACTTGTGTTGAAGTGAAAGTATTAGTTTCAATTAATACAGTTTTTCCATTAGATTATTCAACAAGGGAATGGCAATATGATAAGATAAACCACAGGTATATTTCCACCGCATTCTGGAGAGACATATTACACAAACGTATACGAAAAGTGTAATGTCTGAAGATGAATAAAAAATTGTGTCTAGTCAAAACATTACATGATAAAATGTCAGGAAATAAAATGTAAAAATATCTACGTAGAACTGGAACAACGTTGGTGACTGCATCCAAAATTGAAGTGAATTTAAAAACAAATGAGTAGGAATAAAATATACGAGTTCGATGATGATAGCTTTTTTCTAATTTGAGAAACAACTTCATTAGGCCCGGTATTACCAAGTTCAGTTAGCCTTTAATTGACGGTTAAAACTTGTTATAACCATGGTTACCCATGTCATTTGTTTCCACGAACACTCAGATAAAAACTAACTCGATTTGGTAATACCTGGCCTTGGAAAAATAGTTGAAAACGCTGGGGTGATCAACTTTGTGGTGTCCGTTCCGAACGATCCTACCTTGCCATTATTATTAATTGGCGAATAGTGACTGTGTGTCGAGTTTTATATGTTGATTGAAGATAAATATGAAGATAAGAACCAACACATCAATAAACCAACACGGTCACACGTATAGATAACTGGCAGGTCGCGACATGAAAAAGGATATTCACGAAAAAAAAGTCGAATATGTTCTGATTCATGAACAAAATCGATGGGATTTTGAATTGTTTAACGACTCATAACGACAATATGTGTACAAAAACTATAAATAAATTATATGTCGTTCATCAATCATGTTTTTCCTGCCAGAAAAACAATTAATCTCCACTTGACCAATTATCAACACTTTTCCCCATGAAGAGTAAACACTTTTTAAAACCGTATCAATTAGAAAACACCTCGAAGACTCGCATGAAGAATCAGCTGTATCTAATCGTTTTATATGTATTTTATTACTAAACGCTTACGCGTTAAATACCATATTCTATATGAATAGTTGGTATTACAAATAATTGGCCGCAGATGTAACGCGTATTGCGTGCGAGAAATTGTACTGCACGCGTTCGAAAGTAGATATTTCATAATTCAACATACAGGAAGATATTTCAATTACTTTTTTTACATTTACTCACCATAAACGCGTATATATATATATATATATATATACATATATATATATATATATATATATATATATATATATATATATATATATATATATATATATATATATATATAAATATATATATATATATATAAATATATATATATATATATATATATATATATATATACATATATATATATATTACAATTCTTTTTTTTCTCACAGGCCTGGAAAATTACTCAGTTCAGCAATTGTCAGACCTACACACAAAGAAAAAGGCTTGAAGACAGATATGAGTGACATAGACCACTCTCCTTATCACCAATGTTCTCGAAGGTGTATGAAACGGCTATAGAAAAAAAGACTCCACATTTTTTAGGAATACATAATATAATAAACTCCGATCAATTTGGTTTTCGACAAAATAAGTCGACATCTGATGCTGTAAACGATAGCTTGTCTTACGTACCGTACTTGAGCAAATTAATCTTATTAACACCACTCTCCAACATAGCTAGCTAGCTTTGTTCATTTTGTGACCTACAAAAGGCATTTGACTGCATTGATCATGCATTATTATATCACAAATTGAAAAAAAAATATGTATAGCCTCTCTTTCTAATTGAGTTTCTCACTTGAAAGACAGGAAAGAAAGAACGGAAATTATATCATATAATGAGAATGATGAGAGAGAGAGAAAGAGAGAGAGAGAGAGGAGAGGAGAGAGAGAGAGAGAGAGAGACGAGAGATGTCTCTTATTCAGATGTTGGTAGTATAACCTGAGGCGTACCTGTGTCCTGTGTTCCTTACTTTTCATTCAACATGTTGACGATCTCGGAAAGAATTTGAAAAATGCAAACAAATCAAAATTTTCGGAATTGTTGTCGTGTCGGATAGAAATTTTGAAAAAGCACATGCAAATATCGACTCGGTAATACGTACGATACAAATTATCAGGGGCTAATACTTTAAATTCAAATTGATATTGAATAATTCGATAACTAAGCTCATTATATATGTATTTAACAACGTTCACTACATTGTTGTGACGTAATTACGCCTTCAGTTTTGAATGGTTAATTTATAAGATAGGAGTTGTGCAATAAACTGATTTTACAGGAGTAACAATTGTGCCAATCAATCTCCGATCAAATCTTCGACAATATATTACATATACGTTGGTTTCGATTCCACGTTTCGTTTACCCTATACAAAATCTCCGCCACTCGAAAAATTAGATCAAAGACTTCACAAAAGTGAATTAAAATAGCGTAAAAGAGATTATAATCTATATAATTTTTCTATGAAGAATATAATTTTTTCATCCAAATTTGTCACGGCATTGATTTGTCTACTCGAGCGAAACAAAGGCGGCAGTCCAAGAGAGAGATTTGAATGCCCGTTGACGATGGTGTCATTGAGGATAGTGTTCAATGGTTGAGGTTCGTGTGTCGTCGGGTTATTTGTGTGCAGAAAGTGTTTGAGGGTTGTTCCAGCTGTAGACCAGGACTCGGGTCTAGTCTGTTAGTTTTAACGTGACAGTGTCATAGTGTGTGTGAGGATCTGTGTCGTCTGTGCCAACTCTGAAGGTAAGATACTAATTCACACTATACCGTAATATAAATAACATATTTCACACATTAACCTTCATCGGGTCAAATAAGTAAACAGGCTAACAAGCAATATGAGATAGGTGAAAATTAGATATAGCTACAGAATACTAGTTGGATAGAAAACTGAAATAAAACTGGAATAATTATAACGTCAATTGTGTGTAAATACACTGTTTGATCAAAGACTTCCCTATGGTTTGATGAAAAACAAAGTGTGGGAATGACGATAAAAATATATCATCGCTATCCAATGGCCAGGTTGATCCGCTCATTATCGCCTTATCAACAAATGCACTCACTAATCGGTGATCCGATTATTGAAAAATAAAATTGTTCGAATAGTTAATTAATATATTGCTATTAATATTGTTGTTTACATTTCAATGCAAATGGAACAAATGGCCATCCAGATGAATATAATATTATAGATTCAAAATAGCTTTTGAAAACGTTCAACAAAATTTATATTTCTGCAATTATAATAATTATTGGTAAAATAAAAATAATAAGTTTGAAACTTTGACACATAATGCATGATAAAATGTACATATGATTATTTTCTCAATATTTAAATGGAGTCCGTTAGGACACAGATTCCAATTTCACGTCAGAGCATTATCTGGCAAGAAGTTTACAAAAATCACCAACTATAAGTGATATGTAATTTCTGTATGAATCCCAGTTATAAGCTTTCGGTAATTAGTCGATAATATCAGATTTTATAATTATTATTTCACCACGAAACTGCGAGATCACTTTTATCTCCATTCACAGTGAAAATCAACTTTATTTTTATGTGCCGAGTTTAATTTTCATCTGAACCCAAACGCGTAAGTTTTTCATATGGTCCTATGATGCTTTTTACAATATCATACTACAACTTCAATTTTTAAATGAATTATTATACATACAAATATATTTAGATACATTACAGTGAGATGTCTCTAGAAAAAAAGTGTATATCTGAGAACAAAGTAAAAGTGACTTCAAACCAAAATCCTAAAGCACTTTTGAGTAGATTTGTGAATCAAAACGTGCAACATTGAGAATATTTTCGTGTGAGGTTTTGTTGGGCGATTGGTAATCGATTTGAAAGAAATCTGTGGTATTTCAAATTTGTTTATTAGATAGTGTGCTCAACCACAGTCAGACGTGATATTTATTAAGATCAGCAAAAGTGACGGGAAATTGACAAGACATTCACTAGAACTACTGTAAATCGCTAAACCAATCGGCCTGCAACTCAAACATGATTCCAATGACTAATTATGAGCTACACACTTCTACAGTACTTAAGAAACCAAAACTATTTTCGTATATTTATTTTTGTTCAGGCTCCACGTCAAACGAAGAAGCAAACTGTGACTTTAATCTAGCCATTCACATATCAACTAACTATCCCCTATAATACTGTATTTGAACACATTTGATATTTAAGATTTGAATTTGATGGAAAAAACGGAAAAATGAAAAAAATCTCAGAATATTTCGATAGTTTTGAATTATCAATACAACACAAGAATATCAGAATGATAGGCTTATAGCTTCACCCTAAACCAAATATTGAGTAATAATATCGGATCAGCTACGTTTCGAGAAAGAAATTCAGTCAGGCTATCATGCGAACAAGAAAGTTGAGGAAAACGAACTGAATGGAAATTGTGTTTCGGGAATAAAAATTGGAGCACATTATTGTCACCCTAATACGCCAATGTCTGACATCACTTCAAAAAGCTTGAACGCGTACATGCCGTTTGCTCTGTAAAATGCGGTACAGAAAATGTAGAGAAAAATCTAATAATTCTGCTTACTATAAATACATTAAATAGAAAAAAATTGATAATATCGATCACAGATTCCGTTTCGTACTTCATGAAAAATATGGAAATATCCCCTCAATATAATAGTTAATATCGATTCAGTTTGTATCCACGAAAGATGGAGGGCGAAGGATATATATATAAATAAATATATATATATATATATATACATATATATATATATATATATATATATATATATATATATATATATATATATATATATATATATATATACATGATAACATTATCATCATATTATATTGTCTGAACTTTATAATACATTAATTATCTCCGTATTTTTCACTGCTAATGTTTTACGACCATTAACATGTATGTGAAATTCCCCTGACGGAAACTTTTCTCTTAGCGTGATAAATATTCTTCGAACAAATTAGGTTACTGCTTTTATATCATATCACCCCATTTATTGATTACAAAAAACTGCCCATAATATTTCATTACATTGACAGGAAATACATTATATTATTCAATCAATGTGTACACTTCAGAAACTTTCATAATAAAGTCATAAAATTGAGACAACTGGTTTATATTTTCAACAAAAGTATTTAATAATTGTGGGCACTTGTTTCAGAGGTTCTGTGTAGCTATGCCCGTCATAGAATCACAAACTGAGCGTTGACATGCGAGTGTTTGTTGAGCACCGGTAGCACCACGAACACCTGTTCAACGCACTACTTCGTTAAACAGTGTATACAAACTAAGGTAAGCTCGAAAATCTGTATTACTTGAACGTATATGTTGAAGTAAAAATGCAATATATGTTGAGTACAGCCTAATCAGTGAGTCCGATATCCACGAAAGAAGGTCATTTAATTATAAAACGGACGTGGGTTCGAGTCCCGCATGAGGCATGCGTTTGTGTTCACGTCCTTTCACTCATCATCGTTTCATAATGTCATTATCACCAACAAGGATCTAACAACGTTGAAACTAGATTTCAACGAACAATGACGATGTTCATTTCCCCAATTCTAGTGGAAACTTCAAATCATCATCTTATTATTAGAAATTATTTACAATTCATTCATCTTACAAACCCGACCCTATTTCTGAGTCGTGACGCAGACATTACTCGATTCTGTTCATATTTATATACATAATCGGTAATGCCTATACGGACTCTATGCATAATGCATGGTCTCTGAGGGACAACACAATGAATTAGGATTTCTGAAATATAGACGATTTTCTAGTTTTATACAAAATTATAAAAATGGAATATCGTCATTATTCGATCAAATCTAGTTTCAGGATTGTGATTTCCTTTAAGAAAGGATTTCAATATTCACTTTGAACACAAACGCAATCCACGAAACACCAGTCAGGATGGTTGACCATGGCGGGTATAGAACCCCAGTCTCCAGGACCCGAATTTACAAAGAGTTCTATCTTTAGGACGTCCCAACTTGAGACCATTTTACCGAGTTGGGACCAATATTGGTCTCAAGTTGGAACTATTTCACAGAGTTAGGACCAATATTGGTCCTAACTCGGTAAAATGGTCCTAACTTGGGACGTCCTCAAGATAAGACTCTTTGTGAATCCGGACCCTGATCCTCTCTTTCTCTGTTCAGCTCGCATCATGTCGTGGGTACCCCCTGACATGTCCTCGTTATGCACCCCGCGCAGCACCGTCACCAGCTGTTCCAGCGCGTCGATCTTGTTCCTGTCCTTCATCGCCCAGCTGTTCGGACGATCACGTGACTCCGCCGCCAACAATCCCTACACCGCGTACGAACACACGCCCACCAGATCAACAGCCTGGGGGTCCGGCCCCCCCAACGACGCATTCGACAACGACAACCGGTACAAGGCGTACGAACACTCTCCCAGCACCGAATGGGGGGCTCGGCCCTCATCAACTCAGACAAATCAATTGAGCGATCGTTTTAAGGCTTACGCTAGTTTACCCGGTACTACTACGGTTTGGGGGGCTAGGGCTCCACGGAGTGTACAGGATTTGAACCCGGACAACGGAACGGGTCGGCCAACCACGGCGGCTCCTAGACGGTCACGTGGTGTGCAGAGAAGTGGGTTCAGTTCGTGGGGGGCGGAGCCTCATAGTACGCCTCACGAGGAAGATGACAGCGAACGTTATAAAGCGTACGACTACGTACCTAGTACGTGGGGGGAAGACTCGCCTTGGGGTCCTGGTGGAGGCAGTGAGAAATACCTCGGTTTTCCGGTAGGTACTAGACGCAAAAGTTATTTGAATATTCCCATATTCAAAATTATTTCTCAATAAATATCTATTAGTTCCACCGCTTCGTTCAAATATTTGTATTTTCAAAAAGTACCTTCATACAGCTTCCATCTGTGATCTGTCACGTAGAAAAACTTCATGTAAATGATGATATAGGCCTATATTCGAATTAGTAAGTCGTAAATAATGTTTTATATAAACATCGAAATCTTCGCAATCAATCATTGTTTCCCTATGAAGGTCAAGGATGATTTGATGAGACATTTTGATATAAACTAAATATAAATAAATATAGGGCTATACATACGACTGAAAATATATAGCATGTGTGATGTTTTGGAAGTGTTAATCAGACAGGAAGTCGACTACGAGATTGATCATGCGTATTCTTAAGCAACAAAATAGAGAAAGAAAAAAATGATCAGCCCACATCTATAAACATGATTTATAGGTTTGGAACGCTCCATCAAAATCGAAGCCGAAACCGAAACCTAAGCCGCAACTGCAACCTTTACCGCACCAGTACGCTCATCATGGTTACCAAGGTCAACAAGGTCAGCGAGGTCAACAAGGTCAGCGGGGTCAACAAGGAGTGGTGGGTCATCAGCGCCCCAGTCAAGACACGAAGAAGAACGCGGGGATAAAGGAGTACGACTTCATTATCGTCGGCGCCGGCTCCGCGGGCTGTGTCCTCGCCAACAGGCTCTCGGAAGTGAAGAAGTGGAAGGTGAGAAGAAGAAGAAGGATATAATAATTTGGAGTCATTGCAATTCAAAAACAATTAAATTACATTTGGTCAAATTTTTATATATGTATTATGATATTTTTTTAATGTTGCTTAAAGACCTCAACAGCAAATAAGGGGACACGAATGAGTGGGTGATATGAAAAAAGGAAGCGATCGATTTCAAGTGAACACACGTTTACGAAAACCCATGCCTGTGCGGACTCGAACTCACGTTCGAATGGACTTTAGTTTCTAGTGCAGTGTCTTAGTTGATTGAGCCATGGGGTTGGCTTGTAGATTTTCTGGAATCAATTATTAAACAAATATATAGGGCTAAATCAATAATGCAACTGCAATTAATGTCTCTTGTTAGCGAAAATATGCTGTTAAAATATAATCAAACATTTCCAAGCTTCACTATAGAGTGCTTTGATAGGATAACATACAGAGAGGTTTTATTGCAGTGTGATAACGAAGTGAACTTGAACATTTTGGTGCAAGCTGATTTTCTATTACAGATCTTTTAGTCTTTTTGATTTTTTTTTGCTCCAGGTTGAAATCCTATTTTTTTTTAAATTTCACTTCATTTAATTTTTTTTTCAGAAGGAGTTATCTCCTCGAAAGCTTTTATAACAGAGTTTCTGTGACAAACTGGTTCAAAACCATGATCAAACAATTCAAAACATCAATTCAAAAGGCAAACCATTTAAAAAAATAACATTATTTATGTTGTTAAACATTTTATTTTGTTCATATTTCTCATTCATCCAGCGACAAGGCATTTATTTGTCTATTTTGCACCTACAATGAAAGAACATCCTATCTATACGGTTAGATAACTTTCACAACGACCGACCACTAACAATATGAATGCTCACGTGACAACATGTTTAATGAAATGTTGAAAGTAATTGTTGGGTGTTCGCGCTATCTTCCGACACGATCCCCAGTCGTGTGGACAAAGTGATGCGTTTATGATTGGTCCAGATGATAATCAGTCATCACATTAGACAACACGTTAGAGGTGCATTCAAAAGGAGAGAAAGAGAGATGATATATGGAGAGGTATTGGAGAGAGAGAAAGGAAGATTGAGAAAGTGAGGGCGTCGGGAATGGAGTTGCATCAGTGATGCTGTTGGAGTACTTACATAATTATTTGAATAGAATTAGATTATGACTTTTTTTTTGTATTTATCAAATGGTGTGGAAAAGAATAATTTTTTATAATCTTTGTTGCCCAATTAAAGTTGAAAATGAAAGGTGAATTTGCGAACAAGGAACAACCAAATGACCAAACTATCAGTTTTTTAGTGATACATTGGAACGGTATGAAATATGAAAATTTGAAGTTCATCACGAGTGCAATCTCATCACTCCAAAGAACATAATTGATTCAACTATAACTCGACTATGAATTAACACGCTGTAAATATAGCGAACTAGTAAGTTCACGGGTCAATTTAATCACATTGGTTTTGGATACCTAGGAGAACCTAGGAAGTTTTCAAAAGTGATTTGACCGATTGCGCCTCAAAACTATATACAGTATTGAGTTTTATGATTACACAGGTGTAGGCCTATGCCAACTTTTATGAAAATGCTTTTTTCGTTTGACCCGTGGAGAGAAATACAAAAAAAAAAAAACGCTTTTTCAGTATGGTAAGATTGAGTCTTCGTATCGCCCATCCAAATAGAGTCGGAAAACTTGAGTACGTTGGTTCGATGACCAAAAACTCAATCTCATCAGTCAGTCAGTTTGAGCTTCCTCACAGTTATGACACGCTTTATTATTAGAAGAGCTTTAGCGAGGATTCAGCTTGACATACTGAAAAAAATTGGTGTTCGTTTTTACGTTTTTTTAAATTTTTTTTTTAATGTTTTTTTGTCGGTTCTTCACAGGTCAAATGGGTACAGCTATTATCTTCAAACTTTTTTTCATTACGGTTCCTCATCTAACTTAGACCTGTATAGTTTTGTGGCATTATCGGGTGATAACTTTTATTTTTATGAATTTTAGAAATTTCAAAAATACCCATCAGAATAACACAGCGGAAAAAAAGAAAATATTTTTATTTACCAAAAAAAATGAAATTTTGCGTGAAGTTGAATTACATTTTAATACACATTTCTGGAAATTTTCAGCTTGATCGGGTCAGCCATTTTGAAGAAAAAACATAACATGTGCTGAATTGGTACCACTCGAAGGAGTTTTTACCCATTTAGAACTTAAAATGTCACCCAATTGGCGAATGTAGGCAAAAGTTTGGCAATCAACATATCCGCTCGTCTAACAACGCATATATGGCGTTTTCGTAATAAATTGTAATACGTGACAACAAAGTACCCCAAAATGTGTTCTTCAATCACAACTTTATTCTATCAACATCGAAACTTGATACACAATCATTGTTCACTAATTAGGGCTCGGGATTGAAGGTCACTCACAACTATCACTGGATGATAGTTTGTTTGCCCCCAACTTTCCAGTTGCTATGGTAACCTATCAAACATGCTGAATCCCCGTACGAAATATATACATCCGAATGAAAAAACGGAAGTTTTCGTTACGCACCGGCACACCCAAATTATTACACAATGTCAGTATATTTAAATCTCATTACGTAGTTTGAAAGTCACAATTTATTAGAACATGCAGCATTTTTCTTCCCGTACACGAAAAAGTTGAGAACGATTTCACCAATTATACGCAAATATAAAAGTGATGGAAAGATCACATTTTAAACTATAATTGTATCGGAAAGTGAAATTTATGACATAATCAAATGAGTTTTTGTTTGAAATGCAATTTAATATTTTTGTTAGCTGTCTATTCTATGGGTTATTACTTTTTCATTAAAACTATGCTATACCCATTATACTTAAATGTCGTCATATCAAGCTAACAAAATGATGCTATATATATATATATATATATATATATATATATATATATATATATATATATATATATATATATATATATATATATATATAAGTTGATACGAATAAGCGATAATGATCGATACAACTTATGGAGTGGTAATATCGTCCTTGCGGTGCCCCCTCTGAAGGATTCTACCTAGTCGTTCACATAGGGCAACAATGACTTTTTAAGCTTTCGATATTATATAAATATTAATATATTTCATCAATTACACTCATGGAAAATCGTTATAGGGAAGCGCAACACCATGGCAGTGAATCACAAAAATTAGGTGACCAGGTGACTATCAGAAAGCAACCTGTAACCAATAGAAACCCACCAAGCCAAAGCGTCTAAAGCCAAGCGTCTTAATTGACGACTCGCAGTCTACAATGAAATCATGACGTCAGAAATCATACCGTCCAATCAACAGGGCTGTTATAACTGTATTCAAATCCGAATATCCAATCGGGGTATCCTGAAATGACTACAAATGATATGATCTAACTGGCGT